>CM053759.1:31451918-31507520 GCA_028658305.1 Pachyuromys duprasi | reverse complement strand
TGGAAACTTGATTTTTGACAAAGAAGCCAAAACCATTCAATGGAAAAAAGACAGCATCTTCAACAAATGGTGCTGGTCCAACTGGATATCTGTATGCAGAAAAATGAAAATAGATCCATATTTATCACCGTGCACAAAGCTAAAGTCCAAGTGGATCAAAGACCTCAACATAAAACCAGACACACTAAACTGGTTAGAAGAAAAAGTGGGGAAGACCCTAGAACTTATTGGCACAGGAGACTACTTCCTGAATAAAACACCAACAGCACAGGCTCTAAGATCAACAATCAATAAGTGGGACCTCATGAAGCTGAAAAGCTTCTGTAAAGCTAAGGACACTGTCACCCGAACAAAATGACAGCCTACAGATTGGGAAAGGATGATTACCCAGGAGTTTTAAGAGTGTTGATAGCACCAGGAATGAGTTTCCTCCTGTAGAACAGGCTTCAAGGCCAGTTACCCCATAATCACATGTCACTATTGCACGAGTGAGTACTTAGTGCCTGGCAGGTCAGTGTTGTAGCATGCAGGGTCCAGTGCTGGGTAAGACCATTGATTCCCCCCCCCCCCCCCAGCAGCTTGTACAGTACCCTTCTGGCACTATGAAAGCTAGCCATCAGGGAGAATATTCTGGCCTATTCAAGATTGATTTCTCTATCCTGCAAATGTGTATGGACAATAGGGCCTCTATTATGGTGAGCAACCGAGGCCAATGGCAATAGCCTGTATTGTTTTTGGAGTGCCTCCGGGTCCTGTCTGACTAATGACTCACAGGCAGAGAACCTGTGCCCGGCACTGAGATTTTCATTTAATAGCCTACGTCTTCCGGGAGCGGCATTGTTTACTAATGTGGAGTACTTCTCTTCAAACTCCCTTTTGAAAATTGTGTTTCTAATTAGCTTAGAAACTAGTAGGATTTCATAATGTTTCTTTATATACTCTCAGCTGGGTTTACCCACTTTCCTCTCATTTGCCTCACCTACCTGTCCCCATCCCACATAAACCTTTAGTTTCCATTATTCTCCTCATTCTTTTGTATCACTTGTGTTCTACCATCCACTTTTGTGTATATATATATATATATTTGCTTGAACTTCAAGATTATGGGTTCCCAATGTAGGTTTCATTTGGTGTTTTCCTAAACAAACATGTTTTATTATTCTCTGTTCACCTTCTCCCCAATCCCCAACTCTCCTTCTGTGCCCTTCTCCCTTCAGCAGCCTCCTTCCACTTTTGACCCTCCACTTCCTCCCAAAAGGGTTGTTAATTACATTTAATGCCATCACTTTAGCATTACAGAGAATTTAAGGTCTCCAGCTGCTCTCCAGTTTGTTTTTGACTAAGCAGTTAGAGGGATGCTTGCTGAGATGGTAATGTGTGAGAGTTTAAATTGCCTCTTTGAGATTATTTTTTCCTCTCCCAATTCCCTAATCCTGGCCAATCTCAGGAAGAAAGAAAGAAAGAAAGAAAGAAAGAAAGAAAGAAAGAAAGAAAGAAAGAAAGAAAGAAAGAAAGAAAGAAAGAAAGAAAGAAAAGAAAGAAAAAAGCCACCTCAGAGAATGATGATTTGGTTTGCTGGTGGCTGCAGCCAGAGGGCGCTTGGGCCATAGGGTGTCCACAGGGGCTTCCTCTGGACTTCCAGATCTGCCTGCAGCTAGACTCTCCAAGTGGCTTAAGGGTAAGCAGCCTCCCCCCCCCCCAACAGAAGAAAAATCCACCATAGGAGAAGAGATTGGAGGTAGAAATGCCCACAGGGACTTTGCCACAGGAGGTTGTGTTTCTGAAGGCCTACTTATCCTAATTAGAAGTCACTTTTTGTTCCCTGTTGCTCACAGTCTCCTCTGCTCTCCAGTAGACAGGGTACCCGGGTACCGAGTGCCTAGACCTCTCGGGACATACGAATGATAGGAATGTTTGCTTCTTCTTGTTCTTCTTATTATTGTTCTTCTTGGTTTTTTTTTGTTTTTGTTCTTTTTCTTCTTCTTTTCTTCTCCTTCTCTTTCTCTTTCTCCTCCTCCTCCTTCTTCATGGTCCCACACACCCACACTGGCATCTCTTTCCTCTCGTTAGTCTTTTTTTTTTATTCTCCACTTTATTTTTTAATTTATTACAATTTATTCAGGTTGTATCCCAGCTGTAGCTCCCTCCCTCTTTCCCTCCCTACCTCTCCCTCCCTCTTCTCCTCCCATGCCTCACCCCCAGCCCATTGATAGGGGAGGTCCTTCTCCCCTTCCATCTGACCCTAGCCTATCAGTTTTAGAAATCGTGTGGGACAGGAGTTACACAGTGGGTTCACAAATCACACCACACAGCCGGTTCCACGTGGGAGGTTTATTAAGGGAAGGGAGGCAGGAAGGGAAGGGGAAAGGGGGTCACAGAGACCGTCTAAGAGAGAGAGGGGAGGAGCTCGAGTTCTCTTATAAGGTGACCCAGAGCATGTGCATGTGCAGGTGGTTCCAGGTGACCAGCGGGTGGTCTTCTAGGTGGCCTCACTGATGCCAGATAACCAGTTTGTCAGGTCCTTTGGGGCTGGCCATAGAGATGCCTGCATATGGATCCCAACAATCAGGTCTCATCAGGACTGGCTGCATTGTCTTCCTCTGTGGCCTAGTAAGGCTGCCCCTCCAAACGACCCTGAGATTTCACGTTACACCCACAAGAATGGCTAAGATCAAAAACTCCTTAGTCTCCTTATGCTCATTTATGTCATAGGCTCAATCATAAATCTGCAGAGGACAGAAGGAAAGCGTTCACTCCCCAGTCCTGCCTGCAAGGAGCTCATACCTAGACCAACAAAAAGACAAAGCATACATCTTGGAAATCCAAAGGTATGATGCAATAAACAATTTCATTTTCAGCCTCCAAGAATGCTTTTGTGATTTGTAATGCTGCAGTTCTGGCAGTGCTTAACTTCAGTCGTGCTTCTGTGTGGGAGGAGAGATGTCCCTCAATGAACCTTCACACCTTTACTGGTATATTCTCCACTTGCCAAGGCGGCACTATTTATTCTTTTTGTCATCAACACCCAATGTTTGAATGTTTGGACTAAAATATTTTAATCCAGCCCCACTGTATCCTGTCTGCCTTCAGGGCACAGAAATTCTTTACAACTTTCTCTGCCAAGTTAGGAGGTATTAAGTTTGCGGGCTATGTCACGAACACCTACAAAAAAAAAAAAAGTCCACGTATCCATGGTAGCAACACTTTTTTAAAAATTATGAACTATTTCAGACATGCCTATATTTGTTTTAGAGGAAGCCAGAAGGGCTAATCTACACAACAGATCCCTCTCACCACTGATGCTCTGCTATGCTTCCTAATGAGCTAGACAGGTGGGAGGTGCTAGAAGACTGAACAGCCTTCTGTGTGTGTGGTCTCCCAGTGGGACCTGCCAGCCTTAAGCACAGGCCATAGGTTGGAGACCAGAAAGGTTCTGCTTGGGTAATATCAGGCTAACAAGTGGAGGGCAGGTCCTGGTGGTCCTCAGAACCTATGCAAGGACCCTGGTTGCAAGACCAGGAGTCAAGCAGCCAGAGCCTGCTCAGAGAACCCAGGAGAGTTGAATTTTCATCCACGTAGACTGCAGTGACAACCTACCACAATATTTTTCTTTAAAATATAATTACAACATTTTCCTCTCCCCTTTCCTTCCTTCAACCCCATCCATGATTCCCGTCTGTCAGTTTGTGCCCTTGACCACAATATGTTTGCGCAGTCCTGTCAGGGTGCCGCGATGGCAAAACTCCATTGAGGACTCCCTTCCGGGTTGCAGTCAGTTTTGTTTTGTTGTTGTTGTTGTTTGTTTGTTTAATTGTAGCTCCAAAGGATAGGAAGAAGCTACCTCGCTGCCGCTGCTGCTGGTGGCCATAGTGGTGGGGGGTATGTATTTTTCACCCATTTGCACCCATTTGCACAGCCTCCATTTCCCCAAGTAATCAGCTCCCAAAGACCCCACCCACAAACCATCACATCAGATGATGTGCTGGATGAGGGTGCGTTCAGTCCAACGTGAGAGGGGCCCTCCTGCTTGCTTCTCGGTTATTCACCGGCATCCCTGGAGGACAGGTTCTGTTACTCTGCTCTTCCTGAAGCCATCGGTACTTACGAGTCAATGTCCACTGGCCTACCCACGCTCATCTGTTAAGAGGGCTAGCTGATCTTCAAGATACTACTGGGCATTTCAGCTAGCAAACGGTCCCCTGAAACTCCCGTCTCTGTGTGTCTGTGTTAGTGAATGTGTGCATTTCTGCCTCTGTGGGGGCACAAATAGGGGAAAGCACCTGGAGGCCATGTGATAAGGAATTCCCCTGGTGGACCCTGCCACGTGGTATCGAGGTCTACAGCACGGAGTGTGTGGGAGAGATCCAGCACTGCAGCCATCTGGTTTCTGCTTCTCATCCTCCGACATGAGAGGACACAGGCTGTTATTCTAAACCTTTTCTTGGCTATCTTCTGAGTGCCCGGTCCACTAATGGGTGCTGAGGAAGAAAAGAAAACAAAAGCAGTAAGGGGACCTAGGGCCTATCCCCGGAACACTGTTCTGATGTGTGAACTCTGGCTAGGAATGAGGGAGGGGCTGCAAGAAATCTATTGGCTGTGACTTTCCCAAACTGTGGTAAAATATAATACCTTAGACTGTTAAACAGACAGACAAAAATCATCATAGTCTTTGTATATTTTCCTGTTGGGTGTTTTCTTGTTTTGTTTTCTTGTTTATTTATTTGTTTGTTTGTTTTTCCAGAGTTTATTTGTGTAGCCCTGGCTCCTGTTGGGTGTTTTAAGACCATATAGGTGGCCAAAACTAACACCTTATTTTTTATTGTCAAAACCAGGAGAAGGTATGATCCTGGGGCAATGGCTCTCAATTTTCCTAATGCTGTGACCCTCATAAATTGTAATATAAATATTTGATATGCTGGATGTCCCGTATGCAGCCCACCAACGGGTCATGACCTACAAGTTGAGAACCGCTGTCCTGGGAGCTCACTTGGTCTTGGAAAGTTTTGGAAAGGGTCTCGGTTCCCTTTATTCTTCCTTTCACCAGTTGTTACATCTGTGTGAGGATAAGTCAAAAGCTTTGCTTGGATGTAGCTTCATTTGTAAGTAGAGACGAAAATTTTCCTGTCTGTTCACCCTGTATGTATATTGAGTCTACCTGATGTGGTCTCTATGGCTTCTCCAAACAACAGGAGAGTTGAGGGACATTTTGACAGGTGATCCATAATCACCTGGGATCTAGATGACCTTGAAGAGCAAGGGACAAAATATTGTCCCTTTAAAACCTTTGACCAAGTTAGTATGGCCTACAGGGTGTGAGCCTAGAGGCTGTGTTCCGAACACAGCAGGGCTGGGACCCAGCTCTTCTTAGAACAGTGATGTTGACAACCTTGTGGCTCCATCAGGTCCTGCAGCTGTCCAAGGCCCAACCCTTCAGGTCCAGATGCTCTCCAGCCTTCTTTTAGCCACTTCCCCAGTCACTGAATGTGAGAAGAAAGTGAGAGAGGGAAGAAGGTACCTCCAGTCATTTATTTATTTAATCACTTCACAGCCGGATCCCAGCCACCTTCTCTCCTCTCCTCCTAGTCCCACCCTCACGCACCCCTCCTCCATTCCCTCCTTTCCTTCTTCTCAGAGAAGGGGAGGCCCCCAAGAGGTACCAATCCACCCACCCTGTCACATCAATCCCAGCAAGTGTATCCTCTCCCACTGAGACCTCACAAGGAAGCCCAGCTAGGGGAAACGGATCCAGAGGCAAGTAACATGGTCAGAGACAGGCCCTACTCCCATTGTTAGGGGACCCACATGATGACCAAGCTGCACATCTGCTATATATGTGTAGGAGGTCTAAGTACAGCCCATGAATGTTCGTTGGTTGTTGGTTCAGAGTCTGAGACTCCAATGGGCCCAGGTTAGTCGACCCTCTAGGTATTCTTCTGGTGCCTTTGACCCCTCCAGCTTCCTCAATCCTTCCTTCCAGTCTTCCACAAAACTCCCTAAGCCTGGCCTGTTATTTGGCTGTGGATCTTTGCATCTGTTTCCAACAGCTGCTAGATGAAACCTCTCGGAAGACAGTTATGCTAAACTCCTGTCTGCAAGCATAGCAGAGTGTCATTAGTAGTAGCAGGGGTTGGCTCTCTCAGATGAGAAGGGTCTCAAGTTGGACTAGTCATTGACTTGCCATTCCCTCAATCTGTGCTTCATATTTATCCCTACATTCTTGTAGACAAGAAAAATTTAGGGTTAAAAATTATATAGGTGGGTTGGTGTTCCCTTCCCTCCATTGGAAGTCCCACCTGGCTATATGAGGTGATGACTCCTCATATAGCTCCTTAACCCCCCGCTGCTAGAAGTCTCGTAGACTCCCATGTGCCTCACCTGTCCCAGAGATTCCCCCCTGCCCCCACACCAATTTTTGTTCTCTACTCTTGTCCTTCTCCCCCCCCCCCCGCACCGCATCCCCACCCCTGTTTCCCACCTGACCCTTATGACAAGTTGGGAAAATGAGACCTAAATGTTAGTTTCAAGGTTTGACTTTAATTTTTATGTGCCTCAACTACCATCTGTACAAAGAACATAGATCTGAAGTCTTGAACATCACACACACACACACACACACACAAACACAAAGGTGTCTAATAGGAAGTTGGAGGTAGTGAGGAACTGTGGGGTGTGACTTTCCACATGCCCCTTGAAGTCTGAGTTCCATTTTCCTTATAGTTCCTTAGAAAAAAAGCTCAGAATGCCTGACTCTCGGGGACCACAGGGTGGGTACACCAGACTCCACAGGCAGCCTGAAGCTGTGGGCCATGCGGTTGGCAAACCTGAGAATCAAAAATCTCTTGGGAAACAGAAAAGCCACATTCTTAAGGTTCCATAATGGAACCTCTAATTCTGGAAGAGGAAAAACACCAGAAAACACATTTCAGAAAAGCCCCAGGCGTGTACTTAGTGATCAGCGCTTCTCAGAGATCTCTGGCTTCCCTCCCTCATCTTCCCTCCCTCCTCCCTTAAGATTTAATTGTTGCCAAATGCCTCTTACCTAAACAAACAAAATCGATAACCAGTAAAGTATCTGCTTTACTTTCCTTCCCTTCATGACCAATGCCTGTATGTATGTATGTGTGTGTGTGTGTGTGTGCGTGTGTGTGTAAAACATACATTCATGTCACAGGTTACTGGAGATGAAACCCTGGGCCTCATTCCTGCAAAGCAAGGGATTTATTACAGACCGATAACTCCAGCTTGGCCAAACTATTGTTATATCCTCTTCCTCCTCCTCCTTTGTTTCTTCTTCTTTTTGAGATTTTTCTTTGATTGAAAGTAAATTTTTAGACAGTATATTGTGATTATAGTTTCCCTCCCCTATTTTTTTCTAGGTTCTTCACAACCTCCCTCAAATCCAAAACCACACACTCTCTCTCTCATTAGAAAAGAGGCATCTAAAAACAATAATAAAATAAAATAAGATAAAACAAACCAGAAGAAAACTAACTAACTAGCAAGAAAGAGCCAAAAAAACACACAAAACATATATAGACACACATTTTCTCACATGTAAGTCCCGTAAAAACACAGCACTGAAAACCATGATATATATACAAAAGACCTGTATGATTAAACAAAGAAAAAAAGCCTTGACAAAACATTATGAGGCAAAGAACCTGGGGCATGCCAGAAGAGTCGTTTGTACCCTCAGTCAGACTCCATTGAGGAAAACGAACTTTCCTTTGTGAGCAGCTATCAATTGGAGATAATGTCTGCATTAAGGATGGGGGATTGTGTCCATTTCCCAGTTCCAGGACCCCATCTGTAAGCTCTGTGCATGCTTCATCGGTCTCTGTGAGTTCATATGTGCGTGAGTCCTGTTGTATCCAGAAGCTTTGTTTCCTTGGTATCTTCTATCCTCACTGGCTCTTACAATCTTTCACCTCCTTGTCCACAGGGTTTCCTGAACCCTGAGGGGAGAGATTGATGGAAACACACCATCTAGGATCGAATGTTCCAAGGTCTCTCACCCTTTGCACCTTTGTGAATCTCCATATTCTCATCTGCCACAGGAAGGAAGATTCTTTGATGATGGCCAAGCAAGACACTGATCATAAGTATAGCAGAATGTTACTAGGGGTCATTTTGTTGCTATGTTCCTTTACCTTAGGTCCCTGGTCTAGCCAGACTCAGGTTCTTGGCCACCTGAGTAGTGTCGGGTATGAGTTCCATCTCATGGAGTGGGCCTAAAATTCAATTAGATGCTATTTGGTTAATGCCACAAGTTTTGTGCCCCTGTTGCATCACCATATCTTACAAGGAGGTCCCCATTGTTGATCAAAGGATTTGTAGCTGCATTGGTGTCTTATATTTCTCCTTTGGTAGTGAGCAGAGTGCCTTCTAGTTCCATGAACATTAGTCCATAGGCTCTAGAGGGCACCAGCTTGACCTCTCTGTGTTTAATGAGTTGTGTAGGTGTTGTCTTTGGCAGTAGACTATCATTTCGTAGAGCACAACCAGTAGCTGTTGGTTATTCGGTGGTTCCCATGGGATCTGGGATCCCATGTTGATCAGACTTATTAATAGTGCCACCATGCGCATATCTCCATTATTTACATTTTAGGTCTTGTTTCTACCCCTTCTGCTAGGCAGACGGACATGGTGGGTCTGTTTACCTCTACTCACTCACCAATGAGGCTAGACTGGTTGGCTAGTAAGTCCAAAGGATCTACCTCTCTCTACTTCCACAGTCCTGGGACTACTAACTCATTACCTTACCTACTTTGTTAAATGGGTTTTGAGGATCAAATTCAGATAGTGTCATGTACAAGGTAGACACTCTTCCAGCTGAGCTATTTTACCCAATCTTCCAGTCAGTTTTATGAGACGTGGTCTCATGTATCTCAGACTGGCCTCAAACTTAAGGATGACCTAGCAGTTCTGAACTTCCTGTCTCTGCCTCCCTGGTGCTAGAATCACAGGCATGTGTCACTACATCTGGCTGTACCTGTCTTTAGTTGTCTCTCATCCCTGCTGCCAGTTTTGCTGGGATAGGGACATATACCAGAGGCTCAGCTTTGCCTCTTTGTAGTTAAATCCTGAAACAAAGGTTGTCCAGTGAATTAATGAAAGGGCTCCTCTGCTTCAGGGATTTGCCTTTATCCAGAGAGACACGCTGGGACAGCTGGCTGCTGAGGTGTGTGGGAGTATAGTGAAGGTTCAAGTCTTGCAGAGGGCCAGGGGAGGACCAGGCTTCACAGAGCACAGCTTGGCTCAGTCCAGAACACAAATCCTTTTCCACATAAATCTGCCTGACGATGGCTGCACACCAGACGTTCCTGCGACAGACAGTGCTGGCAGCTGGTTAATGCCCGACCGGTGCTTTGGATGTAAACGTATTTGTGTTCATATGAGTCAATGCACTATTCACAGTTGTATATGACACAGAGGAGGAAAATGGCCTGATGGCACAGCCCATCTGGCAGCCTCAGCACTGACACATGCACTGCTCCATCTTCTTCCAGCAGGCTCCCAACCCTGCTTATCAGCAATCAAAGGTCAGGCCATGGGCCAGGAATCTGCTCTCAGGTCCCAGGACTGGCGACTCTGCCCTTCTTAGACCTGCATCTCAGTCCCTCATGTGCAAAGGAACATGTTTTATTAATGGGATTTAAATGCATTAATATATGAAAACAGGTCAGCAGCTAGGACAGTGCCTGAACCATAGCCCCCCACCCCCGAAGGCAGCAGGGTGCTAATTGAGTGTGTGCTCCTACTATTGTTGTGATCTGGGGCTGTCTTCCGTGAACCATACCCACTTCCAAGCAAGCACACTCTGAAAGATTGGAGAAATGTCGGTGATGTTCTTGTTGGGTTTTTTTGTTTGTTTGTGTGGTGGCAGCAGCATGAAATAGGAAGGAGTGTACTGTGGGAGATGACGTTTTTAGATATAGCAAAGAAAAATATCAACCTACCTTATTAAACTTCAAATTCTGATAAATAAGTCATTTTTTAAAAATATATGCAATGTTGGGGGCATACCTAGATGTACAGCAGAATAGCGGTTCTCAGCCTTCCTAATGCTGCAACCCTTTGATACAGTTCCTTATGTTGTGGTTACCCCACACCATAAATTATTTCATTGCTACTTCATAACTGTAATTTTGTTACTGTTATGAATCGTAATGTAAATATCTGAGAACCTCTGCCAGAGAATTTACTGAACTCGAATGCACCCTGCATCCTGGGTTTGGTCTCATTCTTGCTCATTCAGCTGTGCAGGCTTCATGAGGTCCCTCTCCAGCCCCCTGATGCAGGTCGTCTGGCCTCAGTATAGACAGATCAGCAACAACACAGTTAATTGAGTGCCCTGGGCTTGGCATTGTTCTACATCCCTTTCCCTGGGCCCTCCCAGCGGCTTCTGTTTTCTCCATGGGAAAGTGAAGGTCTGCAAAAGTCTCCTTTGAAGGCTCAGGGTTAGAGGGTCTTACTTGATGGATAAATTTCCTTCTAGTTTGAGCAGATGAAGACTAGAATTTGAATTCGAGTAAATTTAGAGAAAAGAGGAATGTGGTATTTAGTTTGCCAGCCAAAAGCCAAACCCCCTGGTCCCGCCCATTGTAAATGTTTATTCTTTCTTCTCTTTCCTGCCCTGGGGTACCTGGCTGAGGCCAAGTGTGAGGTAGCAGAAAGTGCAGGCTTCACATTGCTTCTTTGATCTTCACTGCCCAATGGAGGCTGGATGTAGGAGCTCAGTTCTTTTTTTTTTTTTTAACATTCAATGTATAGTTTTATTTAGAAAAAATCAGAATGTACTTAACATTTATAACAACACGGTCAATTATGTGTGTCTGTAGAATTCTAACCATGTAAAATTCTGAGACTCCAAAGAAATAAGTAATGTTTTATCTGTCCCAAAAGTAGACAAAAAAAAATAGTAAGCAGTATTTAAAATACCTAGAAAATCTATAAGACTCTACTATGCTTTTAAAATTTCAGTGTGAGTAAAAGATTTTTAAAATTTTTTATTAATTATACTTTATTCACTTTGTATCCCCCCTGTAGTTCCCTCTCTCCTCCCCTCCCAATCCATCCCTTTCTCCCCCTTCTCCACGCATGCCCCTCCCCAAGTCCACTGATAGGGGAGGTCTTCTTTTCCGTCCTTCTGATCCTAGTCTATTAGGTCTCATCAAGAGTGGCTGCATTGTCTTCCTTTGTGGCCTGGTAAGGCTGATCCCCCCTCAGGAGGAGGTGATTAAAGAGCAGTTCATGTCAGAGACAGTCCTTGTTCCCATTACTATGGAACCCACTTGGACACTGAACTGCCATGGGCTACATCTGTGCACGGGTCCTAGGTTATCTCCATGCATGGTACTTGGTTGGAGTATTAGTCTCAGGAAAGACCCCTATGCTCAGATTTTTTACTTCTGTTGCACTCCTTGTGGAGTTCCTGTCCTCTCCAGATCTTACTATTTCCCACTTCTTTCATAAGATTCCCTGCACTCTGCCCTAAGGTTGGCCATAAGTCTCAGCATCTGCTTTGACCCTGAGATTTCACCTTACACTCATCAGAATGGCTAAGATCAAAACCTCAAGTGACAACACATGCTAGAGAGGTTGTGGAGAAAGGGGAACTCTCCTCCATTGCTGGTGAGAATGTAAACTTGTACAACCACTCTGGAAATCAATCTGGCGCTTCCTCAGACAACTAGGAATAGCGCTTCCTCAAGATCCAGCTATACCACTCTTAGGCATATATCCAAAAGAGGCTCAAGTACACAATAAGGACATTTGCTCAGCCATGTTTGTAGCAGCTTTATTTCTAATAGCCATAAGTTGGAAACCAGATGCCCCTCAACTGAGGAATGGATACAGAAATTGCGGTTCATCTACACAATGGAATATTAGTCAGCAATAAAAAACAAGGATATAATGGAATTTGCATGTAAATGGTGGGAATCAGAAAAAATCATCCTGAGTGAGCTATCCCAGAAGCAGAAAGACACACATGGTATATACTCATTCAAATAGACATATAATATAGTATAAACCTACTAAAATCTGTACACCTAAAGAAACTAATCAAGAGGGAGGACTCTTGCTAAAATTCTCAATCCCTATCCAGAAAGGCATAGAGGATGAACATCAGAAGAAGGAGAAAACAGGGAATAAGTCAGGAGCCTGCCACAGAGGGCCTCTGAAAGGCTCTGCCCTGCAGGAGCCCAGTTCTTGAAGGGGCTTGGTGCTGGGCTCTAGCAGCGAGAAGGCTCTTGAAAGGCTTAGGCAGCCTTCATACAGTACCCCCGACGGACACTAGGGGCGATGTTAGACTGCGGGTTTCCAAGGCCAGCCTAAGCATAGGAACGCAGCAGATGCTGCCACAGATGCAGGAGGTTCCGACTCAGTGGGTCTGCCGCAGCAGAGCACTTCCAGCACAATCCGATGGCCTGTCAGAACACCCACAGAACACAAATGAGAAGTCAAGCGGATCCAGGCCCACGCTCTCCCGGTTCAGCCTTCCTGACGTCCCTCACCAGCCCCAGGCCCAGCTACACAGCCTCAGCTTGGCTTCTTGTATGTGTGCTGTGGGTGTCCTAAGCCCAGCAAAGTCTGTTCTTCTCCCGATCCGAAGGCAACTCTCCAAGGCTATGCTCTGGACCATACAATCCCCCAGGGCAGGCCATGTGCCCACCTTCCCCATCACCCTTCACCACGGGTCCCCTCTTACATGCAACCAGGAATACAGAGCTCCCCAATTCTACGAACTTGTTCCTGGACATAGTTGCTCATATACACAGTCAAAAGTGGGGTTGTCCCTCCCAGAGGCTGAGAGTCTATTAGCCTCCCACAGGCACTGCCTTATTTAAGCACTACATATTTAGATCTAAAACTAATGATACCACTAAGGTAAGCACATAACAGACATCTCATAGCCTAACTCCACAACGGCTCTTTGCATTAAAAAAAAAATTACCTTCAGACAGCTGTTCAGTTGCAACTGAATTAATTATACTCTGACTTTTCGTTTTGTTTTGCTTTTACTGAAACAGGCTTTTGCACACGCCTCTGCAGCCTTCTCATCAGCCTTGAGATGGCTGCACCGCAGCGCACCTGGTGGCCTGCGTTCCATCCACCAGCGGCTGCGCACAGCTCGCCTGCCTTTGCTCCACGTCTCCATCAGAAGATCACATTCCTGCACGCCCGGCCATATGTGCATTCTCCTGTAACCCCTCTACCCATAACACTCTGCGTCTCTGCCTGGGAGGGGGGAGGGGCGGGGGCACGCCCTTTACACCAACACCCCGAGGAAGATCTCAAAACTGGTATTTTTTTTTTATTTGTTTGTTTGTGTTTTGTTTTTGAAACACTATGCAGCCCTGGCTGGCCTGCCACTCAGTATGTAGACCAGGCTAGACCTAATTAGGCCTGCCTCTGTCTCCAGTGTGCCATGTCTTGCCGAAAACCCTGACTAGGGATGGTGAGGGAAGGAAGGACAGACAGACATGTATACAGAGAGCTGAGGTCAGATGGGCTGTGCACGTTCTGACGAGGTGTGAGGCAGCCATACTGCTGCAGCCCAGAACCTCGGTGTGTTTATTATGGACAGCACAGGGGGAGGGGCTAGCCAGTCTCGGTAGGAGGCCTCCAAAAGGACGGTCTCAGGCTGTAAAGACCCAGGAGAAGGAAGCTGCACTGGCTAGTCTTTGTATACACTGCTCAATCATTTGAACCCAGACTCCTGAGGAAAGCTTGCCCCTGAGCTACCACTCCCGTGGGGCTGAGGCTTGGGAGACCTGGACACGGCTGTGCTCACATCAACAACACACATCACTTGAGACTTCACTCACCCCAGGCTTCCTCTGCTCCCAATGCCTCCCTAAAACAGCTTGTTTATTTGTTGTTGGGCCATTCTTTGCTAAAAAAGTATGCATGTGTGTACGTGTTGAGGTTAGGTGTTTTTCCCTATAGCTTCCTGTCATATTTTTTTGAGATAGGGTCTCTCCCTGAGCCTGGATGGTCAGTGAGCTCCTGCCTCTCCAGAACTGGGATTACTGATGTGCCCCACCACATCAGGCTGGAGTGACCGGTGTGCCCCACCACATCAGGCTGGAGTGACCGGTGTGCCCCACCACATGAGGCTTTTATATGGACGCTGGTGATTGGACCTCAGACTTGTGTGGCAGGCACTTTACTGCCTCCCCAGCACCTCTCTTCTTATGGATCTGGGTGACTTCGGGCCAGCCCTAGGCAGGGAATTTGACATGCAATTTGGAAGCCTACCCAAAGAGTTGTTCATGTACAGTTCTACATCCAGATAAGAAAACCAAGGCTTGGGAAGGTTAAGCAAATTATCCAAGACCACACAGTTCCAACATACAGTAAGGAGAAGGGCTGAGATGACAGTGCTTAAGTCTCTGCTGACGCTGCTGTCCTACATTGCAGAAAACGGGCCCTGGCGCAGGTGTGTTGGGGCCCTTGTGAAAATGAATGCCGACATAACAGAGCTGCAAAGCATGCTGAGCCTTCACTTCTCCTCGTCCATCTCAGCAGCACGCCTTTCCTCTCCCCGGATGAATGAGAGATCTGCCCTCTTGTCTCTTGTGTGGAGTGAGCAGCTGACTCACAAAGGAGGCTAGTAGGTCAGAGGAGGCTGTGGGGACTGAGGACTTGGATACCACAGAGTCAGAGCGCAGGTGGAAGGCCAGGTGTGATGGGTCCTCATGGGGAGACACCCATGGCAGGAAGGTCTGCAATCCTGGCTCCAAGGGGTTGCTGACACTAAGGTGAACGCACTCCTCTGGGCTGCGGTCTCATACAGCCTTTCAGGAGTACCTCTCCAGCCCCCTCCTGGCCACCCCCAGCCAAACTGCCCTCTCTGCAAGGCCAGGACATTCGGCCTCCTCCTGGCCTCTCCTTACAATTCTGGCCTGCAGCTATCATGCATTCCACTGAAATTACAATTTCAATAATTCATTTGGCAATTAATCATCTCCTGCTTCGTGACATCCCTTCTATTCCGTGTCGAGCAGTTATTTAGAAGCGCAATTGTTCAACTTTCCGCAGCAGCATGTGCTGCCTTGCTGATCTACTTGGGGGTGGGGAGGGGTGTTGTTGTCTTTCTGCTGCAGTCAATCAGGCTGGAGGAGCTGTGTGAGGCCCACACTGGAGGGGCCAGGAAGTGGGCAGGGGCATTAACTCAGCAGGCAGAGAGAGCAGGAAGCAGGAGCCTGTCACAGCCATTGAAGCAGCCAGGCATCCCATCCCACGCACACAACCTTCTTCCAGATTCCCTAGTTATAAAACATTTCTGGAGAGAAACCGTCTTTGGAATTTTCCATGCATCTGCACTGTCTCCTTGCCTAGATTTCATTTCCTATGGGCACGGACCATTCATTTTACTTTTCCTAAGTTGCTTAATAGGATACAGGGAGTTCTAAAGTTATATACACAGGTCTCAGACTTAGGCCTGGGCTCTGTGCTTACAAACTATAAACCTGAGCAAGTCATTTCACTGCTTTAAGTATCAGTTATCTCTCTCTAACATGGGGAAAGGAATGCCTATCTTACTAAGGTGTTATAAGGGTCTTGAAGCCAGCATGTCAAACATCCCTCAAATATCTGCATTTTCTCTCACAGAATTATTATTCCCATTTGTAGATGAAATTCGGGGGAGAGGAGCAGAGAGAGCAGGGGAGAGATATTTTGGAGTACACAGGGAAGTCCTTCCAAGGCAAAGGTTAAGGATTGAGTTTCACACTTGTGGGATATATAGGCATGGTGGGAGGATGTCTGGAAGAAGGGTCAGGAGGAGGAGGTTATAGCAGGGAGTGAAACCTGGTGGCTTACAGGAGACCCCAGGGCTGAGATGTCCTTGGCTTCTCCAGGCTTAAGATCAGCATGTTTGCGTAAGATAAACTTGACCTAGGAGGTCAAAAAGAGCCCCAAGGAAGGATACAAAAGCCAATGGAAAGAAAAATGGATGCAACATGGCTAAAGGGTACTTTCTCCAATTCTGTTCTGTTCTGGATCGTAGACACTGCCTTAAAGCCAAGGACAAAAGGAGCCATTTTTACAAGCCAAGCCCAGGAAGGACTTCCAGTGTTTCACTATAATAAAGGTCTGCCCAAGCAAGAAGATGATCTTTTCTGGCCTGAGGCCTGGTCCAGCCTGAGACCCACTGTCCTCCTACTCCAGTGTCACTGTCAGGGTTGGACGTGTCTATTCTATTCTCCCTACATGCAGTAATCTGGCCACATAAGCACCTAGTGACTGATGTCACAGGTCAGGCTGGGCCGGAGCAGAACATGTCTAAAAACAATAGGACATTATTAAGGAAGGTCAAAGAAATGCATCTCATCTTCCAGAGAGCTTGCTTAAACACAGGAAACCTGGGATTTGCTCTCTAGCATCACACAAAGAGGTTATGGTGGCACAGATCTGTAAACACAGCATGGGAGGATCAGAAGTTCAAAGTCATGCTTAGCTACAAAGTGAGTTTGAGGTCATCCTGGGTTACAAGATAGCCTCACTCAAAAGAGAAAAAGGCAACATGGGACTTAGGTGAGAGGAGAAATAGATGGAGTTGTCTCTTGACTGAGGACATCGGCGAGAAGTATGCTCAAGAATACAGACATGGCTTAGAGGGTAAGTGCATTTGTGGACACATCCAGAGTTCAATTTCCAGAGCCCGAATAATAGAAGGACGAAACCAGCTCTCACGAGTTTTGCTCCATACACATCCCACTTCCCCACAAGCGGTAAGGTGTGGGATGGGGTGGGGTGGAGATTCAGGACCTGGTGGTGTGGGGAGCAATCAGGCAGATAAGGCTAGCTCTGCCTAACCCGGATTGATTCCTTTGTGGTCCAGTAGGTAGTATTAACCATGTGCGGCTTGTCTCACTGAGTGGTGTTGTAAACGTAAAACGCACACCAGATCCAGGCGACCCAGCACAAACAAAAGGGACAGGGTGTCCCCTTAGTAGGTTCTTTTTTGTTCTAACTACAAGTTTAAGATGTGCTTAGGATATATTAGATTAAATAAATTATTAAATTTGCTATGATCTGTTAATGTTTTTTTCCTATTTACTATGAACTTTAAAGTGAGATGCAACACGGCTTATGTTACATTTTCCTTGAACAGCATTGCTCAGCCCAGAAAACCTGCTGGCTGATGGGAAAGTGTCTCCCATGCTGAGTTCCTGGGGAATGAAAGGACCTCCACTTACAGAGAGGCGACATTGTGTAACTTACTCAACCCCTCCCCCCATTCATCTTCAATATCCCGTGCTTAGGGCTTTTTGCCCCCACCTCTGAGTTTTCAAGCAGTATCCAGAATACAGGAGGTTTTTGGAAATTGGTGTTTGAATAACTGGATGAATGGATAAATGAATCAATGAGTAAGGCAGATTGGGCTCCATTCTCCTAGTCCAGTACTACCAGCAGAAGCTATTGTGAAAATTCAGACTGTTGCTGAAACCCACATTCTTGAGCACCATACCTAAACCTCCCTGTTCCCAGAATTAACAGCTTGAAGCCAGAAAGGTGCCCTCTCACCTTCAATGGTGGCCCCACAGCTTTGCCAGGTCTTCTTGGAGACTGGGTGTGTCTGTGCCCAATTGAGGCTGGGCATATGGGTGACTAGGGGTATTTCAGGGGTTGCTGGAAGCAGTGTCTATCCTCAGGAGAGGGCTCCTGGGTGGGGGTTGGTTGGGGAGAGAGGTCCTGGCTTCAATCTTCTCACCTGCACGGGTTTGCCTGAGGGAAGCCACAGACCAATCTTCGTGTTTGGAGGCAACCCCAAATTTCCATTTCCCCCAGTTTCCTGCAAAACAAGAAAATGAGCTCAAGGGCCATGGAGTGAAGGGATGTGGGCATCTGGCTACCAGGGAGAGGCAGGGGACTGACTGGTCCCCACTCTCTCAGACTGTCCTCAAAGCTCACGAGTCTTAAATTTCAGAAAGGGAAGTCAGAGTTCAAGGTAGAATTAATTTCCCTAGAATTATGGAGCAGGATTCAGTACAAATCTCTAGCTCTTGGATTGGCTCCTGAATGTGAACTGGAATGTCACCAGTGCACTCGGACTCCTATTGTCTCTTCCATTCATTTGCTGTGTCCTTAGGTGGACGGCCTCATACCTCTGGGCCAACCTCCTTTCAGGGTAAAATGAAGAGGTGGCGCAGAGAACACTAGCAATCAGGCTTCACTATACAGTATGTTGTGTAATCCTCAGGGGTTACGGCCACACCTCCTGTTCCGTTGACAACACCACCCGTTTACCTTATAAAATGGGATCGTGAGTGACTGAGCCAGGTCCAAGCAGAAACTGTTAAAAGCCCTTGCACGGTTCTGTTATTGTTTCTGTCTCCACCAGAGGGCACTCTTCGATCCTGTAATGAAACCAAAGAGGCGGTCCGATCTGCTGCAACTCAGCCTGTGGCAAGGTGCCCACCTGAGCCTAAAGTACCTGCATGGAGGACAAGGCCCTCAAGGAAAGACTGCTTCTGGGGCTCCCTGGTACATTAGGAAGCCCCTGAGATATAAAGGAAGTATGGCTGTGGAGTCACCTGAACCCGACTGCCACCAGAACAGTTGCAAGGTGGGGAGGGGTACTGACTCCCAGAAGAGAGGTTCGGCCCAGCAGGCACTGGGAGAGAAGCAGGAGACGGAGACTTTCACAGGAAGAGGCTCAGGGCATTTCTCTTTCCACAGGAGAGCAGTGTTCATAGCGATAGGAGAGCTGGCTCAGGCGCCCCCTTTAGGTGACAGCAATGTCCGGGCTCTGTGAGATCCAGAGACCCATGGAAGGCCAGTGTCTGCAACTATGCCGGAACACCACGCTTGGTTACACCTTTGTGTGTCCCATTAGTGACTAATAACCAGCTTCTCAGTGCAAAGGTGTGTTTTTTGGCTCGGAAGAGAGCAGATAGGAAAAGTGGGGGCTTGGAGCCTTCCCCTAGCCTTCTGGGAAAGGAATGCAGATCATGACCATCCAGAGGTGAGAGCTAGTTCAGTGGTCAAGTGGCTAACACTGGGGGCAGGAATGCCTGAGTGTTTAGTAAAGAATTCAGCTTTCCTGGGAAGGGCAAGGGAAAGACTCTCACACATCAATGTGACTGTCTTGTGTGGAGGACTTGATAAGCACAGACAGGCCTGCTTTACACACTTACTTTTCTCAGCTGTCATTCCTGTCCTATGGCCTAGGAATCCTGATTCCCAATTCACGGAAGAGCTGGCTGAGGTACAGGAAGTTTGCCAAGAATTTACAACTTTTAGGTGGCAGAGTGTGGATTTGAACCTATGTCCATGTGGCACTGGCGTTCCTCCTGCTAAGAGCAGATTTTTTCCACAGGACAAGAACAAGGAGAGAAAGCCAGAGGAGGTATTGCTTTCCTGCAAACTACCTGATCCCCAATAGCCTTGACACTGAACAGCTGTTGGAGGCCACAGCCAATGGCTTCTACCCAACACCCTCCTGTAGCTCATCATACCTGGAGATCACCTGCTCAGACCCCTTTGCCACGTTAGCCTGTGCTCAGAGTTTCCCCAGAGGTACCCACATCCCCCTGGCACCAGTTGAGGAATAAGTTAAGGTCAACATGTGGATGTCTGGAACATCCCATAGAGAAGCTCCTGTACCAGTGGCTCTCAACCTGTGTGTTGTGACCCTTTTGGGGCGGGGATCAAACGACCCTTTTATAGGGATCAAATATCAGATATTTATGTTATGATTCGTCACATTAGCAAAACTGCAGCTAGGAAGTAGCAACAAAATAACTTTATGGTTGGGGGTCACCACAACACGAGGAACTGAAGGGTCACAGCACTGGACAGGTTGAGAACCACTGTCATACACCACTGGCTCATGTCAGCTGGCAGATCCACCAGCAAGGGATTCTAGAGAGAAGAGACTGGACCAGGGAGAGCTTCTAGGAACCAGATTCGGCTCAAACACACACTTGTGCCTGGGCATTTTTTCCAGTTAAGAAACAGACAATCATTATTTTTCTCTGGCGAAATGGAAGCTGGCCTTGGAGCTCCCAGCAAAAGTATAGAAATCTGGGTAATTGACAGACAGTAGGATCTTAATAATCCCTAGACTACTGAGGATTATGGATGAGGGCTTTGCTATTGAGGATCAGAGCCTCTCCTCCCTGTCTGAAGGCTGGTCACCTAGTGTCTCCTACAGTCAGGCTCCAACTGCTCGCAAACAATTCAATGGACTGTGCGAAGGGTTGGTCCCGCTAACCAGATTCCTAGGGGAAAAGAATATATTTGTAATTGTGAGAAACAAAATAGACTAGCAAAAGTACATGGCTGTAGCAACAAAACTTGGGTATATAAGTCATGCTTCTATTTTGCTTCTGTAGCAGAGCAAAAATAGTTTTCATTAAGAGAGGAAGCAAGCACCACAAAGCCTCCCTCACCTGTTGTATCCCTTCAGAGACAGATCAATAGGTAGAAGGACACTCCGTGGGATGTAGTTGGGTAGGGACCTTGGAGTCCTGTGTACCAGGTGTTGAGTGAAGAGGAAAGAGATCACAGATGGATCACAGATCTGCTTTGCACAGGCCCAGCCTATAAGGGCATGGATAAAGGGGACCAGGCTGGCAGCCTTTAGGATCCAGAGTTTTGGCAACAGCCTTGAACTTGTAGGCAAAATCATGTGTGTGGTCAATAGGCTTTACGAGGTTTTCAGAACACCCTGTGCAACTGAAGTATGAGGACCCAGTCTGCCCTCCCCTCTGTACCCACAAGAGTGGAGGTATCCTCTGGCATTTATTGGCACAACTGTGGGAATTCCCTGCTCTCTGGCTGCATCCTCTCCTACTCTTGACTTCCAGTGCCAGTGAGTATGCCCCATGCCACTTCTGGAACAGGATGCATCTTAGAGCCTGATCCCACTGGCCTGGATGGCCAGGAAAGCCCTAGAGCACCCATCCTCCACCTTTAGCATGTGGAAAGCATGCTTGGCCTTTCAAGAAGCAGGCCTACCCCTGTCTACACAGTTCATTTAGGTTGTTCAGGAACCCCTGTGAGCTTCCAGGGCCCATTCCTGCACTAGACATGCAGGGAGTCTGTGGTTCTCCTCCTGCCTGGGGGCCTGTTTCCCATCAGCCCACAAAGGCAGTGGGGGAAGGAGACAAGGCACAGAGCTTGGAAGCCCGGCAAGTATAAACACTCTGTGAGCTACTTCAGGGAGCTAGTTCAACTTTACTTCCAGAGAACAAAGGCTATATACCTCTCAGGGAGTGAATGGGGGGCTCCAAGGATAGGTGTATGTAATTGGTTAAAACTAGGCACTTCAAGGATGCTTGATTTGCATTAAACAGCACACTTCTATCATATGAATGGGAACACAGTACCTAATTATCCTATAGGCACAGGGAGGGGGGAGCTAGCAGGGAGCTGTGTCAAAGGCCATATATCAAATGGGCATCTATGTCTAGAGGCACTCTCCAGATGAAATCAGGCAGAGAGCAGGAGGCCCTGCTAGAGAGAGTGGGTCCTGCATGTTAACGCTGAGCTCAGAATGGCTACCTGGACTGGGAGGACTACAACCTCAAACAGCAGGGTCCTTCCAACAGGACTTGGGAAGCTGACAGTTGAGGCCCGGGCTGAGAAAACGCATCACGGTCCGGAGAGGGTCAGGATTCTAGAGTCTTCATTCAGGCTGTGTGAAGCTGAGCTACATTACAGCCTCTGTTGTCTTTACAGAAGTGCTTCCGGAATGATCAGATGGCTGGAAAATGGCGGCAAGGATGATAGCAAATCTGTAGTTACCCTGAAGAGGGGAATCAAAGATGGAACACTAAGGATTTTCCAATAGGCAGAAGGCCCACTGCTTGTGTCCTGTCTATCAGGGAATCCTGGGCTTGAAGGTGAAGTTGGGAAGCTGGGGACTTCTGAGCATGATGCTTTCTTCCTCACCGGGGCCAATGAGGTGAACCCCCATTCCCTTTGAAGATCACTTTTACCAGGTGAGGGCACTTGTGCCACAGTGATGCAGTTGCAGGATGGAGAACTGGACACAGCCATTCGGGACATCTGCCAGCCTGGAATCATGAGCTCCCTACTGGGCTGAGGGTCAGAGGATGGCTGTGTAAGGGGTCCCCAGTGACAAATAACAAGGACTGCCACACTCCCTTCCTCTTCCTGTGTGGCAGCTGCAGGGTCAGGAAAGTCAGGGCAAGCCCAACAGGAACACCCTGTAGAAAACCAACAGCTGTGTGAGCCAGCGAATGGGGAAGCCGGTGGTTTTGTCTCTTGCTGGGGAACAGGAGGGAATGGTGGGTGACATGAGCCTCACTTAAGAGCAGAGAAGCCTAAGCATCACGTGGCTGCATAACTCCATGGTTCTGTGACTCACCTACCACTTCTCTTTCTTAGGTTCTAGCTTTTTAACTAAAAAGTGGGAGATGCTAAGTGACCAAGGGCACAGCCTATAGACTCTTTCTCAGAAAATGCTATGTAAAGGACACAGTGATGCTGAGGTCAAGGCTTGAACATTTCTGAACAGCCTTCTAAGCCAGTGTAAAGTCTGAGTCCAAAGGAGGTGAGGGCAATGGGCAGGTGCAGTGGAGAAGTAGATTATGCAAGGTGGGACAGCAAGGCTGAAGAGGCAGATGGGGCCCATCTGGCATTGACTCTCAGCTTTGATTTTGAGATTTTGATGTCCACTGTTTCAACATCCGAAAGGATGGAATGAGATGTAGCAAGGGCCTTTGTTTCAACATAGGCTGGAACTGAATTTTTTCTATTTAGAACTAGTCTGTTATACTCTGTTAGAAAGTGTTGACTTTTGTATTTTTTTTTTTTTGAGACAAGGTCTTACTATGTTGCCCAAGCTGGCCTACAGCTTGCAGTCTTTCTGCTTCAGTCTCCCATGTACTGGGATTACAAGCATGTTCTACTGTACCCATGTAGGAAGTCCTGACCTCGTTGTCACTGTTTACAAACCATCTGACACAAGGATGCTACACCAGGCCCTGGGGAGGTAGTGTCTCCATGGTGAGTTCTCCACAGCTTGCCTAACGTGACACCTGTTCTTTGAAGAACACTTCATGGTTCTTTCAAGAACCACTTCAAGGTTGACCTTGGTGTTCTTCATGGATCACTCTCCATGAAGAAGGAACTGGGCTTGCTTCAAGGCTCTTAGTGTCTTTGGGTCCTTGAAGATGAATGACAGACATATGGATCTTTCTTTCCTGTGGATATGAATCCTTTTGACTTTGACTTTTTTTTTTATTTTGCTGGGCTTCAGTGCTGGGGAGAGACAGGGTTTTCCTTTTTGATTTTAGCATTCTGTCCAAAGAAAGCAGACTTAGGGCTGAAGAGAAGGTATAGAAGCCCCATTAAGACTTAGTCCTCAGTGGTGAGTGGATAACAGAAGGGCTTCTTGGTACCCTGGCGGAATGGAAGGGAGAAGACCACACAGTGTTCCCCTGACCCTGCGTGATACAAGGGGAAAGGAAAGGTGCTAGAGCAGAAGTTGCCATTTCCTAGGGACATTGGGGAGGAGGCAGCGTGAGGAAGGTGTCTTCCCCACCTTTGGTAGTGGCTGGGTCAACAAACAAAAAAACCAAAAAAACCAACTAGGCTTTAATGCATTGGTAATTGAGTTTACAGTTAGTAAAGAGTGATCACCCTGTGCAAGCCCATGTGAACCTTCAGAGCTTGCAGATATATCTGGCAAAGACATTGTGAAACCTGAGCTGCAACGTTCAACATGGAATGGGTTCCATCAGAATACAGACTACAATGGGGCTTAGAGAGCATCAAAAGCAGCCCACTTTAGCTGCTTAATGACTAAAAGTAGTCTGATTCCAGGGGAGAATACATTTATACTTTTGGGGGGATGTTCTGTAAGCTTAAGTTTTGCAAAAACCTACATTATTTAGGGTTCATAAATGCTTCTACCTCCCTTCCAACCCACTGACCAGAGGTAGGAAAAGAGGGTAGTGGACCTTTTGAGATGTAGTTCCTTGGGGCAATTCCACTCTTTGCTGTCCGGATACCCTCAGTCCAGTCAAATGGCAAACAGCAAACAGCAAACAGCAACATGAATCAACAGCAATGGCACGATTCAGCAGAAACAGCAAGACTCCTCAAGAGTACACGGGAAGTTCTCTGGAGCATTTCTTTCTGAGAAGTGAAGTGTAGAAAAACAAAGACCAGTGAACCGATGTGAACCTTACAAAGTGTAACAAATGCGAAAGCAAGCATTGTCTCACTGGCTATAGGCTTCTCTTTATCCCTCCTCAGAGTCCAGACAAGGCTGTTTTTCCAGCTGGCAAGAACCATGCCCCTTGCATGAGACAGCTTCCAGCAAAATATTGTGGGCCCTCTCACATGTGTCCGTTTTCAACTGACCCAAACCATGTTTCCTCTCATGAGTTTGTTTTCAACTGAGGATCAACTAAAAACATTTCCACATCCCACATTTGGGACCAAAACAAAACAAAAAACACATAAAAGAAACCAAAACTTAAACTACAATGTTCAGTCCTATGATGTCTTAATGTCAGTTGGCAAGTAGAGAGGGTCTAGAATCATCTCGCAGACAAACTTTGGGGCAAGTCTATAAGAGAGTTTCTCGATTGGGTTAATTGAGGTGGAAAGACTCACCCAAAATGTAGGTGACACCATTCTATAGGCTGGAGTACTGGTCTGAATGAAAAAGAGAAAACAGGGGCTGGAGAGATTGATCAGTGGTTAAGAGCACTTGCTGCTCTTGCAGAGGACTCAGTGTTGGCTCTCAGACCCCTTGTGGTGGTTTACAATAATCCATAACTCCAGTTCCAGTTGATCTGACACCCTCTTCTGGCCTGAGGGCACCAGACATATGTGTGGTACACATACACACATGCATGCAAAATATTCAGACGTATAAAAAATATATTTTTTTAAATTTTTAAATGAGAAAGTGAGTTGAGCACCAATGTTCATTGCTCTCTGCTTTCTCAGTGTGGACAAACTGTGATCTGCTCCTTCATATCCTGTTTCCATGCCTTTCCTGTCACAATGGGCTGTACCCTTAAACTGTGAGCCAAAATAAATCCTTTCTTCCTTAAGTTGCTTTCAGCATGGATTTTTGTCACAGTAAGGAGAAAAGTATCTACCACTGCTGAAGGCAAGTACATTGACTTGTCAGTTTGGTTTATTTTTATTCTATGTATCTATGTATCTATGTATGTATGTATGTATGTATGTATGTATGTATGTATGTATGTATGTATCTATCTATCTATCTATCTATCTATCTATCTATCTATCTATCTATCTATCTATCTATCTTTAGGCTGTACTTCAATCTCAGCCCTTAATGGTTATCAGGAAATTATGAAGGGGCTTGGACTTCATGACTCTGACCACTGATACCATGGATCCCTGATACCACTTATGTCTGTAGGCTCTTGTGAGGTAGACCAGCAGGCCTTCCTGCCTATACTCAGATTTTGCCTGCTTTGTCACTTCTGCATTCTTATCCAATCTGTTTCTTTTGTTCAAGCTGGCCCAGAATGATGCTTTACTCCATAGTGGTTTTCTGACTAGACTTTCTCCTTACCAACATTTATTAAACCTGAGGCCTAATATAGCATCTAAGAAACTTACAGAATACCCATAGTTTCACCTTGATGCCCATTTCCAGCCAGGACTCTTAGTTCTGACCTCCAAGGTCTACCTGAGATCACAGGCAGGCAGTATAACCTTATGTTTAGCAGATCTCCCTAACAGGAGATGGTAGATTCCTGGGAGACTACCAATGGCCGTGAGAACAACTGAGGCCTCACCAGGCACCAAGGTAATGCTACTGTACACTTCCCTCTGGAGAGCTGAGTATAAATAGAGGGACATCTGACATATTTCTGTTTCTTTTTCCTGCTGTGAAAACAGTCGTGTGCATGGCGTCCGTGTCACAGGGTAGAAGCCACCCTGAAAGATGAAATAGGACAGTGCTCTTTCTAGCAGCAAGTGGAGCATCCAGATGCTTATAAGTCAAGTCAGGAAGAAAGGAAAGTGCTGTGACCAAATCTAACCAGCTTAACATTTGCAGCATGTCTCTGTTTGTGGTTATTGTCTTATCAAAGATTTATATCTATCTCCTAAGTATCTTTAAATCCTTGGTCTCTTGCGAGGCTTAAAGCCAAGAATTGACATTTCTTCAATGTAAATAGGAAATATTACAGAATGAGTTGAAGTTGGGTTTTGTTTTCTGTTTTTTTTTTTTTTAAATTGCTTTCTTGGATTTTAACTCTGCAGTTGAGCTGACTATTTAACCCCTCCCCCCATGCAGAAGTTCAGGGACAAGCCTGTGTGGTCTCTTTAACCTGATACTGGGCTGAAAAGCCAGGTCTCTGTACTTCCAAATAGCAGGTGGAAGCTGCTGGTCCCAAATCACAAAGCTCCCCCAGATTATAGGGATCATCCCAGAGGGTCCTAGGGACTATCCCAAGGGTGTGGGCAAGGCCCACAGTTCCCACCTGTGTTAGGATCTCAGCCCTGCCCTCTAGACAGTCAGGAGCTGTCCCTTCTTAGAGAACAATGGTGTTCTTGGCTATGGCCACACATGACACTCATATCTTCAGACCAGTTCTTCGGTGACTACTCAGCACCCTTGACCACCACTTGTGCTATGGCCCTGAAACACATGACTCAGCATTATTCTGAGACACAGGGAGGGGCCAGCATTTGCCATGATTGCACAGATGGACAGACAGCCATGTGCAACTGCAACTCTCTCAGAGTGTGGCCAGGGGTGCAAGGCATGGCCCATGTTTTCACCCGTGGTGTGAGCTTAGTTGTAGTACGTGGTGCCCCGGGCACAGGGTATGTGTATGTGTCCAGAAAGGTATGGGCTTTGGGTTCTAGCAGGGTGAGGAAAGAGAGAGAACTGAGGACATAGGGCAGAAGAGGAAAACTGATGAAGGCCGTTTCTTCACTGTCTCTTTTATTTTTTTTTTCTTTTTAACTTGATACAGATTTTCACTGTAGCATGGGCTGCCCTGGAACTCACTATGTATCCTAAGCTGGCAATCCTCCTGCCTTAACCTTGCTGGAATTATAGACATGTGCTACCATACCTAGAATTCATCCCTTTTCTGTCCCACTTGAGTTACTCACCTCACTTCCTCTCTCATCCTCCCCCTGGCCTTCCTTCCATTTCTACTACTTTTTTTTTTTTTTTACCACAGTTGATGAGAAGGAATGGGGAGGGGGAGTTCTCACAGGGGCTGAGTGGCCACAAGACACACCCTCCCCAGTGCAAGCTTACAGCGGGGAGAGAACACTTAGATTGTCATGACAGGAGCCTGTGAGCCTTTTGGCTCATGACCTGTGTCTGTCTCTGTGTGGTGCGGTATATTGCGTATATGCATGGCGTATGTGTGTTTATGTGGTGTGTGCAGCATCTGCAAATGCTATGGGATGTACGTGTGTGGTGTGGCATGTGTGGGAGGCGTATGTGATATATTAGTTTCTGACATAGGAGCTGAGTGATGTAGACATAGACATGTGTGGCGTGTGCTCTATAGTGGCGTGGGTTTGGCATAGTATACATATTTGTTGTATATGTGTGATATGGTGAGTTTATAATGCAGTATGTATGTGTGGCATGCATTGTATAGTGTGGTGGTAATGGTGGTGGTGGTGTGTATGTGTGTGTGTGAATGTGTGTGTAATGTGACAAGCATGGAATGTGTGGTGTGTTATGTAGTTGTGTGTGTAGCTGGGCATACAAAGCTGCATTGCAGATAACCTCCCCTCAGGCCACCTTAAACACATAGCTCTCCTGGCCCATTTGAACATTGCCATTCAAGCAGCAGACAGTCACTTTACACCCCATTTTACAGAGACAGCACAAAGGCATCTACATACAAGAAAACGGAGGGAATACAGTCCTTCTTGGCCTCCCCCTTCATCTTCAGGCTTCTTTTCTCCCCCCTCCTTCCACCCCAAATAGTCCACGCATTCACATTTCTGAACCTCATTGTACAAGACTTACCTGTTTGCTTATCTGTAAGCTAATTAGACACAAGCTCCCCCACAGTGGGGCTGTATCTGTCTTCACTACTGTCCTCAGTGCTTGGGCCACTGCCCGGCTCAGAGCAGGAGCTCTGAAAATGGCTGTTGGAAGAACGAACCCTTCCTTATTCCTCCCATCCTGTCCTGTCTTCTGGCCTCTCCCCGCCCTCTGTCATTCTTCCACCAAGCTCACCATCAGTGACTTCATTTTCTCTCTGTGGCCTTTGTGCTTGCCGTTCCCAGCTTCACAGCAAACTGGTGAAGCGCAGCTTGGCCTTTGGGGAAACTGAGGTAGGGGAAGGAGGGCAGAGGAGGAGACCTGGCATAGAGCTTGCATGGGGCTCTGAGTTTTCAGGAGCCACTGTCTGGGAACAGAGAGAGCTACAGAAAAGAGAGGAGGGGCTATTTCTGGATCAGAGGAGAGCTGCTGAGGCCGGGTGGGAGGGTATTTATAGAGCCAACCTTGAGAGCAGAGATGCTCGCATCGCATCCCCAGAACAACCTTCCTTGGGTTAGAATTTCTAAAGATAGAGCAGTGTGGCATCTGGTATGAGGCAAGGTACAGTAATTCCACTTAAATCCACCAATAATTTTTTTTCCTAATAAGCACTAGCCAGTTTCTCAGCATCCTTTGCCTTCCTTCTTCCCATCCCAGTCTGGCCTGATTCTAGTCTTAATGTGAGTAGCAGCCCTAGTGCCAGGGATATTGATGGGGCAGCTACTTGCTCAGGGAACCTGGCATCTCTGTGATGGTCCTGTCAAAGGCTGGAATCAGCATCAGGTAAAAGAAAGGGGATGGTGACTAATGTTATTGTAAAATCCTGTTGCATTGGCTTTGTGCAAGACTTAAGCATTCTGTACCAAATCCTTGTTCTTGCTCTGTGGAGCAGGTGCCGTGACACCTGTTATACCAGCAGTCACCAAGGCTAAAAGAATTACCCAAGGTAGGTTAAAGTTGGGGTACTGGACATATTATTACCCAACATGGCCTAACAGACTGTTTGGATACACATTTAGTGCCACTATGCCCGTATTTGGTTAAAGTCACTCACTGTCTTCCTGTCTCTTCCATCAGCTGCCCTGAAACTAGAGCAGGTCCCTCAGGCCTGCAAATCAGTGTGGCTGGGCACAGCTTTGAGTGGCTGACAGATACTCTTCCTATACCAAATGTGGTGCCCTTCTTAGTATCTACCCCACTACCATCTATCACTCTGGCTGAATGAGGAAGGGAAATGAATCGATGGTTATTTGTGAAGCACCTGCCCTGTGGGAGACACTGTCTTAATCTTATCTCATGAGATAGACACATTATTTCTGTTGCATCTCATCATCATGGCAACCCTAAGAGATAAGTATTTCCTTCCCTGTTACAGATAAGTGAATTCGGGGCTTGGAGAAGTTAAGTAACTTGCTTCGTGTCCCACTATATCAAGGAGCTCAGATGAGTCTACCCAGCTTTGGGGCTGTAGGGAGGGGGTTGGCATCGATCCACACCAGGCTCAGCTGCGTCTGGATGCAATGATTGACCCAGCAGCAGCTTGTTTGCATGTTTTTTTTTTTCTTCTTCTTTCTCTGCATCTTAGTATACCTACTAGCAACGCAGGGTAATGGTATCCAGATAATTAAGGTGACCCCACTCAGCCAAGCCACAACTAACTAATCCCTACCTACATGCTTTTCCCAGCACTCAACTCCTAGGTTGTGTGAACATGAACTTCAGTGGCAAGAGCTGCAGGTGGTGGCTAGCCTTAGGAGATACCTGAAGTCTTGACAATGGTCTTCCATATGCCGGTGAGCAAGTCTGAGCACTGTCTTGGAGAGGCAGGAACAGGAGGCCAGGGTGGCAGGACCAGGCCATGACAAGTGGAACTTGTGATTTACAGTATCCCGGTTGAGAGTCATCCCCCCTACCCTTCCTGGTAAGTTCCATTCTGTTGATCTCTGAGTGCCTGTCTGAGGCCTACTCCTTCTGGAGAACTCTTCATTGCCTTCTTCTGCCAATGCACATGCTTACACCATTGGTAACTACAGAGTCCGTGAACCACAGCACATAATGTTCCCACCTCTGATTCTGGGAACAGGTTTTCTCTATCAGCCCCATTGAGTCATTTTTGAGAGCATCTTTCCTTTCGAGCATCCTATTCCTCGATGAGAAAGCTTTTAGTATTCAACAATCCCCCCCGCCCCACCCCTCGGAGCCTCTGGTAATTGTCTTCCAGTGTGCCCTGCCCTCTGCATCAGAGTCCTCTGTTGCCTTCAGATCTGTGAAGAAAACTATTATGTCCCCTAGTTCTTGTCCTTTTCCACACAGGGCATGGAGAACCTCAAGTGACACTGTTTCTCAACCTTTTGCCACCCAATGAACATGGCCTCTCTGAGTCCCTATGGACTAGGGGTAGGGAGGGATGGGGTTGCCAGTGGCTTCCCCTCATAGCATGTGCTTTCAAGGATGGCAGCAAATGGGGTCATTCATATTGTACTGGGGTATGGACATTACAAAGGTGTCAATGGCACTATTTTAGCAGTAGTTCACAGAATTCTGGAATAGTCTCCATTACTCTCGATAATTACCAGGTCTCATTAAAATCAAGTCCAAACTAAGAAACATACAAATTAAGTAACAGTAGTTTAAAAAAAACAAACCCCTCCTTTCCATGCTAATGGATTATATCTGTTTCGGAGGCTCGGAGTTAGGAGATGAGGTCTGAGCAGAATTGCAGATATTTGTTCTTTACCTCAGGCTGTGATCTAAATGAAGAGCCTGCAGAGCTACACAAGGGTCAGGCAGGCTTGGCAGGTGGCATTTTGGCTTCCAGAGAGGAGCAGGTGTGGGGAAGATGTGGAGAGGGAATGTGAGAGCTGAGGGAGAGGAGAGCAGTGAGACTCTATTGCAAATCAGCTACCAGCTAAAAATATTAGACGGGAAAGCCTAGAAATGCATAATTAACAAGTTTCTACCTCATATCGTTCTGTGTGGCAGGACGGAATCTTGCTTTATTTCCCTTTCATCCAGGCTGGGTCACTGGTTCCTTTGTCCCGCACTGCCCCTTGGTATATGCAACCCACCATAAGTCACCTGGCAGCCATCTTGGTATCAGGTTGGCCTTTAGGGTATTGGCGCCACTGTGGTTGTGCTCCATTGGTCCTTCTTTCACTTGGTAAAAGGCACAGAGCACAAGGGTTGTGAAGCGGGCAGCGGAGACATGCAGACAGGGTGTCTAGAAATCATTATAAAGGTGAACATTCTCCACTTAACAAGGAAAGAAAAAAAAAACCTGTACGCTGAGGTTGCTAAGATTTACTGTAAGAACATGTGCTCGATCTGTGAAGTTGTGAAGAAGGCAAGAGGAATGCATGCTAGTCTTCTATCACACCTTAAACTGCTGAGGTTTCAGTCACAGTGCATGAGAAGCACCGAGTTAAGAGGGAGAAGGGATTGCACTCTGTGTGTTTAGGGAGAAACAGCATTGAGTATTTGGCTTGGTGCTATATTGAAATCTGAGGTTTGGGAATGCATCAACCATGGAAAAGGAAGGGGGTTGCATAACAATGAGCCCTCAGAGCAATATGGTGAGGGAGTTACTATCATCCCCATACTGTGAATGAGGAAAACGGGGATTAAGGGACAAGATACAGCTGTTCTGTTTGCTCTAGATTCACAACCCTCTCCTTCACTATACTACTCTTTTACTTGTTTTTTTTTTTTATTTTATTTCATGTGTGACAATCTCAGGTCTTCAGGAGATCGTATGGTCCCTGAGACCCTGAACATGGCTTTGACCCCTGCCGCCCACCCCAGGAGCAAGGCATTCAGGAACATGTATTAGTCAATGAAGAGGTGTGCTTTAGAAGCTCTGTAGATCACAGCCTTCCCATCATCCCCCACAGAACTCTGGGGTAATCAAGATCTGCTTTCAACTTAGTAAAGGAGGAAGGACCTCTGCCTCCACCCACTCCTCAGGGAGGCTAGGAAGAAGATCATGAAAGAAAGGTGCTGGGCACAATGGCATCATTATTACGGTTGTTATTAAGAAAATAACAATTACCAAAGCAGCTTTTGATTTTACAGCCTCCACAGTCACTTGGGAGTCATCCTCCTTGGGGCTTCCAGTTCTCTGCATGAGGGCAGGATCATGACCAAACCTGTCATTAGGAAGATTGACCAGTCAACTCTGATTTCCTTTTTTGAGGGTTTTGTTTTTTGTTGTTGTTGTTTTGTGTTGGTTTTTTTTTTTTTTTTTTGCCTCTGTCTTTAAGTCTGCCTCAGTTGTGTGTGTGTGTGTGTGTGTGTGTGTGTGTGTGTGTGGTCCTTGACTTTATGTGTGCGGATTCAAGAAAGGCTTGGCAAGTGAAACCAATTGAGTCTCAGATTCGACGAAAGCGACAGCAGACCTAGTCTCTGTTGTTCTGCTTTTCCAGCCATAGTCTGTTCCTCCACTCTGGTGTTCTGTGTGTACTTTGTAAACCCGCTCCCAGCGATTTTGTGCTTTCTGAGCCCTACCTCACAGCTATTTACTTAACATATTTTAAATCAAGTCATACCTTTAAACAATTTACCATTAATTGTTTTGAAAAGAAACTTCTGTGCTAATTACATCTATTTCTCAGTGCAGAGCATAGAAATTCCACAGCCTAGGAGCTAGCCCGCAGTGAAATTTTGTCACTCCGATTGTCTGCACGGCCTTGTGGGACAGAGGGAGGGGAGGCTGGTGGTTGGGGGTTTTCTCGGCTTCAGGGGCTAAAGGTGGAGAAAGACGGAAGGGCAGAGTTGGATGATCCAGGTTAGGTTAATCTCTAGACTATGAGCCACACTTTAAGAAACATTGGTAGGCTCACACCAGCCCATGGATTTGGAAGGAGCCGCACTGATCTGCCCCTCTGAGCACCTGATGGCCTTGCTCTCAGTCTGCCTGGCCCTCTTCCTCTAGAGTCTGTTCACGTGACCTCTTGACATTGCCATCCTGGACACTCCAGAGCATGTTACACATCCAAAGGCAAGCCTAAGCAGAGAAACTGGTAGATGGATATGTGTGTCCTCCCCGTGAACAAGTGACTGACTTTTTTTTTTTTCATAAAAATATAATTCAGGGGGGATTGGCAAGATGGCTCAGTGGGTAAAGGCGCTTTCTGCTAAGGCTAACAACCTGCACATGGCTCCTCAGATCCACATGTTGAAAGAAGAGAAACAACTCAAAGTTGTTCTACGCCCTCCATATGGGCACTGTGCCACAGGCGCACACAAGACCAGATGACCATGCAGGCACGCCTGGCCCTGCTCCTGGCTGGAATGGGCTTAGACTGTGGGCATTCAAAGCAGGCCTTCCTCTCAAGATGCCAGTCCTTTATAATGAAGGCTGGGGCACCAGAGACAGGAGACCACTCAATCTCTACAGCCTCCTCACTTCCGCCAGCTCACAGGCTCTAGGATATCCCCAGCAGGAAATCCCTGAAGTAGACTGTGTTACTATGAATTCATATATCCCCCCCACACACCCACTTACTCACCCCATGTCTCATGTATGCCAGGGTTGTCTCACGCTTGCTTGTGTGGCCAAAACTAGCCTTGAATTCCTGACCTTCCTGCTTCTACCTCCTGAGTCCTGAGATCAGACGTAGACACATACACTGATATGCATGTAAATAAGTAAAAATAAAATAAAAAATAAATGCACTTAAAATAAAAATATTAGAACACATGTAAACATACACATGGGATTTTGGAGTAGGCTCATATGGGCGGTTCTGTGTTAAAGAGTTTTGTTTGTATTCCCTGACATAGTCCTGTGCCAGCTTTGCCTCACTTCTCTGGGGAAGAAAAGGAGGCACAGGGTTAATGTACAGGGCACAGACTCAGACCCGGTGCTTGGGCAGCTTCTGCATCTCACATCTACCCCATTTAGCAATGATTACTAGAGGACAACACAGGTTTGGTTATTGACTATATGGGAGCGGTGCATGAATGAGTGAGCGCAAGACATGAATGACACAGAATGTTGTCCTTGAACTGTTATGTAAGTCCCATCTGAACGGCTGACTATATGTTAGCTCTCATTCAGTAGGTGGGAGGTGATTATAGGGACGTATTAAGAATGTAGCCAGAGTACAGTACCAGGGAGTAATTCAGTTGGTTGGGTGCTTGCTTAGCATGCACAAAGCTCTTGGTTTAATTTCCAGTACTCCATGAACCTGGCATGGAGGTACATGCCTGTAAGCCCAGCACTTAAGAGGTGTAGACAGGAATATCAAGGCTGCCCTTGGTGATCTAGCAAATTTGAGAAGATCCTGGGATAGATGAAATGCTGGCGAGACCAGAAGGGAGAGGAATATAACTAAACTGAGTTAGAACATGTTTCTGGTGCCTCGGCCTTTATTCAGAGCACTGGCTTCTGGAGAGGAAGGCCTGCTTTGCGCAATCAATGGTCTAAGCCCATTCTAGTGAAGAACAGAAACCATCGAACGCCTGTACAGTCCTCTCATCCGGTCTGAGGTCAGTCATTTCATTCCTTTGCCCATTCATCCACAGCAGGGCAAAAGGTTGGCTCCGTAGTCTGACTTGATAGATGGTTCCAAGGTGAAATGGGCATCATGGTACTTCCCTTTCTGGGCTTCCTTTCCCTCTATTGTAAACATCCCATCGTTTGATTAGCTACTTGGATTTCTTTCCCAATGTATCATTCTCCAGTCTAGAACCCAGTCAGAGGGTGGAGCTTGCAGATCTGGCTCTTCCACAAGGAGCCCTGGGCCATTACAACTCTGTTCTCTTGTCCTATGGCTCCTGCAGGTGACTCCTGACACAGCTGAGAGAGTGAGCCATTTCTTCTGCCCAGACAGCAGACTTTGGAAATTATTCAGGAATAACAAACAGACCAGAAACATTTGCATAAGGAATCACACAGAACAATACATGTTATTTAAACCATCTCTGGTTGGCAACAGAAGCAGAAAGCAGCTGAGATAAATCTGCATTGCAGATCAGCCTTATTTGGAGCAAGTGGGCTAGTGCAGGGATGGGGCACCGCTTGAGGCAGGGAGAGAAGAAAGCAACCTTGTCCGGGCACCCCTCCCCAAGCATAGTCTCCTTGCCTGCCTTTCTATGGCTCCCATGTATTTTCCTCATTTCTCTCCTTCCCTCCCTTCTTCCGAGATTAATGGAAACAATTTGTCTTCTAATGTGACTACAGCTTATGAATTCTTTGTCCCACTCTAATCCTTTAAATTATCCACATAATAAAATATGTATCCAGCGATTTCAGGTCATAATTTGATCTTCTAGGGGAAGTGGGGAGAGGAGGGAGCTGAAGCCAGACATTCTCGGGGCTTGTTCCTCTCCATTTGTCTTTATTTGTCATCTTTTAATGCTTAACCGATTCCCCCTCTCCCTCTTTCTGCTCTTGTGCACATCATACTTATCATACTTCCTTGGTGGGCCTGGGCCTTGGGCACAGGAAGGGATATTGCCAGAGCCTGGGTCTGAGAGGTTGTACTTGAGGTCTATGAGAGGAGGCCACCCTCATTCTCTCACCTGTTCTGGCATTGATGGTGACCTCCCTTCAATAGCAGCAATTGGATTTCATTTTTGCAGAGCAACCAGGCTGAAGATTGCCTCTAACTACTAAAGGTGTCAAGGGATCTTCAAACACTCAAGTCTCCCAGTCACAGGCAGCAAGGAGGTGACAATTCAGTGTTTACCAATGAAGGCTTACCCCCCCCCCCACCCATCACCCATATACATAGAATGGAAGGACAATTCTCTTCAAAAAAAGATACTCCCTTGCTTCTGGAGAGACTTACCACCAGTACTCCAAGATCCCAGATGCTGAGTGTTCCCAAAGTCACTGAAGGCTGGACTCTCTTGCTGCCTGAGCCCCTTCGCTGGACCTACTTGGAGAGTGAAGCTTTCCCCCACTTCATTACAGGAACTTTGAAGATACTGGATAAGTGCTGCCTCACCAAGCTATAACCCTATCCCTTTTGTTGGTTAACTTTTATTTTGAAATATAGTCTCACTGAGTTTCCCAGGTAGGCCTTGAACTTGTGAACCTCCTGCTTCAGCCTTCTGAATAGCTGAGATAAGAGTCTACCAAGCTTGGAGAGGAAGGTTTTCTATAATTTGCATCGTTCCTGCTGGAGCTGGCGAGCTGTCTCAGCAGTCGAGTACACGTGCTACTTTTTTCCCAGGACCTGGGTTCAGTTCTCAGCACCCACGCGGTGGCTCACAACCATCTCTAACTCCAGTTCCAGAAGACTCCGTGCTCTCTTCCACAGGCACTGGGTACACATATATACATAAAAGCAAACATTCAGCCACATCAAAATAAATAAACAAATAAAATCTTAAAACAGCAAAAAGCTTGGCTCTGCCCACGGCAATATTCTAGTGACATGTATTTTGGCTTCCAAAGTGCCCTTGCCTGTCCTCTGGTAACTTCCCACCTCACCTCCCTACCCTCAAGGCATTTTCCTGGCCTCCTATGGGAATTTTTCTTCTCAGCTGGCTCTTGCCTATATTCTACCACCTGTCCATCCTCCACCATCTGTGTTCACCCTTCAGTGACAGAGGGGCTCGAGGATCTTGTCAAAGAAGAGACCTGTTTGGGAGGAGTAACTGAGTCAGGCCCAGCCTCCCCTACCTGGAACACAACCAGAAAATACAGTCTTTATGTAACTCATCTGGAGGCCAAACTTGCCCTGAGCTCTGGCTATTTATAGTGTTTTATTTATCCCACTTGGTGTGAATATTCATGCCTTGCAGTGCAGAAGTATTAATGCGCCTGATGGCAGGGAGTCTGCCCAGACACAGAGGGCACAGAAAAGTAGCATGTCACCGTCCCCAAACCTGGACCCTTATCAATTCAAAATCACATCAGGGTTGGGTTAGGGCTCATGGGTTTCATAACATGCGAGAACACCCTGCATGAGGGGTTTGGGACAGGGGACAGAGGTGCAGGCACAGAGGGGTCAGTTCCTGATCAGATGTGGGAGTGATCAGAGTGGGTAGGACTTAGACTCAGAGCAGGCCTGGCATGTGGTAAATTGAGGCGTAGGCATTTCCTATCAGAAACTGTAGATAGAAGAAGATTGTCAATTGCTTTCTCTCCCTAGAGAAAACAGGCTTGTAATCATATAAGATGTTCAGCTAGGACCAGGATGGTCTGCTGAGGACTGACCATGTAGGACATACGGCTCACCGTGGCTGAGTTTGCAACTTGCCTCCTAGGCCTGTCTGGAGTAATGGTACCGCCTCTCCTGAGGTGTTTCAAAGCACTGGTGTCAGGAAGCAAGGACAGCTAAGCTCTTCAGATGCTGTGCCCTAAGAAAGCCTGAAGAGGTGACCACAGGTGGGGACCACAGTCTGGAAAGGGGAAAGGTCTGGAGTGGCTGAGCTTCAGGGTCCTTTTGTGGGGTAGTCCAGAGCTGACAGGTACATGCTGGGGGGCGGGGTGGGGGGGGGAACAAGGCGCTAGAGGAGGAGTAACGACAAAGGAGGAGGTTGTGAAGATGGGGGGCCTGCAGTCCTTGCTGCCCTACTGTCTGGTTCTGTTTGTGCTTTGGTACAAGAGTCTTGACTTCTCTGTGCCTTGTCCTGTAAACTAGAGATCCTAAGACTCCTCACCTTACAGGACTATAAGTGAAGATGATGGGGTTTTTCAAATGCAGATAAGGGGACCTGAAATGTACCTAATTCAACATAAATGAGTCCAGCCACTGGAAGAAACGAGCTCTGGCACTTGTGACTTGGATGAACAATGAAAATATGCTAAATAAAGTGAGCTAGGCTGAAACCCGAAGGAACAAAAACAAAATAAAAAACAGTACTGCATGATTTTGCTTTAATAAATATCTAGAACATGCAAATTCATACAGACAGAATGTAAAAAAAAATAATAATAATCAGAGACTACCAGGGCTATGGAAGGGAGTATTAGGGGGATAGGCTATGGCTTAATGTGGGACAGGGTCTTTGTTTGCTGAGCCTGTGAGAATCCTGTGCCAGTCATTAGTGCTGCTCAAGTAGTTAAAATGACAAATTTTAGGTTACACCTATTTTACCACAGTTTAAAGAATTAATAACATAGTAGACCAAAACCTTTTGAATCGTGCACTTTAAATGGGTGAATTACATGGCGTGTGAATAACAGCTCCAAAGGCTGTGTGAGAGACAGGGGAGGGAGGAGAGAAAGTGGTGTGTGTGTGTGTGTGTGTGTGTGTGTGTGTGTGTGTGCACGCGCGCGCAGTTCTTCCACAGTCCTGGCAGCTCGCCTCAGCCCAGAGCCTGTGCTCTCTAGTGTTTTAAACTTTATGGTCTTGAATGCAGCTTTCATTTGCTCTCACGGGTAGACACTGCTGACCCTGGTAGGTTTATGCCATCTCCCTGGGGCTTTTCCAGCCGTCCACAGTACTCAGACAGAAGGTATTTGATGTGTTGTTTGGGCCTCAGCCTCAGGTCTTCTGTTCGAAGGTGGCTGACACCTGGTGCTATTCAGATGTGGAGAGGGGCTCAGGCAGCATCTTGCCAAGACACATGGTCTTGCCAATGTGTGACAAGATGTGACACATCTTGCCAAGAGCTTTTCTGCTCCCTCAGCTTTTGGGCTCTGGGGGCTGGGTTCTTATACAGCCTGTCAGCATTGTCTCAAGCTGTGTGGCCAGGCTGCTGTTCCTCAAGGCCAGAAAAGCCGCATGACTGTGGTGCACATGCCTGCTCCCCTCAAGGCATTGTGATATCCTCTCTCTTTCCTTCCCTCTCCATGCTACCAGCTTCCCTCCACCCCTTCCACTCCCTGATTGGCCTCTCCCCAGGACACACACCTTCCTGGAGGACAGAAAGCTTCTGATGCTAAAGAGCATTCTTGAGGTAGAGCTGAGTTGGTTCTAATGCTAGAGAACATCTAGGCTGATCTCCCCTGGCCAACTTTACTGAGGCAGAATAGGGCTGAGTCGATCTTTCCCCCATTCACTTACTGTTCAGTTGCTCCTCCCCTGCAGCCTACCCTGCTTTCCTCTTCATGCCCCTCTTTTCATTCCAGGCTCAAAACAAAACAGCTCCTTCCCTAGGACTCAAACATTTAACATGTTTGGAGACTGTTGTTACGTGACCTCACAGCACTGCTCAGCCCAACGATCTAGCACTGTGTATTTGGAGGCTTTTTCTTCCAGATGCGGGCCTTGCTGTTGCCTTCATGGCCAAGGGTTGCTGTGAGAGAGAGGCTCCCTCACTGAGGAAGACGGAGGGTGCAGGAGGGTCTCTGAGGATGGAGAAGAGGTGAGGGACACCAGGAAGATCCTATTGGAACAAGGCTGGACTTAAGCTCTGGAAGACACCTGAACCTGGTCACCAACTGTGGGAAATCCAGACCTTCCAGAAAGAGCTTGGTATCATCATTGAGGAAGTGTGATGACAGTGGTTAATGCATCCAGAGAAAAGGCAACACGATTCTAGCTCTTCCCCAATTCTGGGCTAGCTACTCTACATCTGAGCCTCAGTTTTCTAATCAGGGTAATGAGTTCCACCTTAAAGAGAGGTCAGATCCAGGACCTCCATTGTTAACCCTGGTCTTATGTACTCAAGAGTTTTTTCTGATCCCCAAAGCATGATAGGAGACAAGACAAGTGGGTAAGAGTTCTTAAAATAGTTGTTTTAGTGTGCTATTGCAACTTGTTTGCTTGCACATTAACTAATTGGTTAATTCATGACCCTTACTATTAGACTGTAAGGCTTTTTAAGGAAGGAACTATTCCCTGTTCACCTTTGTATATGTAGTGTCAAGCCTATGCCTGGCCTGTCTGAGGCACTTAATGAGTGTGCAATAGCTGGGTAGATGAAGGCATTAAATTACTGTTTTTGGACAGGGTCTCTCTTCGAACCAGAGTCCACTGATTGGCTAGTCTGGCTGACCAGCAAATTGAGGGTTCCACCTGTCTCTGCTCCCACCCAGTGCTGGGGTTACAGCCATGTCTGGTGCCACACGGGTACTCAGGTCCAAACTCAGGTCGGTGCAGTTGCATGGCTAACATGTCACCCCTGAGCTCTCCATTGTATACCTTTGTTATTTCTCTTAAAAAGTCAGGATCACGTCATAATTCTCATAATACAATGTAAAAACAACCCAAATACTCTAATGTAAGAAAGAGAAAGCGAAGAGATCAAATTTGTCCACGAGCCTATTCCGTCCTGTATCAAGGTGTTCTGAATAAGGAGATACCATCTTTCGCTCTTTGGCATGTAGTATAGGGAGAAGTTCAGAAGCTGTGAGGTTGACACGGGAGACTTGCGCATCTCTGCCACGATATGAGCGAATGGATAAAGTCCTTGCTAAGCTTGCCATGACACCCTACTTAGCACAGCTCAGGGACCACCTCACTGGCTGCTGGCTTTGTGGAGGGCATTGAGAGCTACAACTGCAGAGACTGCAGTAGCTGGCAGGTGAAGCAGGCAGGGAATGGGGAACCGGGCAGAGAGCCCTAAGGCAGAAAACGCTCAGCTGAGGATTGCTGGCAGTCAGCGAGGACCAGGTGAGCAAAGCTTGTGCAAAGATGGGTTTCCCTTGAGTCCTGGGATCGGTGCAACAAAGAGGTTTTTTCTTTTTTCTTTTGAAGACGGCAAGGATTCAGTGTCTGTGAAGTATCATTAGTGCCTTGGGAACTGGAGCGGCCTCTAAAGCCGGGCTCTGTCCCTGGCTTGTGAGCTCACCTAGTAAATGACCAGGGGATTGCAACTCAATAACACTTAAATCAAAATAGCGGCAACAGCAACAGCAGTCTTCAAGGTTTCTTACTCAAGCTTCTCTGAGAATAAAAACCCATCGATACCCCAAGGCGTTTTTTCTCTCTGGCAGACTGTGCTGGCTTGAATAAGAAAGGCCTTCGTGGCCTCATAGATTTGAATGATTGGTCCCTGGGGAGTGGCGCTTTTAGGAGGTGTGGCCTTGTTGGAGTAGGCGGGGCCTTGTTAGAGGAAGTGTGTCACTGGGGCTGGGCTTTGAGGCTTCAAACTCTCAAGCCAGGCACCATGTCGCTCTCTCTCCTCCTGCCGCCTGCCAAAGAACTCTCAGCTACCTCCAGCACCCCCACATCTCCCCTAGTGGACTAAACCTCTGAACCTGTATGTTTTTCTTTATAGGCATTGCCGTGGTCATGGTGTCTCTTCACAGTAATGGAAACCCAACTAAGACACAGACATATTAGCCAAGTAAGACACAAAATATAGGGCAGGAGAGCCCAGGGGAAAGAATGGGGCAGAGCAGATGGCATGTTTTCTTTTTTCTTAAAAACAAACAAAATAAAAACCAGCACTGGCTCTGAACAGTAAGGGAACCAAGCATTAGGTAAAATTTGATATTGGGAGGAAATGAACACACTGTCCTAAGCTTTGTCTGCAACTGCCTTTGTTTCTCCAGCCATGGGATGACTTTGAGGTTGGAAAAGGAATTGGAAGGTACTATGGTTGGTTTTAATGTCAACTTGCCACTAATTAGAAACACAAGGAAGATTCTCCTGTAGAACTGTCCTGATTGCCTTAATGCATGTGGGCTGGCCCACCCTGAGGCACCTTCTTGTAGCAGCCCAGATGAAAAGAGATTTCAAAAGGAAAATGCTTTTGACTTCTGTTCGCTTGGCCGTCCTCTCGCGATAGAATTTATCTGCCCAGTTGCTGCTGCCTCTGTCTTCCCTGCCAGCACAAGTCAAGCTTTTATGGTAGATTTAGGGGCCAGTTGCTTTTCAGAAATCTTCAGGACTCCTAGCATTCAAGTGGGACTACTGAGGCACTCTGCCACTTATACTGAGTAACACCTGGTTGTCAGTCCCTGGTGGAAGACAACTATTGTGGGACTACTTCTAATGAGTAACTATCCGGTTTTCGGCTTCTTGGGTATGCTTTAGCTGTAGTTACTATTTTAAATGTATATATGCATATACACACATGCATATGTATATATAAATGTACATATACATATATACATAAACAAGTATATGAATACATACATATGTATATATAGTATGTATGGGTGTTCTCATCCTGTTGTTATTCCAGTCCCCAAGAGAGCCCTGACTAATGCAGAAGGTCATTTGAAAGTCAAAATCAGAAGGGATGCCCTGGAATGGTTTGTGCCTGCTGTAAGTGGGAGGCACCACCAAGCCTTCAGTGGATAGTGGTATAGCATGTACACTGTTCAGATCCAGGAGTTGTATATACATGACAATTTGAGATGACCACTGGAGTTGGGAGGTGCGCAACCTGTATGATTGTGCATCGGTGATTCTGGGAGGGCCTCAAAGGGAGCAGCATGTAGCTGGCATCTGCCAACCTGTGTCAGGCTCTGGGAAGAGGTTTTCTTGGATAGAATCTGATACTCACAGCCATTTAGTAAGTTGAGATTTTTTCCTACCTTTTGCAAGGCAGATTCAGATCTTTTCCTCCCACAAAACAAGGGAACTGCTTTTCTCAACGGCAAGTATCCGTTTCAGTCAGGTTTTCATTTTATGTGTACTTGTTTATGTATGTCTGTGTGTGTGTGCATGTGTGTACATAGATACATTTATACAAATACATGCACGTAGTCTAGCTACATAGCCCAGCTAGACTTGAACTTTCAGCTCTCCTTCTGCCTTAGATTTCTGGGCTGGTTTCAGCCAGTTTAGAGCTTATGTTCAGTCTGCTTTAAGTGGGATCTATGTTGGGTTCCTGGGTATTTCATTCATATATTAAAGAGAAAGATTCAACAAGGGACAACATATGCTTTGGTGTGTCCAGTACACTGACTGTGGAAAACTTAAATCTTTGTTCTCCTGAGACCTTTGGCCCATCTTTCTGTGGCCTGAATGTCCTTTCTCTTTCTTTGTGGAAAGAAGGCAAGGTCCTGCCTAATGTCCACTGTGTTCTTGGGGCTATGGTGAGAACATCATGGTTGTTTTTCTGTGTCCTTAGCCATACCTAGAGACAGGAATGTTCAGCTGCCCTCAGCTGTCCTTTCCCCACAGAGTGAAGATCCTGGTAGGCACCATGATGTTGAGGACTCTGTGAGGCTCTCTCTGGCCTCAGCAGCATCCTGGTCTTGCTGGGATAGGGTTCTGGGATTGCAGAAGATATGTGACTAAGATGTTCAACAGTTTGCCAGCAATGTCCATTTATACATATCAGAGACCAGACCCAAGTCAGGGTGGAAAATCAACTCTTTATGACACTTGCCTTTTCCAAAGTGGTTGTAGTGCCCAGCAGGAACATTGTGGGGGCCTGCCTCTTCCATGTGTATCCCAGGAGCCACGTAGGGGCAGCTTGTGAACTCTCAACCCTGCCCATGTGAGCTTTGCTCACATTTACCCAATGTTCTAATCTAGAATATCTAAGGGAGTGGCTGAGCTGAATGATATAATGCAGTAACTGTCCACAGCTCCACAGCAGCCACTGTAGAGTATACACAATCTTCTTTCTCTTTCTTTCTTTTTACAGACAAGGTCATGCTAGGTAGCCCACGCTGGCCTGAAGCTTGAGATGATCCTTCTTCCTCAGCCTGAGTGTACGAACTACAGCCGTGAATTGCCATGCCCTGTTGGTACCAAAAGTTCTTCAGTCCACGTGGCAAGTTTGTAGGGAGGGGTTATGCTCACTAAGCAGATATAGGAAGGTGCCGTTATGTCCTACAGGCAGAACTGAGCAGGACTTCGTGGAGTAACCACATCAGATGGTGGGGGAAAGGAGAGGCTATCACCTGCAGCTAAGGAAGGTTGACAGCCTACAGTGCTTTGAATAAGAATGGCCCCCAGAGGCTCACACATTTGAAGGGTTGGTCCTCAGGGAGTAGTACCACTTGGAAGGGATTAGGAGGTGTGGCCTTGTTAGAGTAGGCCTTTTTGGAGGAAGTGTGTCACTGGGGGGTGGGGAGGGAGGAGAGGAGGGGTTGATTTTTCAAGAACACAAGCCAGCCCTAGTAGACCCCTCTTCCTGCTGCCTGTGGGTCTGGATGCAAACCTCTCAGCTACTTCCCCAGCACAGTGTCTGCCTCCACACTGCCATGTTCCCTGCCGTGGTAACACGGACTAAACCTCCAAAACTGCAAGAAAACCCCCATTAAATGCTCTCCTTTATAGGAGTCACTGTGCTCACGGCATCTCTTCACAGCAGTGGAACACTGACTAAGACACAGCCCTTTAACGCCCACACTCTCAAGCAGCTCTACCTCCTGTTTTAGTATCTTAGAATAGCATATGAGTCAATAAGAAACCCTCCAGGAAAGCCTGTTCCTACCAGAGACCCCATTTTTCAGGGGACACCAAGGGAAGATTGTCATCCCTCTCTTCATCACATTTTGCTGAAGCAACTATTTGGGAAGCAGGAATTGGTTAGTGAGTGGAGAGAACATGGAGGAACAGCTCACAAACTCTGGTATAGCTAGGATGTTAAATGTCATTCAGAGGTCAATGTGTTGAAGGCTTGGTTTCTTCCTTGGTGCTGCTGAAAGGTGGTTGAGTCCTTGGGAGGTAGGGAGGAGGTAGTAGGAACTCTTTAGGTCAATGGAGGTATGTCTTGGAAAGGAATTGTTGGGCCAGGGACCCTTCCTCTTTTTACCTCTGCTTCTTGGCCATGAGGTGGATGGTCTTGTTCTACCTCACACTCTTACCATGATAGGACACGCCAGGCCCAAACAATGGGATCAAAGGAACATGGACTAGAGCCTACAAAAACTACAGGCCCAAAGATAGCTTTCTTCTTTGCAGTTTGATGTATTTCAGGTATTTGTGATAGTGACAATTCCAGTGACAACTGTTCTTTAGCACTTCATCTCCTCAAAACTGCCATTTGCCCCTTCAGCAACATGGTTGGATCTCAGGTTCCATATATACCTTTACTGAGGAATCCAGACACACAGGATATTGTTTTCCATCATTGGTTTGTAAAGAGTTACTCTCACCTCAGTGAATCAGAGTTCATCACATACAGGATGATATCTTTCTTAAAGAGTTCAGAATATATTGGGATGAAGGACCCCTATATATTTTTTTGAAGTCTAGAGCACAACAGGGAGGAAGGGAATAGGAAGATTTCTCTTTCCCAGCCTTGCTTGCCAAGGTGTTAGTTATTTGACTCCAGATACCACAGTAATTAATAATGTAATAAGATGCAATTTGTAGGCACTCATGCCTGAAGGCCTCAGGTCCCACGGCCCTTGGTAAAAGGGGAAATTAAAAGCATCCATAATCTCAAAGAGGATCGCCCGACCACAACTCATAAAGCTAAGGATAACCAGGGGAGGCCGGCTGTGTTCCCGCCCAAAGGACAGGTGTTCAGGCTTTCAGCTCCTGAGAGGCTCATGTCCACAAGCTGCAGCTTCAGATGCGGGGGACATAGCCACACCCAGGGGACTGCTGGCTTGCCCTCAACAGCAGCCTAGCAGATCTCACAGGGGCCTCTCTCTTGGGCTTTTGTCAGAAGTCATACTGGGGTGACTTCTGGGGTGCGGGCTTCAGTAGCCAGTCAATGGTACTAATGCCTGTTTCTCTTTTAGTTGCCACTCCACAGGGCTGCTGTTGGGGGAATGGGAACATCTGCAAAGCCCAGCTGAGTTTACAAGGCTCTCCCGCCTGCCCCCATGTATTATTTTCTGTAACTCTTTAACAACCCCAGAGGGTTTGCAGCAGACACCTTGATCTATTCTCAACTGCAGGTCCTCTGCCGGATCCCAAGTGACAACGAGCAAAGTTAAGACAGCCAGGAAGGTCAGAGCGGCATAGGCAAACATTGCTCAGGGGTGGAAAAGAGTTCTAGGAAAAATTTCTCAGGGTGTTGAGTCAGTCATTAGTATTTTCTTTTGTTTATCTTTTCTTTCTAATTTCTACCTAGAATTCAGACATGATGGCTGGGGCGTTAGCAGCCATCTTGACCTAAGATCTGTTTTGAAGTTGGAAGCCATATGGCCAGGCTGGTATGACAAAAACAGAACATGGAGTCTCTGGTGACTAAGAAGTTGTCACAGAAGTTTGGAACTGTCTGTGCAGATTTTTCTTTACATTAGCAGTTCTCAGGCTGTGTGGCCTAACCCCTTTGGCAAAACTCTGGCTCCAAAAATAATTTACATTATCATTCATTACAGTAGCAAACTTACGGTTACAAAGTAGCAACAACAGTAATTTTATTGTTGGGGGTTACCACAGCATAAGGAACTACATGTATTAAAGGGTCACTGCACGAGGAAAGTTGAGAACCACTACTTTACACGAAAAGATAATAAATGTCTCCCTTGTTTAAACCTATGTAACTGATGTTATGCATGTGTCTATTATTAGTCTGTCTTTCAGGGGAGAAAATAGACCCAGCAAGGTTAAGATATTTGTTCAAAATGACTCCTTTAGTGAAATAAGAGACTATAGTCACACTGGCAATACGGACCACTACCATTCCCTCCTCATCCCAAAGTATATTTTTGGTTATAAAGATATATTGAGAGGGAGAGTGAAAGAGAGAGTGAGAAAGACAGAGACAGAGAGAGGCAGAGCTTTTGTGTGATTTCTTCGGGGTTGAACTCGGGCCTGCAGTAAGTGCTCCACTATGGATCAGCAGTTCCGAGGCTCAGGTAGTGGTATTTTGCCTGAAGAGCAAAGTGTCTCGATGTCTTCAAAAGCTGCCTCTCCCTGGGGCCTCTTTAAACTCACTGCTCTTTCAAATCATCTCTCCCTCCTCTTCATCTTGGCTTTTCTGTTTTCCCATGCATCCCGAAGCCGTTTGATCAATGGTGGGTTCGGAGCTCTGAGTCTCAGGCCAAACACAGAGTGCAGAGGATGAGGCCACCCCAACTGTGCCTTAACCCTGGCCAAGTCTAACTGCTGCCCCACACCTTGAGCTGCTTCCTTCTTTGATTTCCCAGCCTTTCCTTTTCCTGTCCTCCCAGATAATTCTTGTCCCCTTGGCTCCTACTCAGCATCCTCTGCCCACTGGAATAATTGAGAAGTAGGCAACTGTGTCTTTATATGAACTTCCTGGGAGTCCATGAGTGGCTGGCAGTGGCCCAAGCCCGTCACATCATCATGATCATACAGCTAGCCCCTGCATCCAGAACACATGTGCCACAGGAAAAGAACAGGCAGTACAGGTTCTGGGAAGACATACAACTTAAAAACACATCTTCATGGGGCTGCAGAGGTAGCTCAGAGGCTAGGAACACAGGCTGCTCTTCTAGAGGACCCATGTTTTAGTTCTAGAGCCCACATGGTATCTCACAACCACTTATAACTCTGGTCCAAGGGGATTTGATGCCCTCTTCTGGCATCCTTCGACACTGAGTATATATGAAGCCTGTATTTATTTATTGATTGATTTGTGTGTGTGTGTGTGAGAGAAAGAGAGAGAGAGAGAAAGAGAGAGAGAGAGAGAGAGAGAGAGAGAGAGAGAGAGAGAGAGAGAGAGAGAGAGAGAGAGAGAGAGAGCTCTGGTGATTTGAACTTGGGTTCTTATTCCTGCACAGCAAGCATTCTTACCCACTGAGCAATGTCCTCTGCCCTGCGGAGGTTTTAATTCCCAGCATACAGGGCAGAAGCAGTGGAATATTTTCAAGACCTGGGGACTCAGAATGAACTACATTTTGTTTCTTTTATATGAAAAATTATGAAAGGAGACCAGAAGTCCGCACTGACTTTTCTATCGATCACTTGATCCAAACACAGAGTCTGATGTGTGGGAATGAGCTACAGATCAACCAGCTGATGGGAACAAGCCATCATTATAACAGCTAACACAAACACCACTCACTGTGCTGGCTACTGGGGGCTGGGCTTCACAAATAGTGACACGTTTTAGCCTTCCAGTGACATCAATGGAGAATGCTTGAAGCTTGTTTTCTTGCCCAGGGTCACAGACCCAAAGGGAGTGGAGCCAGACATGATGGGGGCATTGTGCTCTCGACACTAAAGTTCTGCTTCTCGAAAGAAGCCAGATTTGGGAGTCTAGAGAAGTGTGGAGACAGGATCTCTTTGGTTTAGTCACTAGCTCTTCTGCTTCCACCTCTAGACTTAAAAAAAAAGTCATCAGAATAATTAGAACATGAATCTAGTTCACAAAAGGACTATATGTAAAACATGTGGCTCACCTATCCCATGATAGCCCATTGTTGTGGTGTGTGATCTCTCTCTCTCTTCTTTCCAAACAGGCCTCACATCCTATTCAGTGTGTTCTCCACTATCAGGAAAAGAAGGTAGCTTGGTACCCAGCTTCTCCTCCATGTGGAGAATGCCTCCCCTTGCTTACAAAATAGCCTTTAAATTTCATCTCTAATTGAAAAAAGTGCATATGCATGGTGTATAGCATGTTATCTTGACATGTGTAAACACTGTGGGCTGGGTAAATGTTGTGTGATAGAACTTTTCCTGGAGAGATACAGCATACATATCTACTTAGTGCACATACGGATCCCATGACAGACCAAAGTGTGAGTATCACCATCTTGATGAACCATGACTTTTATTGTGATACTTAAAAGATTTGGTGAGAGGAGCAGAAATGACTCACAGACTGCTGCATCACCAAAATGTACCCCAGCATGGGTGACAGATTGCAAAAAGTTGGGAACTTGGAGGATTCTGCATAGCTTGCAGGCAGCTCAACAGGATGGATAGTGCTCTTTCCCAGTGACTCAGTTGGTGTAAACCTCTTCCATGTGTCTTGGCTGTTTTCTGCTTCTTCCAAGCATTTGTCCTGGTCTCAGAGTCTTTTTTTGTAGTTGGCTTGCTTAGGCAGAGAGAAGCTTAGTTAAACTGGTCTGCTTCAGGGACTTCCTGAAGTTATTTGGAGTTGTTTACCTTCCTGCTTAAAGAGCTTTCCCATGGGATCAAATGTTTCATTTTAGAGGAAACTGTTACATAATACTAAATCAAGGCTATTTCACATGTATTACCTCATATTTTTATTAATTTTCTATGGTTTAGAACACTGAAAATCATTTTAGTCTCTACTTGCATGAGTTCAACTTTTTAAATTTCACATATGAGATTATTATATATAAATATCATATTTTCCTTACTATTATTATCATCATTATAATTTATTCAGTTTGTATCCCAGCTGTGGCCCGCTCCCTTGTCTCCTCTCATTCTTATCCTCCCTCCCTCTTTTCCTCCTATTCCCCTCCCCTAGTCCACTGATAGGGAATGTTTTCCTCCCCTTCCATCTGACCCTAGCCTATTAGGTCTCATCAGGACAGGTTGTATTGTCTTCCTCTGTGGCCTGGCAAGGCTGCACCCCCAAGGGAGAGGTGATCAGTGAGCCTGCCACTGAGTTCATGCCAGAGAAAACCTTTATTCCCCTTACTAGGGATCTCACTTGGAGACTGAGTCTATGGGCTACATCTAAGCTGGGGCTTTAGGTCCTCTCCATGCATTGTCCTTGGTTGGGGTATCATTCTCTTTAGGGCCGTCAGGCTCAGTTGTTTGTTTGTTTGTTTGTTTTTGTTTTTGTTTTGCTCTTTTGGTCTCCTAATATCATCTTTTAAATGACTCAGTACTGAAGAATAGTGACTGGCTTTTTTGCACATTTCCTTGGCAGGAACAACTTAATATTTTGTGTGTATTCTTCTAGTCTTTTTTGTTAGCATAGAGAATACTTAATTATTTTTTATGTGATTATGTTATATCTAATGTTTACCATATGCATTTTATAATATATTTCTTTCTAGATGTCAGTTTTATTTTTTTAAATGGTATCATAGTCTACAACATAGACATCTCATAGTATTTGTTATCAAAGCAACTTACAGAAGGAAGGTTTTATTTTGGCTCACAGTTCGATGATGTCATGGAAAGCATGGTAGTCAGAGCTGCTGTAGCTGTAGTGGCAGGGAGCACAGGGCAATGAGTACCGGAGCTCAGCTCTCTTTCCCTTTTTAACTCTCTAGGTGGTTGAGTTCAAGCAGGAAACCCCTACAGAAACAATCTCAATTCAGTTCTCACTTTTCAAATGAATTTGCAATTTCATAGGTGAGAGCCTTGATGGGTGAGGTCTGTGGTTATAACAAATGTTACAATGATTATTCTCATTCACATCTTTGAGTACTTATGTAAAATATTTTCATAGAATGGTCTTCTGGAAGTATAGCCATCAGCCTATTGTTCTGAATATTTAAATGTTGTAACAACTACCAACATGTATGCTAATCAAGTTTCACCAACAATGTCTACCAACAGAATTCAAGAATTGTCATGACTCACTGTTTCAACAGTGTTTCACATTTCCAGTTCTCTAAGTATTTCATTTTTATAGTGGGTAAGAAGAGGAAACTCTATAGTTGTTTTGAATTGAGTTTTCCTGATTATGCATATTTTTTAAAGGTGCTGTATTTTTGTGGTCCCTTTCCTAAAAAGTCTCATTCACATTCTATTCTGCTTCTTTTGTTAAGTTTTGCTTTCATCTATTAAGGTTTAGAAATGCTTTTTTGTAGATGCTATTTTATTTCCTGTTGCATTATGTTATAAAAGTTTCCCCCTAATCTTTCTATTTTGTCTCTTGATTTTATTTCTGATATCTCTTATTATATGGAAGCTTACATTTTTCATTTAAGTGTCCTCTCTAATTTTTGAATTATGCAGTTTTGGTTTAAATGAGAATGACTCCCACAGGTTCATATATTTGAATAGTTGGTCCGCCCCACCCTAGTTGGTAGAACCGTTTAGTAAGAATAAGAAGGAATGGATTCATTGGAGGGCCTGTATACTGAGGGTGGGCTCAGCCTGTGCCATTGCCAGTTAGTGCTTTCTCTTTTCCTCCCCCAACCCCACTCTCAGCTCCTGCTCTAGCACCATTCTTGCCTTCCTTTTGCCATGTTCCCTGCCGTGATTGTCATGGACTCTAGCCCTCTGGAACTGTAAGCCCCAATAAACGTTTTCTTCTATAAGTTGCCTTGGTAATGGTGACTTATCACAGCAATTTAAAAGTGACTAAGATAGCAATGTTCTAGGTTTGTAGACAAATATAAAGAATAATATAAAATCTTTATAATCTCACCATCAGCTTTATAAAATCTTAACATCTTGCCATATCTAATCACTATCTTATGTATTTTATTGGGGGTTTTGGTTTTACCCACTCAAAAGCCAATCAAAGAAGGTTTTGATAGTAAATTTCAATTGCATTTGCTAAGATAGTTTGCAAATGTCTATGTCACCATTGCCTCTTGCAGTCTGCATCTTCCTATTGGTTTTGTTTTCTTCTAAATTAAGTACATTTCCCTCCCTCTACCCCCTCTTTTTCCCTGTCCCTCCTTTTCTTTTTCTTCTTCCTTTCCCCCTCCCCCTCTCCCTCCTCCTTTTCTTAGCATCATACTGTGTAGAGCTGGCTAGCCTGGAACTCACTATGTAGAACAGGCTGGACTCAAAGTTGCTGAGATCCACCTACCTCCTTCTCTTCAGTGCTTGGATTCTTGATAGTGTTTTTACTAAGAGTCTGTGGAGGTGAAGTTCTCTTAGTATCTTTTAATAGCTAAAAAGTATTTAATTTCCTTAAATAATGGCTCTGGCAAACAGCTAGCTGCCTATCTCATATCGTTGTTTTGAGAAGCAGAATTAGAGTACCTATTTTATTTGAGGTCATGAATTTATCAAAAAGACCCTCATTTTTCAGCCTCTCATAGCTTTGACTTGAAAGAGCCACAAGCAAAAACCCAGGTCAATAGTAGCACGCAAGGCAGGATAGTGACTTAGCTTTTTTTTGTCCTTTTTTTTTTTTTTTTCCAGAGCTGAGGACCGAACCCAGGGCCTTGCGCTTGCTAGGCAAGTGCTCTACCACTGAGCTAAATCCCCAACCCCATGACTTAGCTAAGAAAGTCTTAACTTTTATCCTTTTCCTTCTTCCCTTGAATGTGGAAGCTTTCACGAGACAATGTGAGAGGAGCCACATGCTGAGGAAGGGAGAATAGACTAGAGAGAGCTGGTCCTCAGGTGTGATGCTCCACATTAATAATGAGCCATTACGTCCAAATCACTGGATATGAAAGAGTGACCCCTCTGCCTGTCTCATCTTCGGCTCTGTTGTTAGGGCTGATACACCAACAACAGATTCTCTGGGGGTTTATTTTTCTTTCACAGCTTGAGGCGATATTTTGTTGTCCAGTTGTTATTCGTGGATGAGAGTCTGTGGGTTCTACCATTTTGTCAAGGGTATTCTTTAATGTAAATGTGATTAGATTTGTTTTTATCTTGCTAGATACTTGGAATATACTTTTTAAATTTGAAGATATTCATGCCTTTATCTTATATTGGAAAACGTTCAGCAATTTTCTCTTTAAATATTGATTCTCTACCATCCTTTTAAATCCCAATTTTTCTGGAATTAAATAAATGTTAAAACATTAGGTATTTTTTCTTGTCTCTTACTGCACTGTACACACACACACACTCTGAGTAAACTCCCTAATATCACTTTTCAGGTTATGTAACAGTCTCTATTCTTAAGGTCATAAGTGTAGTTAGCTCTGGATAGAGAGCACTTGCCTTGTATTCACATGACCCATAAAAGTGTTCCAATCTCAAATTTTTTATTAAATATTAAATGTATAAAATTCAACGAGATTTTTCTTTAATTTCTAGGATTCTAATAGGTTCTGTTTCTTATCTTGCTATCTATATTTTATTAATGTCTGATTAAATAGCTTCTTATTCTTTTTAATATGGAAATTGTGGCTTTACTCTTTCTAAAGACACACCAAAGGCAATGTGCTTAAAAGTCTGTCCAACTGTCATATAAGTGAATATATTAAATGATTTGCTGTCTATGTCAGCTCATATTTTCTTCATATAAATTAGAATTTTGATTTGAAGGCTCACCGTGGGGGAATGAGCCTTTATTTCTTTGTCTTTCCCCTTTATTTCACTGCATTTTTGGTTGCCTTACTGGCTAGAACTGCCAGAGAAAATACACAGTGCCTCTGAATTTGAATTTCAGCTTAGCTATAAGATTTCAGCATGAGTGTGTCTCAAATATTGAGCTATACTTATACTGAAATGATTTATTGTTTATCTGTATTTTAAGTTTAATGATACTTTGTGTGTGTGTGTCAGGGGTGTTCTCCTGTATATGGGCATGTGAAAGCCAGAGCTTGATATCAGTGTCTTCCTCGACTAGGCAAAACCTTTTGTGATGGGACTTCTCAGTGAACTTGAAGCTCACCAGTTTGATTAGACTGTCTGGACAATGAGCTCTGGGGGGCCTTCTGTCTTCCATCATCTCACTCCCCAGTGCCTAGGCTGAGGTTACAGATGTATACTCCTGAGCCTAGCTTTTCGTAGCTGCTGCAGATCCAAACTCAGGTCTTCTTGCTTGCACAGCCAGCATTTTCTCCACTGACCCATTTTTCTACGTCCTGATATTCTGCATTTTTATTTGCTGAATCTAGGCACCTGATATTTGATTCTCTAGAACTCTACCTAAAAATGGAACTTAGAGAGATTTGGGTTATACTCCACAGTGACGGTTTGGTTAGCGACACAACCACAGCGAAGCAAAGCAAAGCGAAGCACGGAGCTGACTGTAAAGGGGCTGCAAGGAAACATAACAACAATTAAGGCCAACTGTTGTTTCCTGGGAATTGAGAATTCCCTCTTCTGGAGTAGGGCCTTTCTGCAGCTCAAAAAAGTGTAAAAGATGCAGTTGTTTGTTTGTTTCCCATGAAACTCAGCCCTTCAGCTTTCCCAGCAGCCCCAGAAAAGCACTTTCCCTGGAAATGTCATCACCATGTGTTTCATTTGTAAGTCCACTCCCTCCAGAAGGCACTGGATTTGTCACGCACACGGGCCAGGAGAGATGTGAAATCATGAGGCATTGCTTGTGCCCAAGGAGATTTTAATCTTGTCTGAGGGCAGACAAACACAGGCAAAAAAAAAAAAAAATGGGAGGGAGTTTACAAAACATGATCAGCAGGACCAATGGAGCAGATGGAGGCTGGTGTGAGGAAAGCAGTGAACCGGGACAGGGTCCCAGAAAGGAAGCACTGCTTGCCGACCAGTTCCTGTGAGCGGTCCAGGTGACCTCACTTAATTCTCAGTACAGGTTTACGAGGTAGAATTTATCATCCTGACTTTGTAGGGGAGGAAATTGAGGCCAGAATGATTAAGTACTTTGCCCTATATCACATGATTAATAAATAGAGCTTCTGACCCCATGCTGTTTTCATAAACCCATGGGTCAGTGCTGGCGAGTTATACTGGGAAATGTTGAGAATGAAGGTCAAGCAATACTGGTTGGGTTTTACGACCTTAAGATGGGACATTAGGAAGACACGACACCCCGTATCATTTCCCACCAGCTTGAGCCATGCATTAGTAGAGAATGTCCTTGGGTGAATCAGAAAGAACCGGAGTTCACCCAGGTTTTAACAGGAAAGGAAATGGAGACACAACTTTGACTATCAGTGTTGTAGTTGTCTGCCTAGGTGCCTACTCCCTCACTTCTTTTGGCCCTAGAGTAATTCTGGAGGCTTTATAGTAATTTGAATCACCACACTAAATGCTGCTATGAAATAAACCGTGGTTGGGTTTTGATGGATTTGCTTAGAAATGAGTTATTATGCTCTGAGAGAGCTGGGTGCTATAAAGTTTTATATCCTTGAATTGGGAATGCCTGTGTTTTCTCAGAGTAGCAGAGATGCCAGTAACTTATTTCTGTCTTTGCAAATATGTGTCAGTGAGGTTTATGAGATTGCACGCCATCAACCTGTACTTAGACACAGCTTCTCTCTGGCATCTTTCTGCTTCTCCTATGAAATCAAGACATGAGATAGGAGTGAAATTTGCCGTGAGTTGAGATTGAAAGCTGCCTGTCATCCATGCTGTCAATGTGGAAAAGAGAAATGTTTGTGGAGATTATTCCAAGCACTGAATTTGGGGAAATAATTAATTGTTATGGAAGCAACTTGGAAAATCGAACAGGTGAGTTTGTAGGTTTGCACTAAAAGTAAAAGATAAGTTAGAGAAGAGGGCATGTGGCCTCCCCTGGAAAATCCTTGAGACAGGCAATAGGGAAAATTGTGCCTGAAGAGGATAAACTTTGTCTATCTGTCTGTCTATCTATCACCTATCTGTTTAGTGAGTTATGTGGTTTTTATTGATATTTAGAAATATATTTAGCTGTATTATTATATTTAATTTTCATTCATTAACCAATTAGTCAACCAATTAATTAAATCCACATCCTGATTGGAGCTTCCCCTCCCTTCTCTCCTCTCAGCTCCTCTCTCTCACCTCCCTTTCCCCTATGACCCCCTCCTTTTCTCCTCAGAGAAGGGAGGCCTCCAATGGATATCAACACATGTGGCATATGAAGTTAGAGTAGGAGTGGGTTCCTCTTCTATTGAGGCTAGGCAAGGGCATCCAGTTAGGGAAAAAGGGTCCAAAGGCAAGCAGTAGAGTCAGAGGTGAGCTTTAAATTATCCACGCTGCTGCTCCCAGGTGGTGACATGGCTGAGCAAGCAATTGGAGCATCTTCACAGCACTGTGTGTTTGTGTGTGTATTGTAACTTTCTATGTCCATCCATCCATTCATTCTTTTTTTAATGTTATTTATTTATTTTTATATCAATCACAGGTTAGGTTTTTTGCATCCCAGGCATAGCCCCCTCCCTCATTGCC
>CM053759.1:31433406-31451418 GCA_028658305.1 Pachyuromys duprasi | reverse complement strand
TCCTCCCCGCCCCCTCCAAGTTCACCGACAGGGGAGGATCTCCTCCCCTTCCACCTGACCCCAGTTCATCTTGTCTCCTCAGGGCTGGCTATCATGTCCTCCCCTGGGATCTAGCTAGGCTGTTACTCCCTGGCGTGTATGGGGGAGGGCCAAAGAGCCAGCCATCGAGTTCATGACTGAAACAGTCCCTGTTCCACTTACTAGGGTCTTCAGTTAGACACCGAGCTACCATGGGCCACATCTGAGCGGGGGTTCTAGGCCATATCCATACATGGTCCTTGGTTGGAGAAACTGTCTCATAAAAGACCCCTGTGCCCTGCTCAGTTTGGTCTTTGTAGAGCTCTTGTTCTCCCCAAGTCTTACTAACTTTCCCTATTTTTATTATTATTTCCTACTCTCTGCCGAAGGCTTGGTTGTGAGTCTTAATATCTGCTTTGATACATTGCTATATTGATTCTTTCAGAGGCCCTCTTTGGTATGCTCCTGTCCTGTTGCTTGTTTTCTCCTCCATTCAATGTCCACCCCATTTGTTCATCTAAACGAGCATTGATCATATCAACCTGGGTCCTCCTTCTTGTATATCTTCCCTACGTGTATAGATTTCAGCATGATCTTCCTATCCTATAGGTCTATATAAGTCCATTCATTCTTTTATGTGTGCATTTAGTCAATGTTTGTTGAGAGTTGGTTTTTGTCTCAGGAAGGTCACGATATTCTGAAGATACAGTCCAAGTGGCAGGTGTTAGGAGTTGAGTGCAGAGCACCGAACACCAAAACTTGCCCATATGAAACTTGCATGGTAATGCAGGTGACAAAACTTGAATAAATATCAAAACAAGCCTATACAGGCCTTCCTGATAGGAACAAGCACTGTGACAGAAAGCAGGACAAGCGCTCTGAGCAACGTGTGCGTGCGTGAGTGAGTGTGTGTGTGTACATGTGCGCGCATTTGTATGTTTAGAGGTTAGGTAAGACCGCCCCTCAGCAGGGAATGACCTTTGGTGGAGAATAAGAATTGCCGAGAATATTCTGCAAAGATTTGGGGAAAAAATAGCCTCAAGCTGAGAAAGCAGAATACATGAATTGTCTGAGGCTGAAGGAGCCGGAGCTGCCTGTGAAAACAGATTGCTATGTGGGCGGGTAAGGGTCCCAAGGCCAGAAGATGCTGCTCTGAGAGACCAAAGGAGAAGTGATCGGCCCTGGGTCCGTCTGGTGGTGAGGGAAGCAGTGCCAGCTTTGGCTGTCCTACAGAGAAGAATGGTTTAACCTTGTCAGGAGATCAAGGAACTTTTCCTGAGGAGGTTTCTTGGCACTGAGAGCTGACGGCTTAATCTAAGCGTAGGTGAAGGTGCCAGGGCAGAGAACGCCAGCTCATACAGAAATGGGCTCCTTGTTGTAGCAGGTCATGCGTGAAGCTTTAAAATGGGGTTGCATCCTTGGGTAAAAGCAAGGAGGAAAGAGAAGCTGGGAAAATGGACAGGGTAGGCCTTGGTAGACCCTGTAAGACACGTCGGGGAGCTTGGGCGTCTTTGTAAGTGATCGGGCTCTGGGTGGGCGGGGAACCACAAAGGGTTTTCGGCAGAAGCAGCGGCAGTGGGGTGTATCTCAGAAAGGGCCCTGTATAGGAGTGGAGGAATCTCTAGGTTCTATTGGACAGTCAGCCTCCAAGGGCGATTTTCTTTTCCCATTTCGTAGGAAATCACATCTCAAAGGGTGGAAGGACCGAGGACAGGACATATCTCATGGCTGAGTGGAAGCTATAGCCACGGTGCTCTGTGCCTTTTCTTTATTGCCCTCAGAGACAGCCCCAACCCTTTGACTAGAGTTGATGAAACAAACAAACAAACACCACAACTCTAATCTGAGAAGGAAAAAGAGGGAGTTTATTCTTGAGCCAAGTAGGAGTGGCCATAGCCCAGGAACATGGATTCAGGTTGCCCTAAATACCATATTCCAAAGTAGTAACAGTTTCGTGAAGTTTTTATAGTAACAGTGCAAAAATGTCACAAGTCAGGTTACTTTTATTTACTTATTTTTATTTGTGTATGTGTGTGTGTGTCTATGTGCCTATGTACATGTAGTCAGGTACCTGCAGAGGCCAGAAGGGGGCATCTGATATCCTAGAGCTGGAGTTACAGCAGTTGTGAGCCATCCGATCTGGGTGCTGGGAACTGAATTCTAGTCCTCTGCAAGGACAGTGAATAACCACAGATCCTTTTCTACAGCCCCTTCAAGGTACTTTCAAAAATGAATTGGTGGGACCATCAGGAAGTGGGTCATAATAAAGCAAGGGCATTTCTGTTACAGGCCTGTGATGCTACCTGATGGCATTCTTAGCCTTTGATGTGGTAGAATGTAGGTATCTGTACATACTAAAAATATTTACCTAATAGTTGCAGGATGGATTTTAGGTTAAGTTCAGAGGAGGGTAATGAATAGCTGGCTTTTTTTTTTTCTTATTTGGTATTTTTTCAAGTCAGGGTTTCTCTGTGTAGCCTTGGCTCTCCTGGACTTATGATCTGCCTGCCTCTGCCTCCCTGAGTGCTGGCATTACTGCTGTGCACCACTGCATCCGGCTTGAATGGCTGGCTATTAATGTGGCTAAAGACAGCTGAAGAAAATTTGTCTAAAGACTTATAAAACATCCCAGCATGTTATAGCCATGGAAGTTTGAACAACTTGCCTTATATAATCTCTATCATGGATGCATACAGCTTTTTTTTTTTTTTTTCAGGAACTTCAGTTCAAACAAGAGTATATAGTAGTGCCCGATATGGTCATGTTTTATTACAGCTTCTTTCTACACTGTAGCTTATTTTTTCTCTTTCCATACTCTAGCATGTTCACTTTACCTCATGTCTAAGTTACTGTTCTATTGCTGTAAAGAGATATCACGATCAAGGCAACTTAGAAATCATTTAACGGGGGTGGTTTGTTTAGAGGTTTAGTCGATGAACATCATGTTTCATCCATGAACAGCACAGTGGCAGCTGGGCAGACATGGATGGCAGCAAGCTGTAGGTAGAGAGAGCTAACTGGGCCTGGAAGGAGCTCTTAAAACCTCACAGCCAGCCCCCTCCAACAAGTGAGACACTTCCTCCAACATAGTTCTGCCAACTAGGGACCAAGCCATATGAGCCTATGGCCGCCATTCTTAACCCAATTACCACACCTGGGGTGGGAATTTTCTAGGGTGCCTATATAGACGTCATTTCCTGTTCAGATCAGTATTTTTGAATTCAGTATTTCTTTTCCTTGGGGTTCCAGGGGGTTAACATGTTAACTGGTGAAGTGAATGGAATCACTTCTTCATCCATTCATCCATCATCTGTCCTTCAGAAAAGTTTGATATCCTGCTGGAAAAACAGATAAGAGAAGCAGCTATGAAGGTGTAGGTGGGCAGAGTGCTTGAAGAACTTGTTTGGCTGTCTTCGCTTGCTAGAGACCCAGGCAGCTAAGCGGTTAGGGGGGAGGTGGGGATTTAGGTTTTCCAAGAGGGAAAAGGGATGCAGAAAGGCTTCCTAATGATGCTTGTAAATCAATGGCACTCAAAACCAATAAAAGAAGCTGTGTAGAAAAGCTGTCGGTTTAAAATCTTTTTGAGGTAGGGAGACAGGTCAGTGGGCATAGTGCCTGCTGTGAAAGCAGGAAAATGAGCTCAGGGCTGGTGGGACTTCCCCGTAACCCAAGCTTGGGACAGTGAAGATACACAGATCATGAGGCTCTCTGGGCAGCCAGCCTAGAAGCAGCTACATTCTAGTCAATGCCTCCAAGGCGAAAGTGGAGAGCAGTATCTTTTTGGTTTCCATGGAGGCTGATGACAAGGGAGGTACAAGCACACACAGGGAATGTGAATTTTTTTCAGTAGTTGTGGAACAAGGGACCCCACACAGTGGGTTTGTGCTTTTCCCAAACTGCATGAGGACAGAGACCCTGAAAGCAAGACCTCTAGAGGTTGGACTTTTCTGGGCTGTCTCTCTTCTTCCTGCTCATTCCCACCAAGTGTCATCAAGTCTTTGGGAGTTAGCAAGGCTGTTGGGTTATTCTCAATTGTTATCGATGGCTATGGGCTGTGTTTATTTATTTACTTATTTACTTTGCCAATCAAGGTCAGGCTTATTGACAGGACCCAGCCTGCCTGGGGCTTCCTCACCTAGCCCACCACTGTGCACTGAGAAATAATGAGTTGCTGAAGTGTCAGAAACAGAAGTCGAACTGACATCTTCCCCTTACTAGTGTCAAATTCAGCACTTTTCTTGCCTCCCAATAAATTACCAGCTATGTTCTTCCTCCCTCTCTCCCTCCCTCCTTTCTCCTGCTGGACCCTCTAAAGAATGCACAGGCTTCCATTCAGAGCTCAGGCTCTAATGTGACGAATGTGGCTTGGTTACCTTCCTCTAGTTTCCCTTCTCTTAAGGAAGACTCCAGATCTCAGTTTGTGAGAGAATGGCAAGGATGAGGAGCCCCAGGCAGAAGTAGGCTATTAATTGCTTCTTGCTGCAGCTGTGACCTTTGTCTGCACAGGGCATCCAGAGCTGTTTTTTTTTTTTTTCCTTTCCAAATTCCATCATAGTCTGGAGCCTTTTCAAAAGCTATTTTGCTTCTGAACAGTATGTATTGAACGTATTGGCTGTAGAAAAGGCAGAGTGGAGTCTTGGGATTATTTAGGAAGATGATTCAAAGTAAGTCTAGGCAGGCAAAAAAAAAGCATCTCAAAATATAGGTATGACGTCATTATAGAGAAATAGTCTGGATTGAAATATAGGATTATGTCAAAAATGGCAGGAAATTTATTTATTCCCTCGAGCAACATGGGCAAAGCTCTTCCTTGAGGCAGGTGTTTGTGCTAGGTCTTGACTGGGCTGGGCTGAGCCATTCCATGTCCCTGCCCTGAAGCAGTCTGCAGCTGACTAGAGACTGACCATGCTAAGGAATCTGACCTTATCACAAGGACCCAGAAACCCTCTGAGAAATGTAAAGTAGGAGGGGGTGACTTGTTCTGATTTTCACTTCAGAAAGACATTGTGAGGCCAGAATAGAGGTGAGCTGTAAGGTGAAGGACTCTTGTGAACTCATTTGGATGCCCTTGTCGTAGGCTGGCTGAGAAATGATGGGGCTCCAGGACTGACCAGAGCAGCAGGCACAGGGGAGACAGATGTTAGAAGTACAGAGTTGCACAGAGCATTTGGGGTTGAGACAATTGTAAATCCTCTTATCCTATAGCCTACAGAAGGTTAACAGGTCTATGTTAGGTCAGTTTGAGACTCGGCAGAGTCAAGATGTGACTTCCCTCTCTGACTTCCTCCTGAGAGTTCCATCCGTCACTTAGAAGCAGATGAAGACCCTGAAGTTATCTCCCACTTGATCTCACAGAACCTCAGGATGGAGATTTCCTTCAAGACAGTTCCATCTAACATCATGTATTAGTCTCCCAACCGAGAGTGGTACAGTACTTGAACTTGAGTAAATTAGTCTGTCCTGTGGCTGGTCTTGGAAGCCTTCTTTCCAGAATTATACTTAAACCTGTCTCTGATAGATTCTGTCCACTGTCAGTTTTACTCTAGGAAGTCCCAAAGATAAAACCAAACAGAATTCAGGACAGCTCGCAAAGCTGTGATGGACAGTGAATTCTCATCCTGGAAACGAAGTCTGCTTACGAGAAGGATATAAACTCTCATATTTGTAAGTAGCAGGCAGTGGGGGCTTGGCAGAGCAAATCACTTCTCCGTGCTGAGTCACCTGATCTGCTCCAATCAAAGCGCGAGCTGAGGAAACACACGAGGAGTATTTTACTATCGAAACCTTGAGTTTTTAGATCACCTCCCTTTATCATCCATATCCTGCTCTTCTTGATACCCACAGTGACCCACTAAAATCTTGTTTGTTGCTGGCCGTGTCTTGTTTCTTCCCTCTGGCATGAGAATGAAGAGTTAGGCCCAGTGATCTGCACCCTTGTCCTATTTCTGAAACCTATTCGAGCAGCCTGATTATCTACTGTGCCAGCTCAGAGGCAAACACTTAATTGGCTTCCATGGCTTGTGAGATCATGACCTCTTACTAAACTCTTCCCATTAAGCCCTCATGTTTACATAGCACCATGAGTTTGGCTCATCAGTCCTCCAGAAACTCTTCCACTTCCTGTCCTTTTCGAGGAAGCCAATTGCTTTCTTGTGTTTGACTGGTGGGCATGTGGGAAGAGGCCCTTTCCTAGACCGTGGGAGCAGAGCATGTGAGTTGGTTCTTTTCCTTTTTGTTCCCTCCCACCATTGGACAGATCTGCGGTTCCAGATCCATTAGCCCTCTCCTCCTCAGGTCACCTGTGACTGACTGTGTGGACCATCCTCTACCAGGCAATGGCACACTGAAAATTTGCTTCAAGGCCCCTGGACCCTCTTCCCCTTACTACCTGAATATATTAGTACAAATATTTGCAGCAGGGGAAAAATCTCTATAAAGCTATGTGAAAAATGTGGATACTGACAAATGAAACAAGTATACACATAAGTCAGGTTTCAGAATATAGAAAAAGCATGCCAGAAAAAAAAAGTAAAATAGAGGTAGAGATAAACAACAACATGAAACACAAGTTGAGACTGCAGCCGTATCACAGTTTGGCATGAAAAAAAAAATGAGTGCTATTAGAAATGAAGAAAACGTAAGAACTAACATATTGCTGCTACTTACAGTGAGCTCACAGATTAAACAGGAACAAAGAAGGGTTAAATAAATATATGATTTTAGTACATGAGAAAAAAGTAACAAGAAAAAGGAAACCTAATGAAAAAAAATTAGATCTTGTCTATGGAAACATAAAAACAGCTCAAGAAATATGGAAATTGTAAACAAAGTCATAACAGTAAGAAGTTTCTCATTTTTTGTAAAGATTTTAATTTGTGTAGAAACTTCTTTTCTAGGATTAACTACCAGAGAAAATTCTGCAGTAAAGGTTTAAAGACAGCGGATATGCCATGTAAATAAAAAGAAGAGAAACATAACTTTAAACAGCTGAGCCCTTACTACCTAAACTATAGAGCAAGGAGGATTAGAACGAAGCTTATAAGATTCTTAAATCCGGTGTCACGTATTTACACTTCGAGGCTCCAATAAAGAAAAAGGAACATGTACTCCTGAGTGACAGGCTGGGTACTGGGGGTGACAGTGTGCTGCCAGCTACTGCAGAGATGTGATCCTATTAAATCAGCAGCAAAAATACTGCATGGAATGAAAGAGGAGCTGATGTAAATTGTAAGATATAGAATTAGAATAATCAGGAGAGCACTGTCTAGTCATTCATTCTGACAACTTTGATGGGTGTCTATTCTGTGCCAGGTACTGGGCTCTTTTGCCAGCAATTTATTCTAGCAAGTATTGTTTTGTCTCATAATGACAATTATTAAGATGCTACAGAACTGGCTTAATCACAAAATATAGGTCATTGGCGGATAACAAACGTTTCCATAAATAGACTCTAAAGAAAAAAATATTTTTAATACGCAACAAGTGAAGGCTAAAGAACCTTAGCAGGAAAAAAAAAATTGTGCTTTCCTGGGGTCATGAGAAGCAATGTGGAGGACACTGCAGACTTATAGTTTAAAAGGTACAGCTTCATATGTGGAGGTGGATTAGGGTGGCATTATTAAATAGTAAAAAGAGAATAGACATTTACAGAACCTGGAGGGGAGTTCATTTCTTCTTTGCTTGAACTAACACTATCACTAATAAGAATGGCAGGTTAAGATACACACAGACTTAAAATGCCACCAAACAGAGAAAACTCAGATGTAAAGGACATGAGTGGGACACACACATCTGTGTTATAACATGTCCGAGTTCAGAATGTACAATGAGTTCAAGAGTATCTATAAGAAATGAACCCATACATTTATCAGAGCTATGGCTGGAGAAGGTGAGCAGACCAACAGCCTAACAGGAAAGTTAGTGTGCAAGAAAAACATCTTATTAGTAATCATAGAAGAAAAAATAAATAAAACAACTAAGCCACATGGAGTATCTGTTAGTGAAAACAAACCGAAATAACACAACCCAGTGCTGTCTTTTTGTCTACAAATGCAGACTCTTCGATGCCACTGATGTGTCTGTCAGCTTCCTGGAGGACAAGCTATGAAGACTCTTCCAGTCAATCTTCCTGTTTGAGAAAATCAAGAAAGCCACTTTGTATCAACCAAAGTATGCACAAGCATTGCTGATAATTGTGAAGACCCAAGTTCTCCCAGCTGGAGTCTTATTTTAGTAACTTCAACCTTAGGCGCATAATGCCAACAAGCTGAAAGTCACACAGGAAAGGCACAATTGAGGCAGGAGAACTGTGAGTTTGCGGATAGCCCAGATTACATGAAGAGACACTGTCTTAAAAACCAAACCAAACATAGCATACAGTCCACTGAGCATAACTATTTATTTCTGTGTGTAAGATGTTGTGTCTGCATATGTACATCTATGTACCATGTGCATGGTAAGGATGAATGATTTTCCACATGACACATAGTTCACAGTTAGCTGTACCATGCTGGGTGCTATGAAGTACTATTTATGAGATTATTTCATTCATTTCCCTCTACAGCATGGGACATAGGTGTGAACTCTTGGAGGCTCTGATACATGCAATTATGTGTCTTGTCCAAGGCCTTGTGGTCAGAGAAAGGGACTTTGAGTTCCAGTGTCCCTGTTATTCTTGGGACCTGCCTTCTGTGTATTCTTTGAGTGTCATCTTAGCTTAGCCCTTGGACTGACTCATGTTGGGGAGTTGTGAGGAGGCCTGAGGATACTGACTATACCTCACTTCAGGATAAAATATCTCTACCCCAGTTTTAGGAAAATGCAGTACAGCAAGGCTCTTTCCTGCCCACCACCCCCACAGCTCCTAAGGTTGCATCGAAGTGCAGTAACTTCTTGCTTCTCCCTCCTGTGGTATTAACACATAGGAAGCAGCCCAGCCCGACACCGTGGAGTTAGATGTGCATGTTTCCCTGGGGCTGCCTTTTTCAGGGAGGCCACTTCTGAAAGATCAAGGCCCCATGCTGTTCTCTTCTAACCTACTCATTTCTCTCACACACACCTCCTTCCTTTCTCAGTGAATATTTAGCACCTTAAATATACCTTAAAATGACTCTAAACGCATTATTTTGACATCAGGCTCTCCGTCTGAGCCAAATGTCTCCTTGAAGGGCTTTTGCCTCCCTGCCTCACCTCCCACTTGCTGTAATCACATTCAGACATCCAGAATAGAAGCACTTCTGGGCATTTCTATGTGGTTTTCCTGCTGTAATTTTGCACTCGGGGTCATGTGGCAGGAGAAGGCTGAGCTTGGAGGGAGCCTCCCTGGAGTGATTAGCAGACCAACCCCTGCCCTTTGGGGAGCTGCCCTTGTGCATATCAAGCAGTTCTAGGCCAAATCCAAAGTGCTGTTGGGGGAAAACACTTGACCACAAAGCTGTTAGAGCTCACGGCAGCAGAGCAAATGCCACGTAGTCTGTGGCTTGTTTCTATGTGATGTGCGAGAGTATTTAACACTTTTAATAGTTAAAAGGAACTAAAAGGGAGGGAGAGAGAGAATACCTTTGTGAAATTTGCACTTCTGTGTCCATAAAAGCAGTTCTGCTGAGGCTTGGCCAACTGCCAGTTTTCTTTATAACAGATTGGTTAAGTAGTTACAACAGGAACTATGTGGCCTATGCTAGTTATTTGTTGTCAACTTGACACAAACTAGGGTGACCCAGGAAGACAGAATCTCAGTGTAGTAACTGGCAACAGTGTGGGTTTTTGAAACTTTAAAGGGCCCAATGACACACCTCCTCCAACAATGCCACACTTTCTAATCCTTCCCAAATAGTTTCACCGACTGGAGACCATATATTCAAAAGTAAAGGCCAATGACTCTATCTAGCAGTATATCAAAGCAGATGCTGAGACTTATAACCAAACCTTCAGCAGAGTGCAGGGAATCATATGAAAGAAGGGGGAGTTAGTATGACCAGGAGAGGACAGGAGCTTCACAAGAACCAAATATATCAGGGCACAGGGGTCTTTTATGAGACTATTTCTCCAACCAAGGACCACGTATAGATATAACCTAGAACCCCTGCTCAGATGTAGCCCGTGGTAGCTCAGTATCCAAGTGGGTTCAGTATCCAAGGGGAACAGGGACTATTTCTGACATGAACTCTTTGACCCACTCCTCGCCCCCTCCCGGGAGGAGGACATGACAACCAGTCCTGAAGATACCTGATAAGCTAGGGTCAGATGGAAGGGGAGGAGGATCTCCCCTATCAGTGGACCTGGAAAGGGGCAGGGAGGAGATGAAGGAGGGAGTGTAGGATTGGGAGGGAATGAGGGGGGGGGCTACGGCTGGGATACAAAGTAAATAACCTGTGATTAATATAAAAAATAAAAAAATTATTAAAAAAAATAAAGGCCTATGAGGACAATTTTCATTTAAATCCAGCACAATCCCTATGAGTTTTAGGCCAGCCTGGTCTAACTAAAGGGTCTCAGCCAGCCAGAGCCACAAAGTGAGATCCTGCTTCAAAAACATTTTTTAATGTGCTTTATTGGACAAATCAATTAATTAGATGGGGTGGAAAAAGATCACCTGTGATTAATAAAAGACTAGCATCATTGAGGTGAAATCTATTGGGAAATGGATCCTTAGGGTGAACACAAAGTAACAGTGGATCAGGAGAAGGCCAAGGTTACATATCTAGTTAGCAGCAGAACTTTTCAAATAACATGTAAGGGTCTCCCCCATGGTATTGGTTCTGAAAGCATGAATGTGTCATGGAGGGCAGTAACCATTCTGATAGCCACGCCGTTATCATTGGTGTGTGTTTACCAGGGGACATCTTTTTCAGTCTAGGGCCATGGAAAGAGTTTCTGCAGAGGAAAACATTTTTTTACCATATAGGCATTTCATAACCTGTGTCTTCAATGGAGGGTGTCTTCAGTGGACCTAGTGGTTGCCCCTAATAGTAGGGACAGCATAGTTCTAGCATGTTCTTAGCACCAGTGATATTTCCTTGACTCAAAAGGAGTTGAATGCACCACCATAGTACAGAGAGTGTCCAACTGCTCATCTCACTATACTGGGAGCCTATTTATTTATTTATTTTAGTAGAGATCAAACCCTAGCAAAAGTCGGGCCAACACTTTATCACTCAGTTGTTTCACCCCCTTTTCTTTGTTTTAATCTCCTGTCTCCTAACTCTTTTCCTTGGAACTCTCAAAAAGGTTTTCAGAAAGTGAGTGAGAGAGAGAGAGAGAGAGAGAGAGAGAGAGAGAGAGAGAGAGAGAGAGAGAGAGAGAGAGGGAGGACAGGCCTTGTTCTCAGCCCAGAGAGTTTATCTTACAAAGATGTCTCAGCCAGAGAAAAGAGAAATAAGATGACTCATTATAATAAGGTAGATATTTTGACAAGAAAAATGTTAACATCTTAATGAAAGCCCTGAAGGGAAATTTGCATAAGGCAGTCTCTTTGTTGCTTAAAAAAAGCCTCAGATGCCTTATTAAAAAAAAAATCAAACCCCAATTTTGTTAAATATTCAGACTGGGAATGATTTAAAAGATTTTCCTTGATTTTTTTTTTTCCTTGACAGAATTACAGATACTTGGAGTAGACGCCCTTTCCTCTGCTTGCCCTCATGGGGACCTGTAACAAGGAACACTGTCTTTTTTTAAATTTTATTTTTCATATTAATTACAGTTTATTCACTTTGTATCCCAGCTGTAGCCCCTCCCTCATTCCCTCCCAATCCCACCCTCCCTCACTCTTCTCCTCCCATTCCCCTCTCCAAATCCACTGATAGGGGAGGTCCTCCTCCCCTTCCATCTGACCCTAGCTTATCAGGTCTCATCAGGACTGGCTACATTGTCTTCCTCTGTGGCCTGGCAAGTCTGCTCCCCCCTCAGGGGGAGGTGATCAAAGGAACACTGTCTTACTTCTTCCCAACTCTAAGACTTAGGAGTGGGCAGCTGAGACTCAGGACTCAATAGAGCAAGAAACTGCTTGCTTCAGTCTCTCTGTATTCCTATACTTACCCACTTCTTCAGCTTCACCCCTCCACCAAAAACCCTCCTTCAAAACCAAACAAACACACATACACACACACACACACACACAACTTGGTTTTTGAGTCTCTTGGAATTTATCTTTCATTCAAAGTCTGCCTAACATCTTTATAGATTATTACTTTTTAACAGTCCCATGACAGGGAGCCTCTATCACTTGAGTAAGGAAGTGCTTCAGGGACCTGGATTTTAGCTCTCAAATAGTCTTTCCAGCCATGCAATCAATCCTTTGGTTGATAAACACTCCACCCACTGTTTTCTTTTTTGTTTTTTATATAGCAGCCTTTCTTATGGCTGCAGATGATTACCTGCCCTCAAGGAGCCCAAAGCAAGTAGGTGAAGTGGTTGCACCCCAGCTTTAAACTGTTTGGCCCACCTCTCCTGCTGGACTCCTGTGATATCACAGGGCAGCATAGACCTTGCACAAGAAAACATTTCCATCAGTGGAAGGCAGGGGACTCTCCTATGTGGCTGTGGCTCCAGAAGGAAAAGTAAAGCCAGGTCTTTATTGGGGTACAGAATAAGTCACCTCAAAGTAGAAGGTGAAATTGTACTCACTGTTGTTTAGAGGAATTGCTGAATTCACAGCACATGTCCCTGCTGAGACATGGCAGGCTCTGTAGTCCCAGGTGAGGTCACCATGGAAGTTTTGGGTACATGTTTACAACCTCTTGAATACACGATGTCCAGGAAATGGACATTATTAGGGGTAATAAGAGCAGAGACTCTTTGCTAGGGTACAAAGACATTTAATCAACAAGAATTTCCGGGAAAGGAGAAGGGGAGGAGCCTAAAAAGAAGCAAGTCAGGGTTATTGGTCTTACTCAAAGTCAGGAGGAGGTGCAGAGTTGTGTCTGTGTCGAGGCAGAGATCTCTTCCCTCATGTATCTGTCTGTCTATCCCTCATACCCTAGTCTTCATCAGTCTGTCTGCCAGCTGCACAGCCCCAGCAGGTGTTTTGTGATGTCATTGTTTTATTATTTTATTTTATTTTTCAGAGTGCTTGTGGTTACACAAGAAACCTGACTCCAAAGGGTGCCCTTGCTATGCTAACTGCTACCCTACACTGTAGCTGGCCTGCATTCTGACCTACACTGTATCCCTATCCTGAGCAGAGATTCTAGTGGGAATGAGAAACAAGCCAAATAGATTAGGTGGCTCTTCTGTGACCTAGGTTCCAGGGTAGGACACCTTACTACGATTTGCTACATCATCAGCTCTGGATAATGACCTTGTTTCTGGTATAGGTGGAAAACCCAAGATGAGCACGTCCATGGAGGAAAAGATAAACTCTTTAGCAATATTTAAGACTCTACTTGATGTCAAACCAACACCAGTCTCAATGTGACTTTATATATAAATTTTAAAAAATGCCAACAAAAATAGTCCTTAAGTTTTTCCCCCTATTTAATATTTTTTCTTAGTTTGGGATAACACAGAGAGAGTGCAAGTTTGATCCTCAGAACTTGATTTTCTCACCTCTTTTCTCCTCCCTCCTCCTTATTAAAGGGACAGTGTTAGATCACTGACAATGGAGGTCTTAGTGTCCTAAGGTGATGCTAGCCCTGGAAGCTTCTTAGAGGCATGGCTGAGGCACCTGTAATAAAGAGCCAATTAACTAAAGAAAAGTCCACAAACTTGTTTTACTTAGATTTTAATGTGGTACAGAAAGTGAAGAATTCCAAACTGGAAAAACATGATGGCCTGTTAATGCAGAAGTTGTGTAGAGGAATTTTAATGCAGCTATATGGCTGCTGTTCTGGCAAGGAATCATATCCAAAGACTGTGTGATCTGGCTGGAATATAGTAACACCTTTAATTTCAGACAATGCTATCTAATTGAGGGACAGACAAAGTGATGGATCAGTGAAAGATTTGACAGAATGATCCAGAGATAGGATACACCCAACTCTCATGAGAACAGAAAGCTACTTGAGAGCAGCACATGGGAGTTGGTAGAGTTCAGAGGTAATTTTTCAAAATAGAGCAATTCAGTGAGAAGCAGAGAAACCAATTTGAATCAGACAGTTTGGAGAAGAGTTTTGAGACAGAACAATAGATTTGAACCAGCCAGAGTTCCAAAAGAACTAGAAACGGTGAGCTTATTCAGCAGTAAGTCTCAGAGACTGAAAATACTCTTGGCCTAGGTTAGCAGATGGAGGCTAGAAGCTAAAACCTGCAATGTCTGGGTTTACAGAAGATTAGATTTTGTGGAGGCCAGAAGCTTCTAGGCTTAGGGATGTTAGCTAGAAATGCTCTGGGCTCGGCCCAAGCCGTGTATTCATAAAGCTTAGGTATGGCTCTCATTTCATCCCCTCATCTGAGGAAATAAAAATAACATTTACAAAGTTGGCTGTAGAGGACAAAGGGTATGTAATAATGATAATAAGCTAGGGGAAGTTAGGCAGCCCTTCTTGTCAGACTCTGCTTGGTGTCTCTTTCTTTCAGGATGAGTGTATACCTTTGCGTATGTAAAGGGTATTTATGGAATGAGAATCTTCCAAGAGGAAGCTGTATTACTGATAACTGTTTGCATCACTGTAACAAAATTTGTGACATAAACAAACTACAGGAGAAAGGATTTAACTTGGTTCACAGTTTCAGAGAATTTCCATCCATCACAGCAGGAAGGGCACAACAGAGCTGATCAGATCACAGAGTTGAGTGTGGCAGATTCACAGGGAACCAGAAGGCACAGAGGGTGTATCAGGAATAAGAAGCTAATTATAACTGTCAAAGGCCCATTCACACTGTCTTACATTGGCCACATAGGCCCCCACTTTCTAAAGGGTTCACAGCTTTCCAAGATAGGGCCCCAAGATTGGGAACAAATATTTAAACTACGAGCCTTTTGGGAAGGGATTTCAGTCTCATACCTAACACAATGCCAGAGAAATTTCAGTCTTATCAGAAGAGAAGGGCAGAAGAAGTTCAGAGAGACTTTCTTGCTTCTGTTTTCTCAAAAGAGGATTCATATTTTGTGTAGTGTACTATCAACCTGTATTATCTCTTGGCTCATTTAGTTTGAGCAAAGGTCACTACCATGTCCTGAGGACACTCAAGTAACCCATGTGGGGAGATGCTCCAAATGGGGTGGTTCTGAGACCTCTTACCTGGCAGCCATTGAGTGCAGCATCCAAAAAGTAGATCCTTCATTTTCAGCCATGCCTTCAGACTGAAGTCCTCACTGATCACTTGTGCAGGCTTCATGAGAGACCTTGAGATGAGTCCACTCAGCTAAGTCGCTTCAGAGAATCCCAACACATAAAAAATGTAAGCAGTAGTAAATGTTTACTGTTGCTGGATGATTCTGGGTTTGGGAGAATTTGATATGCAATCATTAGGACTGAATATTGTTTCTTTGTAAAACAGACATAAAAATTGACTGATCTGGGTCTCTTGGGTTCCTTCTCCTCACCTTACCTTGTATCTGAGAGTCTTATACTTGGAAGTCATTCTCTTCTTGACATCATTTTTTTTTTTTGTAAACCTCATCTTCATGAACAAGTTTCTCTGTACCTGCATCTGCTTTATCTTAACCTTCAAGCTGCAATGGGTTCAAAACTCCTGGGTGGAGTTAGGTAATAGCCTGTAGTGGGGAGGATTCTTTTGGGAGATGGGATTTGTGGGCCAGAGAAGGGAATGAATGAGTCAGTCAGTCAGCTATAGAGTCATGTAACCATAGACAAGCAATCATTTAAACAAAATTTTAATAATTTATTCATTATATATCCCGAATGAAGCCAACTCCTTCCAGTCCCACCCTTCCTCCCTCTTCTCCGAATCCTCTTCCCCTAGTCCACGGAAACAGGGAGGTCTGCTCCTCTGCCATCTTCCCACAGCTTATCAAGTTTCATCAGGACTTCCTGGATCCTCTTCCTCTGTTGCCTGGTGAGAATGCATCGCCAGGGGCAAGTGATCAGTGATCACAGAGCAAGCAACCGAGTTATAACCTTATGAACTTTCACTTATTTCCTTTCACTGTACAGTGAGAATATTAGATGCATCTAGTGCACAGTCCCCTCTTTGCCTCTTTTCGTTCTTGGTTCCCATGAGCATAAGCAATGACAACACATGTGAAAGCGCTATGAGGGCCAGAAATATCTATACCGAAATTAGCTTCCCAAAGTGGGAATAGGTGTGCTCTCTCTCCATTTATTAAGTGCTTTGTTTCTGTGCATTCCTGAGAGCAGAGACATACAAATGCATACAGTCAGTTTCTTGTTTTCAAGGGGCTCATAGTTCTGAAAGTGATTAATAAGAAAGCAGGCAATTAGTAGGAATGTGAGAAGTGCGAAGTCCAGGGCAATTGATTTCCTTCCTCATCAAGCATCTATTGAGTGTTCTCCCCCTACCAATCAATGCACTGGATATTATTGATGTATGGATTATGATTAGGAAATTCCCTTGAGAGAGCAACCAACAGTGGGGAATCACTGTGTTGAGTGACAAGTACTGGGAAGGAGAGGGTCCGGTGAAGTTTTAAGGTTAAATGTACTTCACATGGGAGATTTAAAGACGTGGAGGTAGTCACCAATGCGGTGACACAGGGCTACATCACTATAGTGCCAACACCAGTGAGAAACTCCAGGAAGGCAGACTGGAGATTTGAGGGCCCCATTGACTCCAGACCAGTTTAATTACTTTCAGGCATGCTGGTCAATAGTGCGGCTGGTATTTCAGGTTTGGGAGCCTCTTTGCTTCCATGTACCCATTAGTGTGATTGAAACCTTACTCTCCTGGTACTGCAATTTGGGGCCCTATTGCACTGTGAGTGACTTAGAGAATACCAACTAATTTCAATATTAGCTCAACTGATAATTAGGTTAATCATGATAATAATTAGGAAGATGGATTTATTGCACAAGAAGTCATCCTGGGTATGCCAAAGCCAATTAAAAAAAATAAAATTAATGGCTGTTTGAGATTCCCTATATCTTTGACCCTGCTAACGGCTCAGGTGATGCATCCTTGAATGTTCACATTAAAGAAACCCACTCTCCTCCGTACTCACTCACTTCTGATGACTTAGCATACTTACAGCTGCTAAGATGGTGTAGAGAGAAAGCAGGTGTCCTTTGGGGTCACAAGCCTATTTTCTGATATAGAGAACTGTCTTTGACTTCAAAGGGGCAAAGTAAAAGATCATCTGATCTCATTTCCTTGTAAAGATGGATGGCTTCCAAGCATTCAAACTAAACTAGGCACTAAAAGTCATTTCCTTACAAGGCCCAGCCTTGGTGACATTTTTCTCCCACAGCTGCTGGACCAAGCCTTGGGGAGACATTCCAGATGAGCTCAATGTGATGAGAGTTTAATTTGATTTTCAGGATAATGTAGTTCCCTAAAGGTGAAGAATCCCCTAAGACAGGACCAGGTTCTTATTCTCTGGGTAGAGTTGTGCAATCACCCTTTGTATGAGACGAGGCAGACAGAAGCCACATGAACAGAGCTCAGAGTTGACACCTTTACCCAAATGAGACTTTTGAAAGATGTCCTTTTAGAAAAGGAATCCTGGGATGTGTCTCTTAAGTTCAGTCCTCTTCTAGTGATGGCGACTGTTTCCACTGTGTTCTCAGTGATAGTGGCTGCCCACTATGCTCCCAGTAGCTCTGCTGAGGAGTATAAAAGGATCATTCGAGTCTCAGAGAAGAAAAGGTTCTGACTTTCCTTTGTGAGTTGGCCCATTTCAGAGCAGCAGAGCCGGCTTGGGACAATGTAGAAGGGTCCTGCCTCAGCCCAGGTCTATGTCTCCATCTCAGAGCCAGATCATCCTGGCTGAATTTTTTGTCAGAAATCCCTGGAATGTCCCTGGAGTGCACAGCCAGCTCTGGCTCTTGGTATTCTTTTTTTTTTTTTTTAATTTTTTTTAATTTATTTATTTTTATCTCAATCACAGGTTAGGTACTTTGAATCCCAGGCGTAGCCCCC
>CM053759.1:31362875-31432906 GCA_028658305.1 Pachyuromys duprasi | reverse complement strand
AAATTTCTCCAGGTAATAACTGGGTGTCCCTAGGGTTTTCCCACTTGATTTTCTCACCGTAGGAGTTCTGCTCACCTGGCATTCACAATGCTGGCGTTTTAGGTCCCAGAGTTCAGTCTCCTGGTCGCTGTGTTGTTTTTGCTCTCCTGCTTATCAGACAGTGTTCTCTCGTGGCAGCCATCTTCGGCTCTTGGTATTCTTAATGACCTGAGGAGTCATTATGAGAAGGGTCATTATCCCAGTTTCTTCCTACTAGATCACAGACTGGCCCCTTAAAGATAATGATCACTCTTAGGTGCCAGATCCTACATCCTAAAGAACTCAAGCTATGTTCCACTGCCTTCTTCCCCTTTCTGTCTTCTCTCCTGCCTCACTCCCTGAAACAGAGAGGTAAAAATGTTTTGTGCTGTGGTCCTACCTGTTTTTTTTTTTTTTTTACCTGTCCCTAGATCCTTTATTCTTCTCATGCTGGCTATCTCTCACTAAATTTATGGTGTAGAACAATCCACTGTCCATGAACACATAAAAGTTAGATATTTTTCTTTATTTGGGGCATTTTTTTTCCCTGAAGGTTTTCTTCTCTGAGCCTCCCTACTCTGTTCACAACAGCTACCTTTCTTAATTTGACTTTAAGCTATTTTTTCTCAATAAAACTCTTCTCCAGGTTTTACAAGGGAACTTCTTTCTCCACCATGCTGTTCCTAATATATTGTATCATACCTTTTAAAAACAAATTATATTTGTTTGTTTTATTTGTATGAGTGTTTTGCTTCCCTGTGTGTCTGGGTACTGCATGTGTGCCTGGTGCCCTTGGAGGCCAGAAGAGGAGGACACCAATTCTTCTGAGACTGGTGTTACAGATGATCGTGAGCAACCACATAACCAGGGACCCTGGAGGGACAGCCAGTGTTCTTACCCACGGAGCCGACGATCAAGCCCCATACTGTACTTACTTTCCCAGTGTTCTTCCACCTCAAGGCCTGGTTAAGCAACTGAGGCCCTTTCTCTTTACAAACCTTCTTCCAGGAAAGCAGGAATTAACAAATAACAACGCCTCCCCTTCTCTATTTAACATACCTCACTTCATTCCCTCAGAATGGCAAGTGCCCAGGTCCTCCTTGGTCTAGGTCCTGAGCTCTGATTTAATCCTAAACCTTGGATCTCAGTGTTTACTCCTGGGTTTGTGGCTCAACAAACCCTCAGGTTCTCGCTGCTGAACACAGGATAAGTATCCTCACAGCATGTTTGGCTCGGGTTTGTGCCTCTGCTAATCACATATCTCCACATGACAAGAATCTGGGGGGAGGGAGCTTGGGATGGTAGAGAGCTCATGTTAGTTTCTTTGATAACCATGACTTAACTACAGCAGAGGGCTGGTGGGTCACATAGTACACATAAGAAATCCAAATCTGCTCTGGAATAGCTGATGGCCAAATATCACTCTTTGGAAGTTTCCCCTGTGCATCTCCCACCCTTCTTGAGCCAACAGTAGTGCAAGCATGCTGTGAGGAACATATTTGTTGTCACACTGCTGCTTTGTTTTATGGGGGCTTCTATGTATCAGGTGACCAGAAGGGCCATTTCCTGGTCTGTAGGAAGGAAGAAGTGTTGTTACCAGTTCGGAGGTATATGTGAAATGCTACGAACATGAGGAGCTGAAAGCAAATGACCGCTCGGAAGGAATTTGAAGGCAGGACCTGGCGATGCACCCCCTTAATCCCAGCACCCGGGAGGCAGAGGCAGAGACAGGTGGATGCCTGTGAGTTCTAAGTCTACAAAGTGAGAGTCCAGGACAGCTAGGGCTAGTACACAGAGAACACTGTCTCAAAAACTAAAATAAATAAAATTAAAAAGTCATATGGAGGAGAACTGTTGAACAGGAGCTCAGCAGCTGGGCTTGATAGGAAGATGATGAGGAAACGTGTCAAGTAGGTCCGGTAATCAGAACCTGGAGAGCCATGCGACAAACGAAGTAACTTCAAGGCTTCAGGATGAGGCTGTGCTGTATGGAGCAGTGAATTTTCAGCCCCTGGGGACTTAAGAAAGGAGAAGATGTGGTGAGGAGTTTGAAGATGCCTGTAGATGTAGTGGGGCAGGAACTGAAGTTGAAACATTTGTTTTGCCTGTGCTTACCTGGCTAATGTCCTGGACCTCTTTAGGGTGGAGTTGATCTCTTGATTCTGGAGTTTTATTCCTATCTGTCCCTGACAGGGATTCACACTTGAGAACTCTTTGTGAGTGGGGGAGTTTAAAGGTAAGCTCTGGACAGGACAGCTTGTCAGGAGTGTAAGGCCTGAAGAGAGGAGGAGGGGACGGGAGAAGGCACCTTGTGTGATGTTGTGGAAAAAAGCCACTAAGCAATAAGGAGATAAAAGAATAACAGAAGAGAATGCTGTATTGGAAGACAGGGGCAAGGAATGTGAAAGTCTAGCATGTAAAATGACAGAAGAAACCGGGGTAAAGTGAAGTGGAAAAACAGCCATTGCACAACATGGTTAGGAAGCATAGCAGACTATTAAGGTCTCAGGAAATCAAAGGAAGGGACATGACATTGCATTGGGTTAAGTGAGAAGAGCCATGACAATTTTGAGTAAGGGAAACAAATCTTTTCAAAAATTTATAGTGTTAGTTACATATTCATGAAAAATTAATTTTGGGTTCACCATGTGCCAATTTCAGGTATATATCACAGATAATACAGTAGTTTAAAAAATTAAGCTTTTGGGGAACTACAGAGGATATTATCTAGATGATCTTGATATAGGAAGATATTTCTTAAGTAGGCATAAACAACTCTAAACAGTGAAAACACAATAAACTGAACTATATTAAAATAATGAGCCTCTATTTATCAACAGATACTATTAACAGATGAAAAGGCGGTCTACCCAGTGAGAGAGAATATTCCTAATGCTTATATCCAATAAAAAAAACCTTGTATTTAATGTATATAAAGAGGACACACATTAGTAAGAAAAAGAGAGTTCAATAAAAATGAGCAAATGCTTTGAAAAGACACTTTATAAAAGGGGACAGCTAAATGGCTTAGCTGACGTGAATGGGTGCTTAACACCATTTTATCTTAAAGGAACTGCAGATTAAAGCCACAGTGAGCTATGCCACACTCTAAACACACCAAAATGGCTAAAATGAAGCATACTGAAAATGCCATGTATTGGCAGGATTTGGAGGAATGAAAATTTCCTCACACTGCAAATGGAAGTGTGTAGGAATATAACTGTTTTGAAAAAGCTAGCAGTATATTATAAAGTTGGACAGATGAACAAAAAATAACTGAAGTTGGATATAGATACAATAAGTCTGTAGGTGTGATGAGGACTGTAAGATAAAATGAACGTGGTTAATGCTCATTCCGGGTTTTCTGAATCAAGGTTTATCTTGCCAACTTGATATGTTTTCCTTACTATAAAATCATTTAATGTCTTTGGTTTTTCTGCATAAAGAATCATTTGTGTAAATAATTAAATCGAGTGCCCCATTGGCCATTACTTACATCCAGCTTGTTTTCTTGTCTTGCTGCATTGGCAAGGACATGAGAACAATTTTGGACAGAAGCATTGTTGATGTGCCTCTTATTTTATTCTTGGCTGGTGTGGGAGCTGTGTTTCACCATGAAGCTGGAGGCTTCTTGGAGAGTCTGGCAGATGTGTTTTAGGTAATGACACATTTTACATTTCACTTTTCTAAGAGCATTTTAAAAACATCTATGGAATTGTATCAGTGGTTTTTTTTTTTTTACCATCAATTAAAATGATTTGAATGGCTTCTGCTTGTTCTAATAACCCAATGTTTGATGAGACCAGCTTTCTCATTTCAGTGAACTGCATAAATCCAATGATTTAGTGATCAGAAGGAGCATGGGGAATAGGTATGGTGGATTAAACCTTCCTCTGTTCATTTCATTGAAAGTCATATTGGTATGCAGTTTAAGTTTATTTTTCTGCTAATTACATCTTGCTAGCACTATAAATATACCTGTGTTGTAATATTAATAGAAATATATTACATCTTCTAATATCCTTAAAAGGATAAAGCAACAAAGAAGTGGTCTATTCAATCTTTATGTAATTCATTTCTATTTTGTGCATAGGTATGTAAAGGTGTGAGAGTGTGTGTATGAGTGTGGACACCAGAGGTCAATGCTAAGTGTCTTTCTCAATCATTTTCCACCTTAGTTTTGAATACAGGATCTTTCAACAGAAGATTGTCAATTTGGCTACACTGATGGACCAGCAAGCCCAAGGGATCCTCCTGTCTCAGCCTTCCCAGAACTGAGATAATAGGGCTATGCCACACTGCTTAGAACCACCTCCTCCATTTTTTGTTTTTGTTTTTGTCTAGTGTATCTGTTAGGATTGAACTCAGGTCCTCATAACTTTATTGACTGAGCCTAGAAATCATCATTATTAAAATGCTAATCCTAATGACATTTAGGAAACGTAGTCATTTGCTTTTCAAATATGTTTATTTTTCCCTGTGGCTATTGATCTAACCTGGTCTTATAGTCTTTCAAAAATGTTAGTGGTTTGTTTCCCTTGAAAATATTTTTATGGATCTAGACCCTCAAATTTAGTGGCAATTACTACACTAATATGCCTTTATAATTCTTTAAATTCCCTACACAACTACAGTTATGCATTCATTCTCCTTTATGCTTTCTTTTCTTCCTTAATTATGTACATCAAAAGCTCCTTTTAAGGTTTTTCAGTCCATTTTAAATAATTCATTATTTTCAATTAACTTTATTAATTCCTTCCTTCTGTTTAAATTTTATCTTGCTATCTTTGATCTTATAGTTCCTATGCTTATATTAATTTAAATTAGACTTTTTTTTGCTTCAGTTAAGAAATGTTATATTAAATTTTCTGATTTCTTTCTCCATTTTATTAACTCAGGTAGAATGCAGATACAGCGAAAAGGGAGATACTTGTAACACAATTTACCACGTCTTGACATATGACACATTATGGTCAATCCTAACCCTCTCACTTAAAACTACTCTCTCTTTTTTACTGCTTTACAATAAATTAAGAACAAGCTTGTTCTTGCTTTTCTCATATGTAGGATTTCCCATAGACCTCCTTAGATTACCCTGCTTTACATTTGTGTGCTGTATTACAAGTATTGGTTTCCTTAGTTCCATGGTTATGTAATATTTCATGGCTACTGGGAGCCACAATTTATCTACTCTCTTGCGGAAGGATGTTTGGTTGTTTCATTTCCTTTAATTATGAATAAACTTGGGAATTACTGTGCAATCCTTTCTATGGACATGCATTCTATTTCTCTTGGATGGGATTGCCAAATAATAGACTAAGTTTAGATTACATATTATGAGAAATTAGCAATTTTCTAAATTTGTAGAAACTTTTTTAAAGGCAGGGACTCACTAGATATATTATTCTCAAAACTTGTGCTGAGCCCAGGCTGTCCTCAAACTTGCGACTGTTGCCTCAACCTTCCTAGAGAAGGGATTACACTTATGAGTCATTACGCATGGCTCAGTATGGTAAAAAAACCCAAAACATAAGAGTATTTTGTGTGTTTGTATATGCATATTTGGGCCCACATGAAGTCAGAGGCTAACACAGAACAGTTGTTTGTTCTTTCTACTGTGGTTTCTGAGAGTTAAATATTTAGTGTTTAAGCTTGGCAGCATGTCCCTTTATCCATTGAGTCAGCTCACTGGCCCCAGACATCTTTGATTTGCACAAACAATATATGAGAATTTGATTGTTTATATTGTCACCAACATTGGATGCTGCTAGCTAGCCCTGTTGACTGTAGCCATTAGCATCTCATTACAGTTTTCATTTGATTTTCTCTGCTGAATAGTGATATCGAACACATTTCTTTTCATGAGAACGCTAGGTTGGTGCTGTCTAAGTGGGTTTCATCTCTAAGATTTGAGGACATTTTTCTTTGTCATTTACAGGACACGAAGGGCTCCTATCATTGTTTGGGTTTTCCTTTAATTTACAATGGGAATCAAGAACTATACTGCAGCATGGACCCCTTGCCTGGACAGTGCTGTCAGCTTCCTAACTGTTTTGAGGATAGGTTTAAAAACCAATGTCTGGTGGGTGTTGTCAAAGAAGTTGTCCACCTTGATTGAACTTGTCACATTTAAAAATATTTTATAGTGTAAATTACTTTTTAAAGTTACTTTAGACTAATACATAGTATTTGTATATATATTGCCATGTTTTGATTCATGATATAATGAATAAAGATCCACTCATAGTGATTAGCATATGTATCATCTTAAGTCTTATTTTTTGATGAACATACCGAAAGCCTTTCTTTTGTTTTTTTTTTTGTTTTTTTTTTCAGATATGTAATACATTGTTGTCAATTCTGTTTCCTCTTCTGTGCCATGAGCCATTAGAATGTATTTGTATCAGTGAGGGCTTTCCAGAGTAACAGAATCTATAGGATCTATCTATCTATCTATCTATCTATCTATCTATCTATCTATCTATCTATCTATCTATCTATCTATCTATGTAGAAAGAGGATTTGTTAGAATGACTTACAGGCTGTGGTCCAGCTAATCCAACAATGGCTGTCTATGACAGGAGGTCCAAGAATCCAAGAGTTGTTCAGTCCACAAGGCTGGATGTTTCAGCTGGTCTTCAGTATATGGTGGAATCCTAAAGAAGCAGGCTCTCATGCCTGTGAAGGAATGAACTTGTTAGCAAGGTGAAAGCAAGCAGGCTAAGAGCAAAGCACACTCCTTCTTCCGTGTCCCTATATAGGTTTCCAGCAAAAGGCATAGCTCAGATTAGAGGCCAGTCTTCCTACCTCAAAAGATCTGGATTAAAAGTTGGATCCCACCTCAAGGATCCAGATTAGAAGTGGACCTTCCCATTTCAAATTAAGCAAAAGTACCTCATAGGTGTGCCCTTCATTTTGGGGTTTTAGTTAATTCCAGATAGTAGTCAAGTTGACAACCAAGAATAGCCAGCCCATCAAAGCAGAGCATTGTACCTCTTGACTGACTCCTCACTTGCTGATTGATTTCCTAAGTATCAAATCAGCCTTGAGTTCTTCAGAAGACCTCTAGTTTGTCATGACATCTTTTCTTTGTGTGTGTTGCTCACTTTGATTTGGTAATATTTTGTTAAGGATTTTTGTTTTCATGAGGATATTTTCTTTCCTTAGATTTTTTTTTCATTAGGTTTTGAAATAGTGACAGTATTGGCCTAATAAAACTTGTTCAGAAATATTCTCCTTTCTTTTATATTTTGAAACTGAGTGACACTATAATTGTCAGTTCCCTTAATATTTGTTAGAATTAATCAGTAAAACAATGTGACTCTGGAGTTTTATTCACTGTAAATGTTTTATTATGCATTTTATTTTCTTAATAGATATAAGACTATTTTGGTTGCCTGGGAGTTTCTTGGGCAAAATTTGGCAAGTTGTAAGTTTGAAAGAATTTAATTCATCTACATATTCATATTTAGTAGTGTGAAGCTGCTCATAATACTTCTACATGATGCTTTTACTTTGTATAGGGTTGCTACTAATAATTTCTTGCATTATTCTCCGTTACTGTATACAAAACTCCAGCACTTGGTGGATCAATACAAAAATGATTGACTCTCAGTTTTTCTGGTCAAGAATTTGAGTGGTTTGGGCTTCTGAGATAGCTCAGTGGGTAAAGGGTTGTGCACAGGCCAGAAATCAATCTTTGTATCCCACTAAAAGGCAGTTGTTATCCTCTGACTTCCTCATTCATGAAGTGGTATGCACGTGCATGTGTGTGTATGAGCGTGCACACACACACACACACACACACACATTTACAAAACTCTGAGTGCTTTTTTTTCACATGGTTGCAGTAAGGATACACAGGAACAACAATTATTTGGAGGCTGAGCTGATCTCAAGGACCTGTTCCCAGGATGCCAAATTGGTGGATTGCCTCAGTTCACCCCAGATATGGTAGGATGCCTCACTGGGTCTCTGCATAGATGATTTGAATGTTCTACCAAAGTGGAACCCAGTAAGAGACTATGGCTTATGAATACTCTTCCTTCGTGAGTGGATTAATGCCTGCACTGTGGGAGTAGACCAGTTATCACAAGAATGGGCTGTTTAGAAGTTTCCCTTGCTCTCATGCTTTCTTCCCTTCCACCATGAGGTTTTTGTTTTTGTTTTTTCTTTATCAGTTACCAAATCTGTGGTGTTTTGTTATAGCAATACAAAACACACTCAGAAGCCACTCTCCAAAGTCCTCCAAGATTCATCCCCAGGACCAGCTTAACCACCCTGCCTTTTGTTATTTTAATTATTATGGGAGGAGTGTGGGGCAATAGTAGATGTTGAGTTAATGCTTATTGAGCAATTAACATATATCATCTCTTTAGATCTACATCCTCCACATAATTAACCATTTGTGAAGAAGGTATCATTATTATCTTATTTCACAGATCAGGAACTAAGGCTTTTGGAAGGTTCATTAACTCATGGAAGTACAGCCACTAAGATCTGATATTCAACCCATGGAGGCTGACTTCAGAGAAGAGGTTCTTTCTTTGTTTCCTTCCTTCCTTCCTTCCTTCCATCCTTCCTTCCTTCCTTCCTTCCTTCCTTCCTTCCTTCCTTCCTTTCTTTCTTCCTTCCTTTATTCACTTTGCATCCTGATTGTAGCCCTCTATATTCCCTCCCCTACTACTCAGAAAAGGGGAGCCCTCCCCCAACAAGCCACTTCAGCACATCAAGTTGCCTCAGGACTGAGCATACCCTCTTCCCCTGTGACCTAATGAGGTATAGGGGTAAGCGATTAAAAAGCAGGCAAAAGAATCCATGTCAGAGACAGGCCATGCTCCCCTTACTAAGTAACCCACATGAAGCCTGAGCTGCCATTGGCTACACCTGTATAGAGAGCCTAGGTCCAGTCCATGCATGGTCCTTGGTGTTTCTTAAGTCTCCATGAGCCACCCAGGACTCTAGTTAGTTAGTTTTATTGGTCTTCTTGTGGAGCTCCTGTCCCCTCCAGATCCTACTATCTTTCTCTCCCCCTAACCTGACTTTTTCTGTAAGACTCCCTGAGTTCCACCCAATGGTTGGCTGTGAATCTCAGCACCTGATCTGCTGTTGGATGGAGCCTCTAGAGGACAGCTTTGCTAGTCTCCTGTCAGGGCTGGCTTTCTCCCACAAGGTGGGTTTCATGTTGGGTCAGGCATTGGTTGGACATTCCCTCAATCTCTGCTGTATCTTTTTACCTGCACATCTTGTAGGCAGGGTACACTCCTCCATTGTTGGTGGGAGCACAAACTTGTGCAGCCATGTTGGAAATCAATCTGGTGCTTTCTCAGAAAATTGAGAATAGCTCTACTGCAAGACCCAGCTATATCTTTCCTGGGAATGTAACTGAAAGATGCTCCACCATACAACAAGGACATTTGTTTTACTATGTTCATAGCAGCTTTATTCATAAGAGCCAGAAACTGGAAACTACCCAGACGTCCCTCAACTGAAGAATGGATAAAGAAATTGTGGTACATTTACACAGTAGAATATTACTCAGCTACTAAAATAATGAAACTTGCAGGAAAGTGGCTGGATCTTGAAAAGATCATCTTGAGTGAGGTAACCCAGACCCAGAAAAATACACATTACCAATATACTCACTTATAAGCAGATATCAGCCATACAGTACAGGATAATCATACTACAATTCACAGACCCAAAGAAGATAAGTGACAAGTAGGATCCAAGGGAGGATGTTTGAATCTCACTCAGAAGGGAAGATAGAATAAACAGAGGAAGTGGATGAAGAGAGGGAACAGGGTTGGAGAGTGAGCTTGGAGAGAAATGAGGAGAGGTTCTTAACCATTGACCATACTTCTCTGACCAAGGCCTGATCTCAGCTGTGATTTGAAGAGTTTGTCTGTGTTATGAACGGCTGTTATGCTATATGTAAGGGAAAAGCACTCTCTTTAGGTGTAAGGGGAAAGACTGCCACTGCCCCGAGAGCAGAGGAGGCTGCTTAGCAGCATTAGTGGGCAGTACACCATAGCTTTCCAGCTCAGACCTATCAAGGATGACTGGATTTCTAGAAGGAAGCCTGGGGACCTCTCTTTGCAGTCTCTTAAAGCAGAGCCACAGATCTCTCTTTTTCCCCCCTTTATGTATATGGTATTTTTAATGAGCTCACATATTTGAACATGTGTTCTCTAGGTGATGGTGCTGTTGGGGAGGCTGTGGAACTTATGGGATGCTTGGCCTTGCTGGAGGAAGTACAGCATTAGGAGCAGGCTTTGAGCAGTTGGTACTCCTCCCTACTTGTACTTTTCTCTCTTAGTTTCCTGCCTCTAGGTGGAAATGTGATTTCTCAGCTTCTTCTCTGGTCACTTTTTATCTTTCCATCACCTGCCATTATGAATTCTGCCCCTGAAACCATAAGCCCAAATAAACTCTTCCTTTCTTAGGTTGTCCTTGGTCATGGTGTTATCACAACCATAGAAAATAACTGACACAAAGGATTCTAATTTAATATTTTTTCAAGTTTCCTTTAAGGGTTCTACTGTCAACACCTCAGCTAAGGGAGGAAACTTGTGAAAATTAGGTTCTGTAATCTCCTACTAATTCTTATAAGAAATTCCACTTTCCTCTTTTAATAGCTACAAGCTCAGTTTCTGAGGGTAGAAGTCATGAAGGCTTCTCTTCCTTGGTCTTCTGGCTTCTTGCATCCAGCAATTAGAATATTTCATGAGCATATTCTTTTTGCAGACAAACTTTTATTCAGTATCCCAACGGATAAAACATATGAAGATGGTATTTTGAAAGAATGGATTTATTAAATATTTTATCCTTCCTCTTTTCCTAATTGTTGCAAAGCCAGTCACAGAAAATATTGATGAAGATGAGCTAAATAGAATGTTATATATGTTTGCTCATGTCATAATAAAAAAAAAGTCTCTGGAACCAGTCAAACATCTACAGAAACTTCACAAATATAAAATGGGTAGGGAGGGTAGAACTGTCTATTTCAATGAACATAAAAATTGTAAATTGTAAATGTAGTTGATGCTTGTATTCTCAATGTAACTCTCTATTTGATTGATTTCTCTAATCTGTTCTTGAATATACAGTATTACACAAATCTTGATTTAAACAGATAAGAGGCTTACCTTGCAATCTCAAGATTCTCTTCAATCAAACTGATCCAAAAACATTAAACAGGTTTTGCAGGACTTTTTAGTTTTGAAGTGGAATTGTCAACAGTATCCAACAACTAGCTCACTTCCTTATCATAAGTATTAGTCGGGCAATAAAGATTCCTACTTAAAATAAATGCTAATTCTATCAGTTTTTTGACACAATCGAAAGTGTTTTGCATTTGCTTGATAGTACATGTCAGCTATCGCTTAGTGCACACTGAATAACATGCCTTGATCTTAGATCTCTATAAATGCTTATAAGATACTCTACCATGTTTTAGGCATAAAATAGATGTTTGTTGAGTGAATGAATTAATGATGAATGGACCAATCCTGCCAGGCAGTTTTTAAAATATTGAGTTCCATCTACACTTTACTTCATTTGGATTTATGTTTGTGAATATTTGAATCTGATAACGACCAGTGTACACACATCACAGTGATTCAGTTCTGAACTTCCAACTGTACTCACATATCTGATAGCAGATGCTTCTCTGAGGTCTGGCTCCAAAAAGATAGCAAGGCAGTAGGTACAAAGCTAACCATTGATTGGTCTTAGTCAATATGTCAAATTAAGCATGGAATGTGTTTGACATTGTATTGATTCTTATTAAAGTTTTGAAAATTATAAGAGAAACTTAAATCTACATTAGTGAAATCCAAAGTATGTTATGAAATCCACATAGTTCCCGGACAGTATTTGGAAACTACGCCTTACTCTATGTAGGCTACCTCCTTCCTCAGAAAGACTTTTTTCCACCTTGCAACTCTCAAGGTAGCAAAAGTACTCAAAGAGAACCCCAAGGGTCACCACATGCCCTTCCTGGTTTGAAAATATTGTCCACAACTCACTAGGCTGTTCATCTCTATGTTCAGAACCTCTGCGTTTATTTACACATTTAATTCTTAAAACCCTATTTGGTGGATAAAATCCTTATTGCCATCCTCATTTTAAAGCTGAAGGAACTAAGGTAGAGACAGCACATAGCTGGGAAAACACAGTGGGGATTTGTTGAACTGTCAGCTCTGAAGCCTGCAGATAGGACCGTGACCCAACACTGGTGAATGGCAGTGTCTTCTTGAAGCAGGATTGGGAAGCTTAACAGAGAGAAAATAATCAGCCTCAGAAGGACTTCTATAATCAACATTTTTCAAACCTCATTAGTAATACTGACAAGAATGCTATCTGTAAACTCAGAACTGTGTTTACGAATGCCAGATGATCAGATTCTAGCCATGACCTAAACCGGCAGCATGCTAACCTGTGATAGTGAGCTTTAGTGAGATGCTACTCAAAAATTCTTTGTTTACTTAAAGAGATTAGTAGTGTATATTTGAGTTAGTGTGCATACAAGAGAGGTCCAGTGTGCTGTGGGAAAGATATGATGGCTCGGTTCTCATAACAGTTTTTTTTAAAAAGTGTCTTTTGAGGGAGGGTCTCATGTAGCCCAAGTTGGTCTCCAACTTGCTTGGAGTCAAAATTAACCTTCAACTCCCAAGTGCTGGGATCACAGGCATGAACTGGTTTCTGACATTTTTTTTTTTTTCTGATGTAAGCTTGGAAGACTTTGTACAGAAGCATGATTTGCACAATTTGGCATTTGGGCTAACATGGTCATGCAACCAAAATCTTACAATAATTCTAAAATGACCCAGTATTGGATTTCCTGAATTCCTGAGATTATGATTAAAATGTAAGTACAAAATTCAGAATATTTGGGGCCCAGTTCAGTTAGTAAAGTGCTTTGCCGTGCAGCACGAGGACCTAATTTTAGACTCCCAGCAGCCATGTAAAAAGCTGGCCACAGCAATAAGTGCTTACCCAGTGCTGGGGATCAGAGACAGGCATGTCCCTGGAGCTAACTGGCTAGTCTAGCTAGCTGAACCCATGGATTCTAGGCTCGTGAAAGATCCTGTTTCAAAACAGAAGGTGGAGATGAGCCAATGAAAGTGACCCAAAGTCAACTTCTGACCTCTACTCACACACACACACATGCGACCACGCATGCTCAGCCACCCCTTGAATACAACTAAGCATATATCCAGGGATAGTCCCACCACTTAATGTCCTACGGTTTGGAAGACACACACTTCACAGGTCCCTCTAGCCTCCCTTTCTAGGGTAGGATAAAGCACTTCTGTGGCTTCATAGTCTCGGGTTCCTTCATTTGCGGCCACATCAGCAGTGCGCAGGTGCATGCTTACATGCAGGTGGAGACGGGAGTGATGGTCGAGTCAGAAACTGCTGGTGGCCAATCTGGTGGCATGGAGGAGCTCCGTGGGCCTATCTGCTACAGCCAAACGTCAAAGGAGGTTGTTTATTCTGCAGCTGCACGGGAGAGCAAGGGAGTCTTCACTCGCCACCCCCAAATCAGGGAACAGATGGGTTTCTCACTTGAAGAGGCAGTGGAGGGACATCGGAGCTTTATTACATATACCCACACATACATGTGTATTAATTATCATTTTTCCTAAGCGAGCTGAAAGTGGCGCTTCTGTTTGATCACTCCAGGAGGCACTAATTCGTGTGCACTTTACCACACACCTCCCATAGCATTTCTGATTAAAGTTTGTTTATACGATGCTCAGCCAGGCTTACATCTAAGCCGACTCTGGTCCCCTACTCTCGCTCTGAGGTGGGGAGTGTATCCTGGAGGATACTCACGCAGATCTGAGCCGAGGTGTGCAGAACAGCACAGCAGCCTTCCCTCTGCTAGCTCCGGTCCAGACTCCCCGCCCCCACTCACCACCACCGCAGTCTCCTCATTCTGCCTGTCCAGCCCTGACCCCGGATTTCACGCTTCACGTGTGGCCTCTGCTCTCTGCTGCCTTGCTCAGCCTCACATTTCTGACAGGGGCTGCCAACTTCAAGTTTTCCTGCTTTGGGTGACGAAACCAAACAAACAAGCAAAAAAACACACACACACACAAAAAAAAAAACCAGCCACAGACGCTTCTTTGGCACCCTGGGTAGTGTCTTTTTATCGGGATGTTCTTCCTTCTTTCTATGTAATCACCACTGTTTCAAGAGCCATACCTAGTATTCCTCCCTTCTGTTTCATGACTTCTTATTTTCTTTTGCTTTATGAGATCATGCCATCTTGGGAATTTGCTGTTGTCTTCCTGTCCTCTCTTGTTAATTATTTGGATCGTTTCCAGAATTTTCAAATATAAAGACTATTTTCTCTGGCTTTAAATTTTTCATACTGATAATTGTCTTACTTAGGGTTACTATTGCTGTGATGAAACACCATGACCAAAAGCAAGTTGGGGAGGAAAGTGTTTAACTGGCTTCTGCTTCTATATAACTGCTTGTCACCGAAGGAAGTCAGGACAGGAACTCAAACAGGGCAGGACCCTGGAGGCCAGAGCTGATGCCGAGGCCATGGAGGGGTGCAGTATCCTGGCTTGCTCCTCATGGCTTGCTCAGCCTTTTTTCTTATGGAACCCAGATCCACCTGAGGAGGGATGGTACCACCCACAATGTGCTGGATCTCCCTCAGTCAATCACTATTTAAGAAAATGTCCAGGAGTCTACCTCAGAGGGCCTCTGAAAGACTCTGCCTAGCAGGGTTTCAAAGCAGATGCTGAGACTCATAGCCAAACTTTGGGCAGAGTGCAAGGAATCTTATGAAAGAAGAGGGAGATAGAAAGACCTGGAGGGGACAGGAGCTCCACAAGAAGAGCAACAGAACCAAAAAATCTGGTTACAGGGGTCTTTTCTGAGACTGATACTCCAACCAAGGACAATGCATGGAGATAACCTAGAACCCCTGCACAGATGTGGCCCATAGACTCAGTGTTGAAGTGGGTGCCCTAGTAATGGGAACAGGGACTGTCTCTGACATGAACTCAGTGGCTGGCTCTTTGATCACCTCCCCAATGAGGAGCAGCCTTACCAGGCCACAGAAGAAGACAATGCAGCCAGTCCTGATAGACTAGGGTCATAGGGAAGGGGAGGAGGACCTCCCCTATCAGTGGAGTGGGAAAGGGGCATGGGAGGAGAAGAGGGAGAGATGGTGTGATTGGGAGGGGATGAGGGAGAGAGCTACAGCTGGGATACAAAGTGAATAAACTGTAATTAATAAAAAATAAATAAAAATTTAAAAAACATGAAAAAAAAGAAAAAGAAAAGAAAATGTCCTACAAGTTTGTCTGTCTACAGCCTGGTCTTCTGGAGGCATTGTCTCAGTTGAGGGTTCTTCCTCTCAGATCAACATAGCTTATGTGTCAAGTTGACATAAAACTAGACAGCATGAAAATGTCAGCAGAGAATGAATCAGAAAGAACCTTAGGTGCTCATCACTCAGCCTGGAAACATTTGCCAGTCCAGTTCTATCTGTCTGCCCCATCCTTTGGCCAGAAAAACACACACACACACACACACACACACACACACAGAGAGAGAGAGAGAGAGAGAGAGAGAGAGAGAGAGAGAGAGAGAGAGAGAGAGAGAGAGAGAGAGAGAAAGAGAGAGAGAGAGTTAAAACATGAAAACCATCAACCTCCTCTAACAAAATAGTTACAATTTCCAACACAATCTGATAGCATGTTCAAATTCCTTACTTGACTCAATGTCCTCTTTTGTTTGGGATCTAGTCAAGGTCCAAAAAGGGTTGATGTAACCCTTTAAGGCTGTTGCTAGTCTTCCCATTGCTGTCTTCTACTACTTATTGGCTGGGAAGAGGCAATACTTGTCCAGTGGGATTTCTCACGTTTTGGAATTGATTGATTACACTGATATCATTGACTGTGTTCTTGAGGACATCATTTTTCAGAAACTCAAAACTTCTGTCCTGACCTGCCCTAACACTTATATGCATCAGCTGATGCTTTTAGTGTGTGTGTTCAGTGAGAATTAAACAATATTACACTATAATTTGAAAGTGCCAATTACTAGTCATCATAGTTATATACATTATATATATATATATATATACACACACACACAGTTAAAAAAGTGTAGTGCAAAGCTTCGCAAGCTACCCCTCTCATTCAGTTTTTAGACAATGTCTGTGGTATCAAAAAGCTAAAGGTACCTGAAATTACTTAGTGTTTCCCCTGTCTCCCTTCTATCATCACTGATCACAGGGAACCTTAATCAACACTACTGTGAAATGACAATTACTGACAGACACTTGATATGCTGCTTGTTACAGAGGTGTTTGTGTTTAACAGGAAAAAAATGCTTCAAATGGTGATGGTGTGTGTGTATCAATCAACCAAGCAGGTGGATTCCTGTGATTTCTTGGTTATTCCTTCTTTGTATCAGGTTTTTAGCAGTTACTGTTCTGGAGCTGCTGGCACGTGGGAACTCATGTCCAAATTCTCATGATCTTACAGAGCAATAGTTTAGATCAGGACTTGATGGGAATATTTATACCAGGGAAATCAGCAAATGTTCCATGTAAACCCCATATATGCCCTTGCTTCACAGACCCGGGTTCAAAACATGTAACACACCGTTCTATTTCTGCCTTAAATACAAAAATTAGAAGAAGAATGTCCGAGGCATGTTCTTCCCTGTCTGCCCTTATAACCTTCTCTTGGACACCAAAATAAAATAAAACCAAGTGTTTTATTGATGTGAGAAAGACAGAGAAGATGCAGTCTTTCCTTTATGAATTACTTCCCAAACCCTCCCTAACCTAACAGAAAAACACTGACTTGAGCACTTTACTTTTGTTTTCCGTTTCAGCAAGGGGTTCTTTCAGTTATCTCCCACCAGGGAGCCTTATGTGAGATCATCTTGTCTGCAGTGGTTTCAGCCCCCTTTCTAGTAAGTGAAAGTTTCTCCTGTCCTGTCCCCTGTATATGGTGACAAGGTGGGGAAGACAGAGCTCCATCTCTGGGGAGAACATGAATCACAGTGGTTTGGATCCTATCTGCTTGCTTGCAGCCTGGGCTATCTTATCTGTGACATGTCAATCATGGCAGCTGTCTCTTGGCTGTGCACGCCTGATGATGGGTTTGTGGAGACCAAGAGCCTTTTATTCTTCTTCAATAATCAGGAACAATTTATATTCAGGAATTCTTTTTAAGGGCAATTCTTACTGCTATTTCACTTCAGGAATGGAGTTCCTAACCTGGAAATATTCTCCAATATATCCAGCCCTGTGTACAAGTCAAAAGGAGGCCATATGAGAACAGCTTCCCAATATGTTTCTGGAATATTGATTGCCATGAGGAATGGGACAGACAGACAGACAGACATGGTAATCATCCATTGTTAAGTACAACCTCTAAGAGGACTCTAATGGCCTTCTTGCCAGCCTAGTGTGGTATGCCAACATTGCCATTTTATCACCGATTCTTTCTGAAAAAAAGCAAAGTAGTTCAACAAGGAGAGCTGTGTTTGTGGGAGGAGGTTTAGGGTCCTAAGATGTTGTTGCTCTAGATTTTCCCTGGAGGATGGGAAGGCATGGCAGACATTGGAGACAATTATAGAATTCATGTTCTCTGGTCTATCCAGGGGTGTCTGGCCTGGAAGGCTTGTGGGATCCTTTGTCAATTTCTTTTTCTCAAAATTGAAGATACTGGTGGAAGGTTTTATTGAAAGAATGTTACAGGTATGTACTTACAAGCATCTTCCCTGGACCAAAGTAGTAACAGAGGGAGCTGTTTTCTGAGCATTTCAAGTGAGTGATGGGTAGACTCACTGTTAAGTTGGTGTGAATTGCACTGATCTGTGAGAACTTAGCAAGAGTTGGTCCAACTGCCATTTGTCTTGTACCTTAACTCTCCTTGGTGCTAAGAAACCATCCTTCAGACTCATCAAGAGGGATTTTGGAAGAGTCACAGGAGCTGCCTGGAGCCGTGGTGCCGAAGCAGTCAATTTCAAGTGGGGCTAAGAGGGCATCCAGATGACAGGTGCTGCAGGCTTCCACAGAGCCAAATGATCTATGTGAAGCTACCAGAAGACCACAACTGCTAGAAGGAACTAAATGGAGAGCAATGCCATATCCCCCCTGGATTTAGCACCAATGGCAGGAAGACAGCTGTGCTTTATAGCAGCTTTAGTGAACTATTTATTTATCGTGTGTCTGTGTGTGTGTGTGTGCATGAGTACACATTGTGCTGCCTTTTGAAGTGCTTGTCAAAAAAGTGTAAGTTCTAGAAATGGGCTATAGAAATGACTTGTTTTTGCAAAACAGCTTGGGACCAAGGTCATTCAATAAAAGAGCTCTGGCTTTCCTTTTTTAATGGAAATTAGCAATTTATCTTAAGAAAGTTATTGAAAACCTCATACATTTATTTGCATAATGATAAAATGTGCCAGAATTTCTCCTCTTTGCTATTATCAATGAATAGAGACATACAGAACCGCAATAAAAAGACATAAAAGACAACCAAGCATTCTTTGGATCTCCTTTATGAACTAGTCAGACTCACTAAAGGAAATTGGCACTTCTGTAAAAAACACATTGCTATAAAAATCTCAAGTAATCAATAAATACTCATTTAATGCACCCTAGGAAGTACGTCACTTCCTTTTTCCTGTGGGACATCTGCTTATTACATTATCTCAAACATGGATAACATGCACCCCTCCTCCTCTGAGGTACCTTCATTTAGCTACTTCATAAATCAAACAGCCTTTCCACGGAAAATGGGAGCTGATCACCTTATGGGAATGGGGGTCAGATACAGGGAAAAATCTAGAAAAATGTGCTCATTTTTTTCTGTCCTTAATGCGTAGAAAGTCTATTGCCCAAGATAAAGGAAACTCCTCCCCCACCAAGCCCAATTTCATTTTAAAGATAAACCCCTTTAGATCAGGTTAAAATCTCAAGGACTGTTTTCAATGTCATGTCAGGCTAAATGTAAACACTTTGTTTAGTATTTCCTAGAGTTCAGATGTGAGTAAGTTGTTGGGGAGCTTCCCCAAACACCTTCTTTCAGGTTGTCCGACAATGATGCTGGGAGAACTAATGTCAACCTGTGTGTTTTCACTGGACTTCATTCCAAGGCCATGTCCCTTTCACCAACTTTATGCCATATCACTTCATTGTAGTACATGGCAAATGTCATGTGACTGCTTTTCTGAGCCCCACAAGCCTTTCTAGAATCATGCTAAACTTACTAGTAGTCTTGGGGACTTCTGACCCCTCAGTTGCAAAAACCCAGGTGATAAGGACAGATTGTAAGAAAACTTGAGGTTGTCCTTGGAGATCCCAGATCATAAAGGAAAACAGAGAGGTTTGCAGTACAATCGCTCTCCATGCTGAAGTCTTCAGAGTAATTTCCCAAAATTTGTAGTGGGAAAATGCATCCTGGCACAGATGTGACTTTGGCTTCCAGAAATAGGAAACTGGAAATGCATGTGAAGGCTGGAGAGGGGGAACAGCTCCATTGTGAGACTACCAGCTCCTCACTGAGATTTTTAAAAAGTGCACATTATTTATACAAAATAATGGGTTTGATTATGACATGTTTATACATGTAAGCAATGTATTTTGATCACATTTATCCCTTTCATCCTCTCTTATCCCTTTACTCCCTCCAGCTGGTCTCATCCTTTCTTTTCTTCTATTTTAAGTTTTCCTTTTTAAAAATCTAGATTCTGAAGATGAGAAAACCATTTAGCAGTTGTTTTTCTGAGGCTGGTCTGTTTCACTTAGCAGGATACTCTTCAACTCCATCTATTTTTTTCCTACAAAGGATATAGTTTTATTCTTTGTCTGAATAGTATTTCATTGCAAATATACCATATTTTTTTATTCATTCATCTATGGATAGGCATTGGGCTCCTTCCATAATCTGGCTGTTGTGAATAGTGCTATAATAATCATGGATGCGCAAGTGTTTCTATTATATACTGACTTAGGTTCTTTTGGGTATACAGTCAAAAGCGATATAGATTTTGTTTTTTGAATAATATCCATTCTGATTTCCACAGTGATCTATACATCTATATCTCCACCAACAATGTGTAAGTGTCCTTTCCCCTTACTTTCCAGCATTTATGCATTGGTTTTTATAGTCAGTCTGCTTGAGGTGAGATGGAGGCTTAGTATAGATTTGATTTGCCTTTTCCTGATGCTTATTGGTGTTGGTTGTCTGTTCAGGTATTTATTTACCCTCTGTATTTCATTTTAGAACTATCCGATTAATTTGCCAATTTGTTCATGGATTATTTGTTGTTCTGGCGTTTAATTTTCCCTGTTGTTTACATATTCTGAATGATAATCCCTTGCTGCTGTTGAATAGCTGGTGAAGAATTTCCCCCATTCTTTGTGCTGCTCTTTTCTCGTTTCCTTTTTATGTACAGATACCTTTTGATTTTATGTAATACCATCTACCAATTCTTATTGTTATTTCCAAGGTTATTGGACTAGTCACTCTGTGTTAATCAAGAGAGAGAGAGAGAGAGAGAGAGAGAGAGAGAGAGAGAGAGAGAGAGAGAGAGAGAGAGAGACAGTATTCATCAAGGGGACCAAGTAGGAAAGAGAGAACTACAGTCACCACTGTGTGCAGACTTAAAAGATTCAGCCTAGGGAGGATGCTTAAATCTCAATCAGAATGGCAAACAAGATAGACACCAGAAGTGGTAGAAGAGAGCAAATGGGATGGGAACCTACTGTAGAGGGTCCTCTGAAAGGATTCACCCAACAGGAGATCAAAGCAGATGCTGAGACTTAAGGTCAAACTAAAGGCAGAGCACAGGGAGTCTTATGGAGGAAGAGAGGGGTGGGAATAGAGTGACATGGAGGGGACAGGAGCCCCACAAGGAGACCAACAAAACTAAAAGATCTGTGCCCAGGGGGTCCTGCAGACACTGATGCACCAATGGAGGACCATGCATGGAGAAGACTTCGACCCCTGTTCAGATGTGGCTGATTGATAGCTCAGTCTCCATACGGATCTCTAAATGAGGGGCTGCCTCTATCACAAACTCAGTTGACTGTTCTTTGATTACTCGCCCTTAGAGATGCAGCCTTGCCAGGCCACGGAGGAAGAGGATCCAGATAGTCCTGATGAGACTTAAAAAGCTATGGGCAGATGGCAATAGTGAACTCCCCCTTTCAGTGAACTAGGGGAAGGGGGTGAGGGGAAGAATGAGGGAAGATGGGACTGGGAGAAGTTGAGGGAGGGGGCTTCAATCAAGACATATAATGAATAAATTGTGAAGAAAAAAATTTAAAAAATATATATGGTATGTAATAAAAGTTCTGATGACATGAAAATTATTGACTAATAATAGATATGAACAATGGGGAAAAAAGATTCAGCTAGTAAACTGTTAGATCTGATTGACACTTTCAGAAAAGGAGCAGCACAAAACCAGTCACTATTAGTCACTGGCAAGTCTTACATCTCATAATGATTTTCCTGCTTTCCCCTAGTACTTTCAAGGTTTCATCTTCAGGTTTCAGGTCTCATATTTACATCTTTGATCCATTTTTAATTCATGTTTTGCATAGGGTGAGAAATAAGAATCTAGTTTCAATGTCCTTTATGTGGTGGTTCAGTTCTTTTCATCCGCATTTGTGGTTTTGGCACCTTTGTCAAACATCAGCTGTTACATCAGCATGGTTTTGGGGCTAGGCTTTCTGTTCAGTTTGCTGGTCCATACGTTTGTTTTTGTTACCGTGGATCTTAGTTTAGTTTGGAATCAGTGGGTGATACCTTCCTGCACTGCTCTCTTTGCTTAGGACTGTTTTGGATGTTTGGCATCCTTTGTGCTTAAATATGAACTCTATTATTGTTTTTTTCTATTTCTTGTGAAGAATGTCATTGGAGTTTTTGGTGGAGATTGCATACTGGTTTTGATGTCGCTGAGGTTAACTCCAGGGATTCACTCATACTCTTTTAAATGCTGGCCCATGTGTCTAGAAATATTACTTCTCATCCTAGGCTGCGTTTGTGTTTATTTTTGAGACCCTGTAACTGCACTCAATTTTAACATGAACACACATGAGACTCTTTCTTTCAGCATTCTCTTAAGCAACATTTGCATTACCCCAAACCATGGAATTGTGGCTTTTCTGGAAAAGATAACAGAAAAAGAAAGCTTTCAAACTCCAGTTAAGTACTGCTAAGAAATGGCTAGCACTGGGCTGGAGAGATAACTCAGGGGTTAAGAGCACCCGCTGTTCTTCTAAAGGTCCTGAGTTCAATTCTCGGCAACCACATGGTGGCTCACAACCATCTTTAGTAAGATCTGGTGCCCTCTTCTGGTGAAGAAGAAGAAGAAGAAGAAAGAAAGAAAGAAAGAAAGAAAGAAAGAAAGAAAGAAAGAAAGAAAGAAAGAAAGAAAGAAAGAAAGAAAGAAAGAAAGAAAGAAGTAGCTAGCACCATAGTAAAACTCCAAAGAGTTGATCCTTGGATTTATGTCTCTCATGGGCACCAAAGACACAAGACATTGGCAACATTAGGTCACAGTTCTGGCTAGAGGCCCACGATGAGAATTTCGACAGCCTTCAGAGAGGAGGAGACAGCATCTCCCATACCTGGATCACAAGGAAAACTGGCTAATTTAGTCTTGAGTACTGCCACTCAAAGAACTTTGAATAAAAAATGACTTGAGATGTTTATGAAACTGGGGAAATGGTGATATGTAATTGAGCCCTAGATATAATGTTGCCCTTTTTAAGGAGGACTAAGTGCCATCTTGATGGGGCGAAGGGGAAGAATGTTACACCAAAATTTCTGAAGTCATGAGAAATTAATAAAGAAACCCAAATAATGTATTACCTTCATATGTGATTTTACAAATATTTACTCGGATGCGTTTGGCTTGTCTAGAAATGGGCTATAAACTGTTAGCCTTCTGACGTCTGTCATGTTCTAGAGACCAAGCACTGGTGTACAGTAGTTCTATCAACATAACCAACGAATGAGGAGCCAATGATAGCAGCTGTGTATCAGTTGTTGGCAAAATCCAATTATTTTTTCAGCTATGAAGCTGAAGGTTCCCTTTTCTTTGCTGCCCACCATATCAGGACAATCCTTTCTTCCTGATGGTTTCTTTTTCGTTCATATTCGTAGTCTCCTATGTCTTTGGACCAGCAAAGGTATGTCGAATCCTTCTCACACTTAGCATCTTTCTGACCATCTCTTCCTGCTCTTCTACTTCTATCTGGAAGAAAGTCTCCAGACTTCTAGATTCCTTGTGGTTATACCACACCACCAGATAGTACAAGATAAACTCTCTGCTTCAAGTCTACAGTGCCATGTAATGTAGCTGCTGGCACCAGCGGTCAAGATCTGAACATCTTGAAGGGCCATTATCCTGCCTACTATCAACAGGAAAGTAATATATATCTAGAAGTAGAACCAATTATAATCTGAACCTGATGTATGAACCTGTCACCTCAAATATCGTTGCACATATGAATAAGCACAAGACTAAAAGATAAACACTGTTGATTAAAGCCAGTCTTTATTCTCCAGCTCATGCTGAGAAGTGGCTATGGGACATATGTGACTAAGAATCAAGACACCTGTAATGTCACTGTTTGCAAACCAGTTGATTCAGGCAAGCAGTTTTCTCATGTGGACAAACAGCTCCCTTATCAGAATGGTAATTTGCTTACTTAAATGAATAACTTGTTTAAGAGACCAAGAGTTTGTGTTTCAAGAAATATCAGTACTCTTTGTCATGTCTACTAAACTTTATTATGATAGGAACGTAATACCAATTAGGTCCTCAGTTGAAAAGAGTCACCTTAATCTTTTTGAGCCTAGGTACACCAAAACAGTATAACCAGGCTTCTCTGAAACATTGCTGAGACTCTGACAAGATAGCGTTTTTTGCGGCAGTAAGCTTAATGCACTCAGCCTTGCTCTTTTTTTTTTTTTGACAGGTGTATCTGATAGACTGTACAGGGCAAATGACATTTCTTTCCTCAATTCTTGAGAAACATGAATGGGAGGAGGAGAAAGGATATCATAGAGACTCTCCTACTCTCCAGCCATTGTCAATAGCTTTAGCCATGTTGTTGAATGGACGGACTGCCTTAGGGACCATTGTCTGCATAATCATCACAGTTCTCCCATCCCATAACAAGTCTGCAGGGTGCACTCAGAATCCATCTGCTCAGCACAGCACCACACACTCCAAACCAGAGTAACCTTCCTATTGTCCAAGGAGAATGGTGTATGAATAATTATGCTATTTAGACACTGGGGTGCGGAGTAAGTCTGGCTTCTCTTGAAAAGCTGACTGAGTCTAAAGGAGATTGAGATGGATCTTTGGCCCTGACTCTAAGTCAACATCCAATTGTGGGGACTAGAAGAGGGTTATTCATTGGTAAGCAAGAGTTTGACAATTGGAGATTCATATTACTGCAGCAAAATATGAGTAGGAGTACAGGAATGAGGTGGGGGTGTGTCTTAGAAATTGATTTGAGAACTTAAGGAAGTCCAAATTAAAGGGAAGATGATGACGGATGAAAGCAATAATTTGTCCTTGTCTCTGAATTTCCAGGGTTTCTGGTTTTTTTTTTTTTTGCAGCCGTATTTTCTCTCTCCCCCTCTCCATTTCTCTATCCCTCCCCCTTCTTTTTTCTGTCTTCTTCTCCTTTCTTTCCCACCCTCCTTTTTTCCTCTCTTCTTTTCTTGTCCTTATTGCTTTCTACCTCTATTCTGTCTCTCTTTTTCTAATGCCCAGAAGTCATGAACGAAATACAGGAATCGGGAAAGCAAAGGAGTTGATAAGGCTGTGTAGTTTTTAAAATTAAAGAAAAAAAATCGAGGGACAGAATGTTCAGCCCTAGGGAGCCTAGGAAAATGTGTGTACTTAGATAAGAGGAGTTATTCACAGATTGATGATTACTCCTTGGGGAAAGAGGCAACTTTCATTTCCCCCATGATCCACCACTGAAGAAATCCATCTCTCAGCATTGTGCATAGTTTATAGTTTCAGGGGATCATGGGAAACCTCCCTGCTGGTCTGGGATTGAGGCAGGGTGCCACGTGGTACCTTTATCCAAGGTCTGCTCTGAGTAGATGTTACTTCTGGCAAGCATCTAGGTGTTGATGTAGTGATGGCCTCTCTGTTACTGCTGGCTCTGCAAGCACATCTGTTATCCTTGATAATGGAACAAATAGCTCAAAGCAGAGGACAGAATAATAATAATAATAATAATAATAATAATAATAATAATAATAATACCTGGTTCTCTGCTTCTAGGTTGTTGAGTGACATTCCAAACCCTAGTACCAGGAAGCCTGACTGCATTGAGTGATAGGGTCCTTAAAGAGATCATCACCGTATTGTGAGTTCATTAGAGTGGCCTCTAAGATATGATTGACATCCTCATAAGAAGGATATATTAGGATGGCGGCACAAACAGAACATGTCTGAATATGGCAAGAAGATGGCTGTTTATAAGCTGAAGAGAGAGGCCTCAGAAGAAATGAACCCCGCCTATACTTTGGTCTTCCAGCATCAGGACTGAGAGGAAAACACTTTGTTGTTTAATCCACCTAACCTATGGTGTTTTTTATGGCAGCTCTAGGAGTGTAATCCAAGGTGTGCCTCTGCTTGTAGCTGTGGGTCTGGAAGCACACTGTCAATTACTGATCTCGTTTGGGCCTTTCCTTCTACTGCTGTGACTTTCCCTCCTCCCAGCTCTATTTCACTTTTCTGATACGTTTCTTCTTTTTTATTACTCATATTTCTACACTTAAATTTGAATATACACATTCTGGCCCAGAGATACAAGAGACTGATTTAATTTTTATGAGTCAGAGTAAATGAAGAGAGAGTGGAATAAAAATGAAAGAAAGGGAAAACATGGAGTTAAACCGAAAACCACATCTATCTTTTCTTGACTGTTACCATGGACCCTGACAGGTTGAGTGGAATGAAGGTGGGAGGGAAAATGACTATTTAGGATCGAGGAAGGGCATCAACTCTGAAGTGTTGATAGAACGTTTTGCTGGAGGGAATCTTAAACCTGTCAGATCCAACTTGCTTGCATCTTTACTGTTGAAGGGGATTCTTGTCAGACGGTTGACTAAGTTTTCCTTACTCTTGCTAAGGTTTGCCTAGGGAGCACTGTCTGGAGTTTAGAGGTGCCAAGCCAGGCTATGCCAGCAGAGATGCTTAAACCAAACACAGTCGGTTCATTCTGTCTATGCCTTGCTTCTGCCTTTTATGGGTACACCTCTGTTACTCATATGTTCTCTCTCTAAGAAAGCTGCAGAGAGGAACCCTACAAGATTTAGTCTAGACAAGAAGAAGAGTCCATTTTTTTAAAACTTTTTATTACTAGAGAGCAGGAAAATGAAAAGAGAGAGTGCAGAAAGCCCCGTGTTCCTTCAGTTGACTTTGTTGGAGACCAGCTACACTGCCTTCAAGGATTCTTTCTGAAACAGTGGTCAAGCCTGACACATTTCCAGCCTGGTGGGCAGGTGCAGGATGTGAATGGGAGACCAGTTCTCACTTCTCCCAGGGAAGCTTGGTCACCTCTCTAAGCCACATTGATGATGCTGGGGGTGGGGGTGGGGTGGCAGGGAGAAAGAGAGAGAGCCTCTCTCTATTTCCAGAGTCTCTCAATGTTCCCTGCTGGTATAATTTTTCTCCTTAGCACTTAGTGTCTCCTGGCATTTCACATATGAGGCTGCTGCTGCTGTTCGTGTCTGTGGGCACCAGACAGCTCTCTCACTGGGAAGTAAGTCCTGTGAGGTTGAGGCTTTGCTTTATTTATTGCTGTGTTCCCATTATATGTCTGAGACATAAAAGATCTATTTCCCGAAGGAATAAGTGAACTAAGAAATCTGAGCTGTATCTTCAAGTTACTTTGTTCAGACAACTTTATAGGCAGATAAGCTTTTTCTCCATATCTGTGACCCCCACCCCCTTCTCTTCACCAATACTTAGCTTTCGCTGTTTTTGGTTTTGAGATGGCCTTTAGTACCCTGTGCTGGCTTTGAATCCACTATATAGCTGAGAAGGGATGCCCCCGTGAACCCCTGATCCTCCTGCTATCTGTCACCTCCTGAGAGCTAGGACTGTAGGTATATGCCACCATGACAGATTTTATGTGGTTTTGGGATTGAACCTGGGACTTTGTGAATGCTAGGCAAGTAGTCTGCCAACCGAGCTTATTATTATTTTTTTTAATAATAGGCATTGTACTCCACATGCTATCTCATAGTGATTTCAGTCTATGTTTTCCTGATTAGTGATATCGAGCACATCTTTATATGACCAGGGGTTATTTTTATTTCTTATTCACAGAAATGTCTATTCATGTCCCTTGCTCATATTTAATTGAGTTGTTTATTGATTTATTTGATATTGAATTGTGTGAATTTCTATATTTTGGATATTAATTATGTACCTGATGTCTCCATTCTCAATATTTTCTCCTAACCCCTTGACTCTCACTCTGTTGTTTCTTTTACTCTGAAAAAAGTGTCAGTTTGGTGAATTCCAGTAGTTTGTTTTTGCTTTTATTGTCTATGGTTGTTGTGATATCATATATAAAAAGTCACTGTTAAGAGAAAAACCTAGAAGCTTTCCCTCTGTTTTTTTCTTTTTTCTGGAGGTTTATACTTTAGGTTTTAAGTCGCTTTGAGTTTATTTTTGTATATTGTGTAAAGTAAGGTTCTAATTTTCTTCATAACTATATATATGTATATATATACAGTTGTTAAAATGAATAAATATTCTTTCCTCATTGTGTGTCATAAAGGATACTGTTGAAAACTAGCTAGCCACTGTGTGTGAGTCTCTGTCAGCTCTATCTATTCTGTCTGTATGTGTCTGTTTTATGTTAGAACCATACTGTCATGGTTCCCATGAAATATAATTTGAAATAAAGAATTGTAGTAACTGTGTTTATCTTCCTCAAGATTTTTTCAGGGTCAATGTTTGGGTCTTTTGTGGTTCTATATATTTTTATGATTAATTTTTATATTTCTTTGAAAATATCATTGGAATTTTTACTGCAATCACATTGAATCTGTATATTATTTTTAATAGCATGAACATTTTAATCCAGTCTGTAGATAGGATATCTCTCTATTTATTTGTACTGTCTTTAATTTCTTTCACCATTGTTTTATAAGTTTTAGTTTTTAGTATATAGATCTTTGTCTTCTGTGGTAAAATTTATTTCTAGATATTTTTATATTTATGGTATATAAATAGAATTTTTCTTGATTTATTTTCAGACAGGTATTTTTTTTAATGTAACGGGTAAATTTATTTTATGTTAGTGGGCCTACATTTTTGCATATTATATGCAGTACCTTAATCCGAGTTGCAATTTTCCAACTCTAGAGGGAACTTACCAGCTCACAGGAGTGACTGCAATCAGCACCAGTTTTGTGCCACCCTTTCTCTCCTCTTTTTCCAGTGTCAAGATGGCCACACTATTGAAGCCAGACAATGCTGTCTCCAGCCCAGTGCTTAGATGATGGTAGATCCAAAGAGCTTAGAAATGCTTCATTTTGCTCCTTATTACCATAAACTACTTTTTGAGCCTGTGTCCGATACATAGCTTTCTACAAATAATCTCAGTTTTAAATGGCAAATAATTTTCCTTGCACAGTTTTTAAGTTAATTTTTTATTAATTACATTTGATTCACTTTGTATCCCAGCTGTAGCCCCCTTCCTCATTCCCTCCCAATTCTACCCTCCCTCCCTCTTCTTCTCCTATGCCCCTCCCCCAGCCCACTGATAGAGAAGGTCCTCCTCCCCTTCCCTATGACCCTAGCCTTCCTCCCCTTCCCTTTGACCCTAGCCTATCAGGTCTCATCAGAACTGGCTGCATTGTCTTCTTCTGTAGCCTGGTAAGGCTGCTTCACCTCAGAGGGAGGTGATCAAAGAGCCAGCCACTGAGTTCATGTTCTTATTACTAGGGCACCCACTTGGAGACTGAACTGCATGTGTTACATTGTGCATGGGGTTCTAGGTTATCTCCATATATGGTTCTTGGTTGGAATATCAGTCTCAAAAGACCGCTTTGCCCAGATTTTTTGGTTCTGTTGTCTCCTTGTAGAGTTCCTGTCCCCTCCAAGTCTTTCTATCTCCCCCTTCTTTTATAAGATTGCCTGTGCTCTGCCCAGAGTTTGACAATGAGTCTCCACATCTGCTTTGATACCCTGCTGGGTAGAGTCTTTCAAAGGCCCTCACTGGTAAGCTCCTTTCTTGTTTCTTATTTTCACCTTTTTCCAATGTCTATCCCATTTGCCTTTCTGAATAAGGATTGAGCATCTTACCCAGGGTCCTCCTTGCTTAGCTTCTTTAGATGTACAGATTTTAGTATGATTATGATTAGTAAGATTATCCTATATTATACATCTAATATCCACTTATAAGTGAGTTTATACCATGTGTGTCTTTCTGCTTCTGGAATAGTTTATTCAGGATGGTCATTTCTAGTTCCCACCATTTGCCTGCAAATGTCATGATTTCCTTGTCTTTAATTGCTGAGTAGTATTTCATTGTACAAATGTAACGCAATTTTTGTATCCATTCCTCGATTGAAGGACACCTGGATTATTTCCCAGATTCTGGCTATTATGAATAAAGCTGCTACAGACATGGTTGAGCAAATGATCTTGTTGTATACTTGAGCATCTTTTGGATCTATGCCTATGGGTGGTATAGCTGAGTCTTGAGGTAGCACTATTCTTATTTGTCTGAGAAAGCGCCAAATTGACTTCCAAAGTAGTTATACAAGGTTACAGTCCCACCAGCAATGGAGGAGGGCTCTCCTTTCTCCACATCCTCTCCAGCATGTGTTGTCCCTTGAGTTCTTGATCTTAGCCATTCTGATGGGTATAAGCTGAAATCTCAGGGTCATTTTGATTCTTGCACAGAGTTTTAAGAATAGAATAACATGCTGGTGTTGTAGAGATGGTTCAGAGGTTAAGAGCACAGGCTGCTTTTGCAGAATACCCAAGTTCAGTCTGTAGTACCAATGTTTGGCAGGCCTCAATTGCCTGTAGCTCCACCTCCACAGGGCATCTGGCCTCTGTGGGCATCTGCACTCACTTGTATATACCTACCTCTCTCATACCTACCTGAACACACACACACACATACACACACAGGTGTGTGTGTAAAGTATCCAAAAAGCTCTAAAGAAGCAATGTCTAATATTTTTGATATAGTCAGAAACCTAGTGTAATATAGAGCATGAGCAATAGATTTAGACATGGGGCGAACTGTTAGTTCCGAGGAGTGATGAGGAAGGAACTACAAATGAAAACCAAAAACATGAAAAGCAGAAATGTTATTTTCCCTTTCTCCCATCTTGGGAAATCTGTAGATAACTGATGGAAATGGAGATGTGAACCAAGCTAGGAAGATGAGTGGGGTTTAGAAAGGCAGAGAAGAAGAGAGGAGACATTCCCAGTCATAAAGCAGCATGAGCATCATGTGAGACTACAGTATTTGCAGATAGCAAATAGTGCAGCTCATCAGGGGCAGAGGGATACATTTTGAGAACACCTAGCTCTCAGTGAGAGCAAGAGTTGGGCATGAGCATGGAAGGCTTTATAAAGTATATGTAAGGATAAGACATTTGTCATTAATTGTTTGTTAACAGACAGTGTGAGGGTTCACGGGGGCATAATACTTAGGTAACTTGGCAGTGGAGCTGTATTCAAAGCAAAAGGAGATGAAATTTTAGGGATGCATTCATTCACATAGGCTCCGGTGACCTTACTCAATCGGGGAATAGGGAGAAGGAAGAGAGAGACCACAGAAGAGCATAACTTGGCAACAGGCTGAATTCAGTATCGGGGAAGAGCCAGGGAGAGCGAGAAATTGTTAATATGGAGAAGATGCTTGAGTAGCTTAGGTTTAAGCAAGCTGGTAGACAGTGATACCACCAACAGATGCGGGGCCATCTCCATGTGCCGCTGACTGAGGAGGGCAAGCAGGAAACCCCCAAACTACAGATTTTGAATTTTAACTTAATTTAACGTTGGGTGTCAGGAGGGGTGGTTTGGATGAGAAATGTGGCCTATAGTCTTGGGCGTTTGGACGCTTGGGTCCCAGTTGGCACTTTTTCAAGAGGTTGCTGGAGGAAGTATGTTACTGGGTACAGGTTTTGATATTAAAATCCTAGTGACTTTCTAGTTTGCTTTCTCTGCTTCAGGGTTGTATTTGAAGATGCAATCATCCAGCTTCTTGCTCTCACCACCCTGCCTGTTGCTTTACTGATATTGCTCCACAATGATGGAGCTTTCAAACTCAAAGCCAGAATGAGCTCTTTCTCCCTTAAATTGCCGTGGTTATAATGTTTTATCATGGCAACAGAAAAGTAACTAACACAGTGAAAAGCTCCCCTGGGTAGTAGGAAATGAAAAGAAGAGATCACGGTTGAAAATGGAGTTGGGAACATCCTCCTGGAATAGGAACAGTCTTAAGCAGAGACAAACTTTCTATTTGTGAGAAGCCACTGAACTTCCAGGAGGGAGGCTTTTCAAATGGTTTAGTACACCAGATCCATTCTAGAGCCAGATAGATCAGGCTCGAAACAGGGGCCAAAAAAAACTCCAGGCCCCTTTGAAAATGATCACTCCATTAAGTCATTTCACCTAGAACCAATGAGGTGTCCAGGAGAGAGAAGCAACCTAGTAGCCGGCACCTGGCTTCCAGAATAAGGAATATGTAATAACAGAAATTCTCCAACAAGCTCAGGGCAGGGAGAAAGAGCAGAGTCAACTGGGATGCGGCTGCTAAAGAACATGCCCAGATTTTAATCCATGTCTCCCTGTGGTGAGGATCTTTCCCTCAGGGAGCCAATGTTACTAAACTGAGATGAGACACCTGCCTGCTGGGAAGGGGCATGAAGAGACTGTCAATCACAGAGGCTTGAAGTTTGATCAGTGAGCGATGGAGAGGGTAGAAGAATGTCAAAGAAACCGGGGAAGGAACTGTTAGACAATAGACCAGCCTCTAGGAAAGAAAACCAGGACTATGGAGGTGGGGTTTCACAAAGGAGGGCATGGGCAAGTGATGGTGCCCAGGGCAGAGGAGAGTGAAGAGCTGCCATGATGTGAAAAGCCTTTGCACTGGGCTCTTTATGTAGCTCAGTGTCAGGATACTTGCCTAGTATGTACAAAGCTCTCAATTTGATCTACGTTAGCACTGCCATAATCAAACCAAACCAAACCAAGGAACAAACCAACCAGCCAAAGAAGCAAGCAAGCAAACAAAGGTGTTTGATTTGGCTGCTCAGTCATAGTTGTTCACCTACCTGAAATCTCATTTGGGGAGTAATGAGATTCAGTAGAACTAATTTAAGAATTGTTTATACAGGAGTCAGTCTTTTTTTTTTTTCAGGGTGAGGGGCAAGGCTGGAGGTGGAATTCAAAAGTCTTTTGCATGCTGGACAAGAACTATACCATTAAGCTACATCTCAAGCAAGAAGGTTAAAGCATTTCCTGATTAGTTTTATGACCATGTGTAGCTCTGTCCTCAATATGCAAGGGAAAAATCAATGGGGAAAAAAATCAACATTTTCCATTCATTGATTTTGTTGCCCTTCAGAGCTACAGTCACTCACTCATTCAGTTGCTTTTTGTACTTTTGGGACTGCTCATGTGGAATCCTGTCAGCATTTGGATCACCTCTGGAACATCAATGGCCACAGCTTCTCCCCAGAGGAAGCTGATAGTGCTCCCCAGGGCAAATGAGCATGTGTTCCCGGGCTGCAACTGAGAAGTGGGTGCTCCCTGTGGACTGGCTCTAACTGCTTCTGATTGTTGCCTTTCCATCCTGCATCATTACTTTCTGCCAACGGCATGTACCTGTTTTCTTCCCCAAGCATGGGGTCACCCTGGCCATTGCATGTTCCTAACCCTGCTTTTTGCTGGGTAATCATGGCATGACTTGGTTGTCCCTTCTTTTGTGTTAACTCTCAGTGGCGGTGTTAATTTTTTTTTCTCCCCTTCTTCAGATCCAGGTCTATTATTTCTGCCTTCTCGAACTCCCATTTTCTTTAGCAAGTCAAGGCTTTGCTCTCACCTTCCTTGTCTTTATCTCCACAGAGCTTTCCTCCATACTCAGACACAAGAAGAAAGGAATAGTGACTGAAAAAATTCCTCAGGCTCTTTATTTCCTGTGTCTGTACCCCTTGAGACATACCCTCCTGTTAAGAGGGAGACAATCTTTTGAATCTGGAACGTCTTTGTCTATGTGACTTGCTTAATTTGAGAATGTGAGACAGAAATGACGGTGTGTCTGACTTGAGTCAGCCTTGGTATCTCTAAATGACCTCTGCTCTTCTCAAAATTAGACAGGTGAGATATTCCCTCCCTGGGACAGTGGGATGGGAGTTACACCTTACTACTGTTAAGTACTGCCAATGATAAGCTTTTGTTACCCCCCCCCCCTTAGCATTCATTTATTCCTGTCTACATGCTAAGCCTTTGGGGGGTATGATGATCTTACTTCATGACAGTTGTTAGATTATTCCCTTTTGCTTGGTTATCTTAATCAGTATTCTTAATACTGGACTGTCCTCATGGCAACCTGGCTACTTTGGACACTCAATGGATGTCTTCAGGAAGCCATAAGACAAGCATGTTGCTTGCTTCTGAGTGGAACTCCAGCACCAGAAAACACTATTCCAGTTATGATGACTTAAAGCAACTTACATGTACCTCTGTGGTAATAAGAGGTCTGCTGCTCCAGGCCTCAGAACTCTGGTGTCCATTTTCACCCAGGTGGGGTGAGGGCACTTTTTCTGGTAGATCCATAGGATAATTGTGATTGATGTAAACATGGTCCTTCATGTATATGAAAGACAATGCATGCAAACACCCTTGCCCACTCCTTTTGGCAATATGAGGAGACTATTTGCTCATGTGATACGTTAGCTCAGAAATACCACCTGTGCTACTTCCTGGTGTTGTAATATTGGCTCCAGTAGGAGGGGAGAGCTTCCCTCTCGGGATCTTTTCTTGCCTCTATTTGTTTTTTTTTATTAGTGGAGTGGGCTGAGACAGTCACATGGAGAGGAGACCATGTGAAGAATGGTAGAGTGTAGCAGCTGCTGCCTTAGTGACCGAAACAGTAGCATTTGTGGGTAGGTGGTAGGAAGAACATTAATGGTGAAGACATGGTGGCTCTCACTTCGTCCCAGAGAGTGACGGGAGAAGAAATGAGAAGAAGCAAAGGTGCCAGAGTGTCAAGGTTGGAGAAAGAAGGCTGTGAAGAGCCTGAGATGAGATTACCCCACCTCCCCCCACCCCATCACCGGAAGAGTTCTGGGGAACTGCTAAGCCCACAGAATGAAGGTTCCAGAGCCCAGGACTGTAACCAGTGTTGAAGCCTCCAGTTGCAAACGTGTGTATCATTCAGCATCTATCATAAAAGAGGTCTGCTGCTCCAGGCCTCAGAACTCTGGCTCTAGTTTATGTGTATTAATTGGGGTTGTAACTGTAAGTCACTGCAGAAGCAAGCAGCAGCAGACAGTGCCTGCTCGTGTTGGAGCTTGTAGCTGTAAGCTTTTAGTTCCACTAACACAGTCTCCAGGCTCTAGCACTCGAGGACCAGGACTACCTTTCCTACAGTTGTAGAGGAGATGCTTCTCATCTGCTTATTAATTCCACCTAGGTAGAGCAAAAGGACCCCAGTCAGCTAATTATAACAAGAGAATCTCCTTTGCCATGACAACAGGCACAGGCTAGCTTGCTGGAAGATGGCAGCCAACAGAGAAGGGAGCTGACGTGTAGTAGCAGAGACCACGGGAGGCCACCCAAGGTCCTGACTCAGCAGCTGGCCACAGATGTATGAACAAATCTAGATGACCTCAGTCAAGCCTGGTCTAGGAAGTAGAACTGCCTGGTCTACATGGAAACTTGGGGTAAAAATGAAAGGTAGTTGCTATGGCTTATTTCATTTGTTAATTGGTCATGGCACCAAGGTACTGGCTAAACATCCCTGAATGTTTCTGTGAAGGTATTTTTCAGGTATAATCAACATTTAAATTGGGTAGAGTGAATAGAGAAAATTATTCTTCATAATGTGGGTAAGCCTCATCCAGTCAGTTAAAGACTTCAGGGAAAAGATCCCCTCACCATCTCTAGGAGTTCCAGCTGTGAGTCCACGCTAATACTTTTGGAGCTTCCTTTTGTACAATATCGTCAACAAATTCCTTAAAACAGCCCCTTCTCCCTTGTTATGTGCCACTCCCCCTCCATTGGCTTTACTTCTCCAGAGAGCTTGATTAATACAGTAGTGTTTCAAGCTAATGAACTGTGGGTGATTTGTCATGCAGCAGTAGCTAGCTGATAGACATTTTCCCTCCCTGGAGCTAATCTGTCCTCAGCCATGCCCCTGCCCATTTCTGCTGGGACCTAGATGCCTCTCTCTTCTTGATTTGCTGAAAGCCTTTCCCCCATGGGGCTGCTTCCTCAGCTCATGCCTTTGGAGGAGAGACTTCTACCCCTTCACAACTTGTATGTCCCTGGATTCTTGCTCTTTGTTGTTGAATGTAATGAGGTAACGGGGGCTGCTTCCATCAGGTCCTTAACCTGACTTGGAGCAGTTTGAGTGCTTTCCTGCAGATACCCTCAAAGAAGGCTTTGGGGATGGACCAATTTGCTTTCTCACAGGAGCCACAAGGTGTCTTATAGTGAGGGTTGAAAGCCAGCCTCTGACCTCTGCTCTCTATCCTTTCCTTTCTTCTTTCTCTTTCTCTAGACACACCCCATTCTTCTTTGACCACTTTGTTCCTTCCATTTGTGGAAATGCAGGCGTCTTCAATTTTCCATCACATCCTTCCTCTTGCAAATGAATTTACTTTAGGGATATGACTCATAAACTCAATCAAAAGCCCTGGCTGCAAATCCCACCCCATAATTTTAATGGTCTAATTAGACACTTCACTTGGCTGGCTGGCTGTCACCTCAGACTGAGCACTCAGGAGATGAGCCTGTCTCCTTGAAAACTGTATCCACCTTCATCATTTTTATTTCTCTCATGTTTCCTCCACCATACCAGCCTATATTCTCTGGTTTCTCTCTTCTATGTATGTAGGCTCCATACATACATTTTAAAGAATCTCACAGGATTTTTATCTCTTCCACCATTTGCACAGCCATCTTGGTCATTTGGGGAGTTACAATTCTTGCCCAAGCACCACAGCAATCAACACCTTCCTTTGTACCAAGTCTCTTCACTGCTTGCTCCCACTGACTCCTGGCTAGGGTCTCCTGGAACATTTCTTTTCTCCTACCAGCACCCTAAACTTTCCATGTCTACTGTACCTGCTTCTCCATCTCATTGTCCAGGGCCTTGCTTGGGAGAGCTATGTATGGGGAAACCCTCCACTACATAGGCAAAGGAAGAGTAAATCTGGTTTTCCTCATACCTTTTTATGTGTCAAGTTCATTAGGTTAGCTCTGGAAACCAGACCCCACTGTGAAGCCTCAGTTGTGAGTCTCTGGTCTTAGACCCCTTTTTGACCCCTTTAATAAGGGGTCTCCTATCTCACCCTCTGTTCTCCCCCTACATGGGTCCTCCTTTGTCTAGGATCTTGCCTAACTTCTGAATTTCTGTCCTGATGTTTGAACAAAATACCAGCCTAAAACCTTTGGATTTGATTTCACCCAGACTCCAGTGAGAACCCAATGGAATTGCAATGCTTACATCAAGATCTCCTTCAGATCTTAGGATACACAGGTTCTTACCGTTGTTTACATTCTGAAACCCCATTTCTACAGAATGAGCACATTTTATGGATCGTCACATAGTCCCTTGGCATCAGATGCTTCTCTTCTGCCCCATATTGACCCAGAAGGAAACTTGTCTATTTTCTTTGATTCATCATCTTGGAGTATGGAGCTGACTTTGATATCAATGCAGGACACGGATGGACGTGAAGGCAGTTATTTACATTGCAACAATATCACAACTTCAAGATCAACAGCTGATATTTCTGTTCCTCAATGCCCTCAGCTGTCTGCCTAGAGGCTTTTTTGAGAGCTTCTTTGGTTGTGTTGCAGTCCTCACCCCTCTGTTTGGACTGGCACCTGGTCTCTGACTTGCTAGGAGAGAGGAGCCCTAGATAGAGTGCAGCCAGGTTCACTGACTGTAGGCTATGACTGTGGAGTTCCTGACTCTGGTGCCTGATGTACTGGTGTTTTTGGCAGTGGCCTGGGAGTCTAATGGACTGTTTTCCAGGAGTAGAATTTCCCCCAAAGACACTGAACAGGGCTCCTTGTGGGTCCTGGAACCTTGCTGGACTGGCTCCTTTTGGAACATTCCTGCAAAACAAGCTGACAAGTTTGTCTTCAATTGTAAAACAGTCCAAAAACTTGGGTGAATTGTTTTTATTTTACAAGCAATAATTTAACCATTCACTGAAGATACAGTCATGGGACAGAGCATGAGCCAATGGTGCCTGTGGTATTCCAGGGTCTTCAGCTTTTAAAATGACCATTTCTGAGCAGTGGAAGTGCAGGAAACTTGTGGAGGGCTTGCAGAGCAAACTGGACATGGTTCAAGAGCTACAGGTGTAGCCTATGAGCTGCAGGCAAATTGCTGCAGTGACTAGGTGCCAGAGGGAAGCTCCTATTGCCTCTTTCCTTTCCCTTAGCCCACTAGCTGGAAGCCCATGTGCTCAGCTGACACCTTGTCTTCCTCTGCTCTCCGCGCCATAATGAGAGCAGAGCTCTGCCTTCTCCTAATTGCTCAGATATGCCTCTGTTGTTTGTGATTTGTTTTTACCTTTAGAGCCCTTGATGCTTCTCATAGCTCTAAGGCAGGATCATCAATGGCGTAGGGACCAGGCATATGTGGGGATTTTTCCCTTCCTCTTCGAAGGCATCTCTTCAGACAATTTGAGGATGAGAAGTAACCTATGAAATCAGGGCCCTTGTCATCTGGGTGATTTGATGTGAACACAGTGCCAACCTTCCTGTTTGAGTTGTTCATGCCATGTTTGAGTTGTCCCAGCACTTGGACACAGGCCCCTCAGTGAGAAATAAGTTCTGTCCTCAAGCAGCTCACATGGAAATAGAAGGCATGGGTCTGTAAGGGAGTCATTATCATATAATATGGTAAGGGCTTGTGTTGGAGTTTCGAAGCGGATTTTGTAGGAGCAATGAGCTTCGGTTTAATTTTTCAGGATGAAATGAATTCTGCTAGCAGAGCTGGTGTTCTGCCAGCAGAAATCACATCCAAATTTGTGGAAGCATATTGACTACAGTAGCCTCTAATGAGAAATGGAGAAAGGAAGGCTGGAAAACGCTACATAGAGGACTTACATTCAGTGTGGGCAGGGAGAAGGGACTGAAAGATGGACAGAGAGAAGGACCAAGTGATATTAGTATTTTAGAAGGATGACCGGGGAAATGGTAGTAAGAATGGGCTGGTGGGAGCAGAGTCAACGTGGGTTAGAGACAGGGTGGGTGTTATACTATGAATAGACAGGAACAGGGCCCATAAAATGGGCCCTCATGGTTTGTGAAATACTCCTATGTTTGAGAGGGAGTGAGAGGGAAAGGGAAAGGGAATGAGGAGGGAGGGAGGGAAGGAGAGAGAGAAGGAGACACACACAGAGAAGGGGAGATTGAGAAAGAGAGAGAGAGAGATTGAGCAGCTTGACCAACCTGAATGAAGGCAGAGGAGAGCAGGAACCGCTGCATTGACAGTACACTGGGCATAGGGAAGAGGACTCCACAGAGCTGAATGAGAGAGGAATGCAGCCGGAAGTAAGGCTGCAGGGAGCCGCGGAAGGCTGGTCTTGGAGAGTTTCACACGCTCTTCATTCATCAGGGTTTCAAGTGCCACTAAAGGGTTTTAAGTAGAAGAAAAAGAAAGAAAAAGTGAATGGATTTGTGCTTCTGAATCATGAGAGATTCTTGGGGATTGTAGATGAGACTGACTAGCTTGAAGAGGAGGAAGGTCAAAGACCGTGGAGCGCCTCATCTCAGTATAGCATGGGAGACGGGGAGAGGGAAATGGTGAGAAAATGGTTGAAATTCTAAAGTGAGCGAATCTGAGGAGGGCAGGGATAGGCAGCCCAGACTTTATGAGTTGCTAGGACTTGAAGCGTGGAGGCTATGAATGTGATCCACATATTGGGAACTAGAGAGAACTGGATTTTAACTTGGTGATTTGGCTGCTTTCTCTATGAAAGAATGTGAACTCTGAGAACTGGCTGTTCTGGTGGGTGGCCAGGATTGGTAGATGATGGAGGGACTCAGCCAGAGAGGTTCCTTGAGAGGCTCTGGCTGAGGAAGAACTCTTGAGTTTTTCACACATAACTTGTATGGTTCTCTTGCAAGAGAGTCTACGTAAGCTCCCAAAGCAACACAGAAAGTTTGCTGCATTGACTTCTGATCCTGCAGGACTTTTGGAATATAGCAAAGGGCTGGTGGTAAGAGTAGATCCTAGCCTCTTTTAAACAGGAAAGCATCTGAGGTATGATGAATAGGAGAGGCTGGGACCCTTTCCTCTAGAATGATGCTTCCTCTGGCCTCATGTTCTCCTATTGTCTTTGGAACCTAGTTTGTTGTGGGTCACTTCAGTTCTCCCAGAGTCAATGCAAGTCAGTCATGACGTCATGGGCTCTGTTTATTGTAATGGCTTCTTAAAATTCTGGTCCCTCCCCAGCTTTACACCTCTATTTCTGTTGTGTTCTTAATCAGTAGGTCCAAGATGTGATCTGGGACCACGGACAAAGGAGGAATCTTGTCTTCTGGCTTTAAAACAAGATGTGGGCTGCTCTGGGATCCATGACTCCTGCCTGGTACCTTCCTCCTCTTAATTCAGTGGCTCTACAAAGTAGCAAATACCAAGAACCCACTGTGAGTCTTGGGTCATTGCTAATAATTTGCACCTTTCTCTCTCTCTGTCCTTTAAGAAATTAGGCCTAAAAGCTCTATATAAAAGAACACAACTATTAGAAATAGCTACTGGTAGGCTGTAGGCTATTCCTCAGACTATCATAGAGTTTGGTACTCTGGGATCTGAACATGATTCTTAGATGAAAAAAAAAGTCCCTCTTCATTTCACAAACCTTTCCCTTTTCTCCTAAAGTACATAAAGCTAAAAAGAAAATCTCATGGCTCAGTGTCAATGATGGAAGTGAGAAACTATGAGTGAAGTGCCAAATTGGTTCATCACATGAGCTGATTGTCCCATTCTAAAATAAGTTTTTGGGGGACAGAAAGGTCAAAGTTCATCTCCCACGTTGACCAATTACCAACTGTGGAATCTTATAAGAGAGTTACACATTCTTGCTGAAATAATGTCCTTAATGGTGGCTACTGTTATAAGCCATACAATAAGCTGCTACATTAAATTCATGAAACAGTCAGGTAGATGCTGTATTACTGGTGACATCCACCTTCACTGGGTGTTGATAAGGGTTAAAGGAAGTGTTGCTGAGAACACCAGCAAACCTGAAATAAAGTGTAGCCAGGAGGAAAAACAGGGCAATTTTGGTGGGGAACAGAGGAGGAGCAGAAGGGTGTTGGAGCTTGAGCTTAGGCTGTACGATTAGATAGTAATGGGCGGGGAGGAAGCCCAGGCTAGGGGGAGGCACTGAAGGTAACTTTGCTTACATCCTACACTGTTCTCCAGCATGGTGACCTAGTGGTAGCAGAAATAGGCATGTGGTTGGCTTGGCCTTTTCTTCATGGAGCAGTGGGTAGGAAGAGGACACTGCGGCCCGGATGCCGAGGTATGTATCCAAGGTCTGCAATTTACTCTCTGGGTAAATATGGGAGCATTTCTTAACCTCTTTGAGTCTCAGCTTCCTCTTCAATGAAATGGGGATACCAATTCCTTAGACCCATAGACAAATTGTGTGGGTGACAGGACATCAAACATGCCAAGCTGTTTCACAGCTATACATTTGTTAAAATGCCTGAACTCAAGGGAATCTGATAGTGTGTATTCAAACTGGATTTGGCCAAGCCTATATTATAACTCACCTTTGTGTTAGGTTGTGTGTGAGGTATAGATTAATGGCATTTATGCTTTCTTCAAGAACTCTGTTGTCTTGGGTTGATTTATATACCAAAGAATAGACAAAAGAAACAAGAACACCATTTAGCATTTGAGGTAGTTTTCATAATGATGTTCAAGGGCTTCCAACCCCACAAATCCATTCGTTTGCACTTCTTGGGTTCACCTACACCTAATGAAGAAATCTTGTTAGCTACTAGTCAGATCGTTTGATTAACACTATCTCTTCAGGGAGCTTCTTAGTTTTCCCCCATTTTTCACTCTCGGAAAGTTTCATATATTATATAGTGAATTTTAATCATGTTCCTCCCCCATTCCCCTCTCTCACCAACTCCTCTCCCGTGGAAACCTTCTTCCTTCCATCAAGCCCCCTTCCTACTTTTGTATTTTCTTTTGTGTGTGGACCACTGGGTTTGATTCAATTGATTATGTGGACACGGATGTGCTTTACTTATTGGAGCATGGGCAACTTACCAGTTACAGCACTGCTGAAGAATGCCACCTCTTCCTGAGTGATCATTAACTGCCAACAGTCCTTCAGGGAGGGCTGGGCCCTCAGGGCTCATCTTCCATCTGTAGGAATGTTGACAGGCCTCGTCTTGTGAGATAACCAAAGCTGCATTGGCTATGCCAGGCCCAGAAAATATCCCCATGCTTTAAATCTCCCATCCTCTGGTTCTTGCATTCTTCCCACCCTCTCTTCCAAGATGGTCTCTGAGCCTTGGAGAGAGTGATATATATGTCCCACGAAATGATGAACATTCTACCATCACTTAGGCTAGGTATGGGTTTCTGTACTAACCACTTCCTGCTGCAATAGAAAGCTTCTCTGATAAAGACAGCACAGCATGAATCTCAGGTACCAAATGGACCAGGCTCTGAATGGAGATTTTCTTCTGCTATTTTATTGCTTTGACATTGATTTTGCCTAGTAGCTATATAAAATCATTCATTTCTATTCTAAAACACCTCTATGGAAGAGCCCCTATCTCCCTTCACAACTCTCTTTCTTACTTGGACAACAGAACAAGACTATTCTGTGCCTGAGATGTGTTAAAAATCTTTCTACTACATTTGATTGTTTACCTGACTTCTTCATTTTCCATGAATTAAAATAAACAAAGAAATAATATCCTTGAACCTTTGTACATCTTCAGTCTTGCCTCTGATCCCCTGGTTTCCAGCAAGTTTATTCCCCATCACATTCATCATCTCCTCATCTCATTAATTAATTTGAGTACCCACTGAGCATTTATAATGTGCCAGGTATTTTGTCAAATGATGGCATTTGAGAGATTAAAAAGATAGTTCTTATACTCTCATGGAGAAATAGATACAGAAACAGAAAAAGACAGCAGGTCCTATAATAGAGATAGGAGAACAAATGAATGAATCCAAGTCTTAAGGAAGAGTTCCTAGATGAGCTGATGAATGAGCTATGTTTAGGGCATACGAAGTAGTTTGAGGATGTTGACAGCACCAGAAGCAATTACAAATAGGAATTCATTGAGTCACAAGAGTGCTATATATAAAAGAAGCTAAGTGTTTATTAGGAAGAAGAAGGGAAAAGGGTGGAGAGGCCAAGACCAACTCACAAAGGAGGAGACCTCGTAAATTGTTTTCTGAAAGCCATGGTGAGACATTAAGAGATTTGAAGTAGGACATGAAAGTGCAATACCATTGCTTGAGAGTTTAAAAGTAGCTATAGGTGGGAAAATGCCTTCTTATATGCTGTATCAGGACTTTTCATTTTGGTGACAATTACCAATGTTGGCTCTCTCAAGGGGATCCTGAGAGTGTCATATTAATGGATCCCGCCCCAGCTACTCTGACAGCTCTACAGATAAACTGATAACATCTGAATTTGAAGTTGATACATTGTTGACCTCACCCAGCATCCTGCCATAAACAATTAAGATGGGCAGGCTATCTGTTCTGGGATACAAGATGATTTGTCCTCTCCCTCCCCTTTTCCCTTCCTTCTTCTCCTTTGTTATCAATGTCATCATGAAAACCCATGACCACTGAACACTAATATAAGGTAAACACTGTACTAAACACTGCTTTATATAATTCTCTACTTTTGACTGAATCTCAACAGGTAAATAATAGATAATCATTGTTCAGTTGCCAGTGAGAAATACAAACGTGCATGCAATAGCCATGTACCTATGTCCTCACCCATACACCATGGCTTACACACTTTCGTGGGTAACCAGCAGAGAACTATACCAGCAGAGATCCAGCCATTAGCAACATTTACATTCAGTTTTCATCACTAGGAACACAGAAGGAAATAGGAAAAGGTCAATCAAACAAAAGTTAAAAAAAAAAAAGATATTTCAGATTCTAAGTGTTCTTCTAAGAGGAATCCATGGAAGAAACAAACAGTGCTATTTATTGAAAGTCAACTGTTAGATGCAGGTTCATGACCTGTGTTACTTTAATTTGTTCACAGCCTGGCACACTCCCATTTTCAGATGCCAGTACCAAGACCCTGAAAGATTTAGGTCACGAAGACAGCAATCAAACAAGGGTCTATCTCAAACCCATCAAAGCTGAGGGGTCTGAGTGGGTGAGCAATGGAGGAGAGAATCAGTAGCCCCTCCTGGCAACATCTTCCCTTCTCTCCTTCCCTAGGGGGATTCTGGAAGGGTTAACCTTAGTTTTAAAGTAGAGAAATTTACTTGTATGCTAATCAGCTGCTTTCAAGGAGTGTGTGTGTGTGTGTGTGTGTGTGTGTGTGTGTGTGGTGGATGTGTGCAGAGAAAGAAGGAGAGAGAGGGGGAGGAGAGCAGAGGAGAGGAGAGGAGAAGAACTTCTGTGTTTTGCAGGTGAGTAGACACAGCAATCTGGTAAACCCTGGGCCGTGTGAGACAGCTACGTCAGAGTCACCGCTGCCCTCTGCTCTTTCCATTTCCCTCTCTAAGGACTGGGGCTCTCATTCTTTCTTTTACCTGTTGATCACCGTCGAGCACTTTTTATCTAATATTTTCTTCCATCCATCATCTCAGCATACCCCTAGGTACTACCAAACTTGCTAGCATTTAATTACTCATGGTTGAAATGATTCTACTGCTATTTATAGACAGGACAAAGATGGGTGATGGCAGAACTGAATGAAGGGCAACAGTGTTTCCAAATCTCAATGTACAGCAGTGAAAAACAGAAGCCGCAAGTAAAGGGGAAAAAGAAAACTCAGAGTTGCCACATTTATGTATTTTTCTGGATAGCCTTCCATCCTTGCACCAGGAAAATGACTTCCTTGTTCCCTCCCTAGGACCTGCTGCACTGTCTTTAAACATTGATCCTAGGAATATACAGCCCAGCTCCCTGCATCTTAACTTGGATGATGCCATCAGAAGGCCCTGAATATTTTTAGTGGGCTTCGTCATATAGTTGTGCTCAGCTACCATCCACTGGCCGAGGTGTGAAATTAAGATCTAACTAAACAGGAGTTCTATGCCAAGATTTCCTCAGATGCCATTTTCAGGGGCAAGTGGGCACTTGGAATGTTCCAACAGTGTTATCAGGTGCCTTCAAGACTCTAGGGTTTGGGCTAAAATGGGGGACACAGATAAATAACATACATCCACCTGCCTCCAGAAACTTAAACAGATAGGCACACAAACCGATCATTTCCATTGACTATGACAAAAACCTTAGCGTGACAGACTGCTTGGATGAAAGCGAGTGAGGATTCTGATTTTTTTTTTTTTTTTTAGCAGACATAATGGGTAAATTTTATGCTCACTGAAATTTGAGAAAGATCACTCAAGTGGTAGGGAAAGAATTGTCTTTTGAGCCTAATTATTTTTCACATAAGAATTATATATGTGTGTTCATTTGAGATAATGGATGTTTCAGCTCAAAAGAATTGCCAAATGGAAAAAAGTAGTACTAGGTGTTAGTCGTTGCTACTATGTTTCAGGTATTGAGAGTATGCTACTCTAGCACAGCTTATTCTACTGGTAATTTCATGGCCTGTACATTTCCACCTCATTTCAAAGGTAGCATCTGATGTGGTAGAGTAACCCTGACCAAGTCTTCTGAGATATCCTCCATCTCCATGGAATAAACCTAGGACAACCAACCACATCCTGTGCTCTCTTGGGAGGGTCGGCTCATAAGCCTCAGGGCTCCCATATGATGTAGGAAGAGCAGTGGTTGGCAAGTCAACCATGTATATGTGTGATACGTTCAGTATGTGACAGCTGTGGGCCAGAAAACAAATGCCCAGGACCATCGAATGAGAGCCAAACAGCCTTAGCTTCCCACTTTCCAACACTGTTTGTTTCCTCTGTTTCTTTATTTACATTCCACCTTGTAATTAAGCAATCAGCTCTTTCTCAGTGATTATTCACAGTGGCAACTGGCAAAAGTCACTTGATCTTTGGCTCAGAGCCTTCTAATCAGAATGTCACCAATACATGTGCTTATCATAGCACCTCCATGCCCTGTTTGGCACGCTCCCCTGGGCTCCCAGAGCCAAACAATTGTGCCCTCTTTTGCAGCTTTTCAGCTTGGCCAAGGTAATCGGTCCCTGAAGTTTCTTCAGAGGAGGATAGACTGGGCAGACTTTGTCCATCTAGGTCCATGTACATTGGCCAGGGGTAGGGACATCTGATTTCTGTCCTGACTGTAGAATGGAGCCAGCTTGAGAGATGGGGAGGGGCTGCTGGTTGATGTCTGACTGGCACATTTCTGCAGAGCTCAGGCTACTGCCTGGCATGTTTTAAATGGCACCACGCAAAGCACTGGAGGCTATGCAGAGCCAAGCAAGGGCACCTAGACCCTGGGAATAGATTGAATCACCTTGACATTTCTGTGACTCTGAACGAACAGTCTATAAGCTCACAGCCTGAAGTTTCACACCTGCTTACTAAATACCTGTGAGGTAGCAGGTTTTAAATATATTATATACACTCAAGGTTTAGAGTACAAAAATTTTATAGTTGCAAGAGTCATTATTTCTCCCTAGTTCCCTCTTTTCTTTTTCCTTATTGTTACATTTCACCCTCCCTTGCCAGTGTGGTCAGCTTCCATTCCTAAATTTTCTCTTCTCTCTAGTTTTTGTTTGGTTGGTTTTTGTTTTGTTTTGTTTTGAGGAGGAAGGGAGAGTTTAATTAAGATCTCACGGTGTTGTCCAAACTGGCCTAGGTATGCAGCCAAAGCCTGCAAATTTTAGAGCAATCTTCTTGCCTGAGCTTCCTCGATGCTGGAATTTCAGGCAGGCCTGCTCTCTGCTTCAATCACACATTGACTCTTCCCCAATGATCAAAGAAAAATGTCACAGGGAACTGAGGTATCTTTTGGTTCAATGCTTCCAGGTTTATTGCCTGGACACCCACAAGCTCCCTGAGGGCACACTTATTTCTTATTGCTTTCTCTGCTTTTTTTCCCCTTCTCTTCTGTGTTACTGGCATTTCACATATGCACATTTAATTAACAAAGGTATGGAGGACAAAGCAAATCTGAGCTCGGGTCTAGTGTTAGAATCAGAAATTTTCTTCTTTAAAGGGTGATCAAACTGAGCCTCTGAGTAATCCACAGGACCTTCTTTTATATCTGAAGCTCAAGACCTGACGAGTGAAAGAGACGTGCATAGGAGCATGCGCTTTCTTGTTCTATGCTCTGTCTCTCTCTGGAGCACATGTGGACTTGTTCTCATCTGCTGTCTCCTCCACACTTCAGTCTGATCCTTTAGGAAGAGAAAGGTGGAAAGGGAAGTTAGAAAGCTCAAGGAAGAACTGGATGGTAGAAACAAGTTGGAGTTTAGGTATGGGTATGTGGAGTTTACAAAGAAAGCCTGAAAAATCCACCTGCTCAGTTACTAATTGTCTACTATTTGCTATGTACAGTGATCGGTTCTGAGATTCAATGGGGAAAACTAATCATGGTGATAGCTTTCATGAATTCATCTTGTAAATTAAGGTGGGGCTCATGAGTCAGTGTTCCATTGCTGTGAAGAGACACCACAAAAATGACAATTCTTATGAAAGAAAGCATTCAGTTGGAGCTTGCTTACAATTTCAGAGGCTTAGTCCATTGTCATCATGGTGTGGAGCTTGGCAGCACACAGGCAGAAATGGTGCTGGAAAAGTTGAGAGTTCTACATAGGGATCTGCAGAGAGAAGAGAAGGGACTCTGAGAGAGACTCTGAGTTTGGAATGAGCTTCTGAAATCTCGAAGTCCACCCCTAATGACATCCTTCAACAAGGTCACACTTCAAAGTCCTCTTAAATAATGCCACTCCCTATTGACCAAGCATTCAAATCTATGAGCCGATGGGGGCCATTCTTATTCAAACCAACACCAAATCTTTGATGTGCACACAGGTCATCTGGGGGTGGGGTGGGGGTTGTTTTTCTGATGTGATAGGTCTAGATGGGATCTGAGATTCTGTACCTAGCTAATGCTGGTGCCATTGGTCCAGGGACTACAGGTTGAGTAAGGGGGCTCAAGAGAAGATGAGTCACAGGGGAACCAAAAAGAAAGGACAGATGTCCAACCTGGATTAGCAGGCAAACTGGACAGAACAGTATGGAATTAAAGTAAAGGTAGGCACAAAGGTAGAAATTGAAAGAAAAAGTATAGATAGATGGAGAAAGGAAATCAAAGAAAAATGATATAGCAACCCAGAGGTGGAGAATGGCTTTTGGAAATGATATGAAATAACTCTTACTCTAAAAGTAGGACCACCATAGAAGCCAGTGCAGGGCTGACCCAGCCATCTTTGGGTGAGGCTAGAGGAACTGCCATGATGGGACTGATGAGTGCCTTGAATCTGGAGCATGAAGGGATGAGACATAAGGGAAGCGATTCAGTTAAAGTCTTAATTGTGAAGAGAAATGACGTATCTGTTTTCAAGGGGGATACTGCAACTCTTGGTGAGTACACCAAGCTTAGGTGGCTTGTAAACAATGTTTTCATGTGGAGAGATGAATGGTTTATTGTTAGCCTTCACACAAACAGAACTAAGTAAACGACCCTTTCAAGATTGCTAAAGTACTTGAAAACAGCTGTTCCTTATATAATCAAAGCCTCTTCATGTGATTGTGAATGTTCCTATGTGCAGGTGTAAGTGTGTGTGTTCCCAAGCACAGAGATTACAGGTGTGACTCCATGGCAGGCTTTTTTAAAACTTGGATTCTGAGGGATTGATCTCAGGTTACTGGGCTTATAAAGCAATCGTTTTTGCTGACTGCCAGTCTATCCCTCTATGTGATTTAATCTGAAAAAAGAAGACGTTCCTGGGTTCCCATCACTACTGCTGACATCCTCGGAAAATATAGATCAGTGGTCCAGGAGCCAGGTGAGCCCAAAATTGTTCTTTGTGGATCTTCTTTCTACTCTTCCCTTCTGCCTTTCCTCTCCTTTTGCCTAAGGATTTGGTGGGACTTGTCAGTCAATGACAGCCATGAGAACAGATCCTGTGTTCTGTGCCTGGTTCTCAGTAAGCAGAAAAGTCTATGCAACTAAAAACAGTCAACGATCATTGACTGTTTTTGACTTGTCACCTGAGCTCTTGCAGTAGAGAAAGCAGATCATGGAGATGTGGAGAGGGAAAGCTGTAGTCTATTTATGTGTGTGCCTGACTAGTCCTGAGCCCTTTGCTATTTCTCTGGCCGCACAGTTGGATTCTCTTAATAAGTTGATCACACACTTGAAATTAGAAGGAAATCTAAGCCTATGAGTAGATTATATAGGCACACAGCCACTTAAAGTGGCAAAAGCAAGCAGTCTGGGTTCCTTTTATTTCTTACAAAGGAGAATGGTACATGACAGAGATAGGTGACACATGTGGGAGTAGCTCAGGCTACTATAGTACTGTGGTCTCTGAGGCCCAGCAGACTTGAAGGTCAGGAAGGGCTTGGAGGTTGGAGTGTGATCTTATGAGGTAACCACTGAAGGTTGGAGTATGACCTCACATAGTGACCACTGGGGCCTATGTCCTTCTTTCTCATGCTGGGTTTCTTCACCCTTTGGAATTTGGGGAAGGTCAGAAATCATAGCAGCTATAGGATGGGCAGAGTCCCAGCTTCCCATGTCAGAAATTTTCTCAAGTACTGTTGCCTGCCTGGGTGAGTAAGCACTCCCTACAGGCGGCTGTACTGGGTACTTGGTCCAAGCCATAGCCATGTGCCTTCTGACTGTGCAGATGAGCTCATGCCAAGACTGGACTCTCTCTGTTCAGGTGCCAATAACTATTTAGGAGGATCTTCTTTAGCTACTAGCATGGTCTCTAATTTTTCTCTTACAGAACCCAAGATAGAAATAAACAGGATTCCTCAATGAGCATATACAATGATTGCACTAGGAATTTTGAGGTCCACAAAGAACATTAAATCCCATTCTGTAGAGAGCAATATAATGAATATGGTCTGCCTGAAAAGTCTACGCATATCCCTAAAGAGACAAGAAAACAGAAACAAAAACAAAACATAACAAAACAAGCTGTTAACTATCATGAGCCTCACACAAGGGCAAGATGTATTCATGAGTCCTCCCACAAAGGCAAGACCATGATCCCCACATAAGTCAAGATGCCATATTCATGAGCCCCCACAATGACGAAATACCATCATCATGAGCCTCCCACAAGGGCAAGATGGCATCTTTACAAGCCCCTACACAAGAGCAAGATTTTGTCAGGCATCAGACAGGTGCCTGAGTCAGTGTTGGCTCTGAATGGAGGTTGCAGATTGTCCCTTGGGTGATCACGCATCACTGATGTGGGCCAGCTATTAGCTTGAGTATGACATGCCTTTGAATAAACCTTCAGTTGCATTGTTCATGAAAGTTCTAAAACCCTATGCAAGATTTTTGTGCCATGTCATTTACAGAATGTGGTAAAAAAGGGACTCCAGCTCTATCATAAGTGCTCACTGAAATGTGTGCCTAACAGATGTCTTCTTTGAAGAAAATTAGCGCCCGCTGTTGTGATGCTATAACCATTACTCTGCTACCTTACGATTGCATGAACTTTGGGGGTCCTCTTCTTTTCATAAAGATGGAAGCTAAAACTTACACAGTTACATGCAATTGGAGATGATCATGGTACACAGTGAACAGGTAACACACAGCTTTGTGGCCAGGTAGAATGAGTTTGAATCTCTACTCTGAAACTTAGTTTGATGTCATGTGAATTACTTAATCTTTCTGAGTCTTGGTTTGTTTCTCCATGGTTCCTGCTTGTCCTCGCTGGTTTTAGGTCAACTTGATATAAGCTAGTGTCATCTGAAAGGAGGGAACTTCAACTGAAAAAAAAAAAAAAAGGCCTCCATAAGATCCAGCTGTAGGACATTTTCTTAATTAGTGAAAGATGGAGGAGGCCCAGCCCATTATGGGCGGTGCTATCCCTGGGCTGGTGATGCTAGGTTCTATAAGAAAGCATACTGGGCAAAGCACAGGAAGCAAACCAGAAAGTAACACTCCTCCATGGCCTCTGCATCCACTCCTGCCTCCAAGTTCCCACACTGAGTTCCTGTCCTGACTTCCTTTGATGATGAATGGTGATATATAGTGGAAGTGTAAACCAACTAAACCCTTTCCTCCCCAACTTGCTGTGGTGATTTATTACGGCAAGAGTAACCCCGACTGAGACACTGCCTATCCACAAACCTGAAAGGAATAACTAAAACTCATGTGAGTGTCTATCACAGTGCCTGGCAAAAAAAAGAGCTTAGTCCGTGGTATATTTGGTTCGGCATCATGGTCTGGCAACGGCAGGCTACGTTTCCTCGTGGCCTGATTACTATGATAACACAGTCAGGCTCAGCAAGAGAAACAGAACCAGACAGAGACATACACTATGCAATTTATTGCAAGGAATTAGTATATTCAGTTGTGGAGACTGACAAGTCTTAAACCTACTGGGCAGGGGACCCACGGGGAAGGGTGATTGGAATCCTGAGACATGGGTTGGAAGCTGTAGCTCTGTTTTTGAAGCCTGTCTCCTGACTCAGGACCTTCCAGCTTCCCTAGAATAAGTTTCCTTGCTTAAAATCAACTGATTACAGACCTTAGTCACATCTGCAAAGCAACTCCACAGAAAGATCAAGGCTGCTATTGGGTGAGTAACTGGAAGCTGTAGCTTGCCTAAGTCGACACAGCAGACTGACTACCATGCCCAACAGCGTAAGATCTTCCCAAGGGCAGAGCTATGAGTCTGTCTTATGGGATTCCATCTGTGCATTCACAGGGCCTGGTGCCAAGTCATCACAAGGCAGATATGCACATCTTATTGAAGGCATGTTTATAGTGGGAGTCATATGCTATAGTCCTTTGATGGTTGTTTTAAACAGGTGAGCCTATACATTAATAGTGGTGGGGAATCATTGCAGGATCATGATAGGGAAGAAAATGGGGTGCAGTTTCCATCTTCTTCACTGAAGCCTTGTGCCCACTGATAGCTTCAGTCTGAGAGAGAAAGGAATACAGTGTGATCCCCACATCCCTGTGGGTGGGCTCTGCCTGCTCAGGGAGACATTTCTCTTGAGTTTTCTCTAAAGGGTAGAGACACCCTTGGGAACACATTCCAGACAGGCTGCTAAATTTAATCCTCTGCCTTTTTACGAAGCAAACCCAAACCATGATATTTTACTCTAAAAGTACATCCAGACTCTTGAAGAGAGTGAGCCCCCAAGTGTGGCTTGGGCAAAAGACCCTCTCAGCTGGGACCTTGGAGGACTGTTTCCTTGTAGCTCTAGCCCTGGAGGCAAGTGTGGCTCTTCCCGCTTGTTGGACAGTGGAACTCAGTCTTTGAGGGTAAGGGTCATGTGCAGAGTGGAAGCAGGAGCACTCACCTGCCCACTCCTGTGCAGATTACGTAAGCCTGAGAGCCTCCAGGAAGTTCCCATTAGACAGTCACTAGCTACACTGAGGAGCCATCAGTAGTGCCAGAAGAAGGGAGCTCCTTGTGATCTTTCAGAACAGCAATGTCACTTGAGTAAGGAAGTAAGGAACCCATTGATGAGTTGACAACAAATGTGAATATGCATCCAGGCACCGATTTATTCTCTGCACATTCAAGTTCTAGTAAATGAACCATCTTATAGTCTCTCCCCCCACCTGAAAAAAAAATAACATTTTTGCCTTTGAAAAAGACTTTTGTTTTTAGTAAAACCATTTTTGTGACCATTAATGAAGTTTGTGTGTGTGTGTTCCGCAATCTTTTGAGAATGATTGAAGGCTGTCTGTTGGGTCTAGAGATGCACAAAAGGGAACCCTACAATATGCTTCAACATATGATTCTACTGAACCCTGGTACCTGGAGACCCTTGAGAGAAGGATCAATTCATTCTTTAATCCCAGATAATCCCAGGCTAGAATAACAGCAATCGTTAAACTCTCCCACACTGTTCCCTGCAAGCCAAAGGATAAACTGATCGTGGTTTGCTTTAAAGTGACCACCAAGTGGGGATGGATATGGACTATGTAATGGCATGAGATGGTGAGCCTTTAAGAAGGGTTCTGGGCCCACTGTGGCTGTCGGAGGCTATGTAGAGATAGAACTACCCGGAGTAAGCTTTGAAGATTAGGTAAGAGCATCAAGGAGGAGGAGGAAGAGCAGGAGAAGAAGAAGAGTAGGAGGAAGAAGAAAGGGAAGGAGGAGAGGGTTGAGGCAAGGTTGAAGAGAGGAAATGCAAAGCACAGAGTACAAGACAGACATGTCTTTCTGCTAGAAGAATGGCTTGGCAGCCAGTAGTTCCAGAGGCAGGTAGATACCATGCATGCTGTCCACAAGGATGGTGATGTGGCCTTAGCACAAAAGAAGAGAGAAAAAAAAAACCATCAGAGTATTTGAGAGAAACCATCATCCCTAGGGGATTTGAATGGCATTTTGCCAACAGTTTGAAGCAGCTCTCCTGATGCTGAGATTGTTTCTTTTGGGTAAGCTAAACCCCTCGTTGCAATGTTAACATATTCCCTCATCCTCCGTTGCCTCTTCCTAGGTTTGAAGGAGGTCTAGAGTTAAGGTTTTGATGGTTTCTCTGTCCGACCTTTTGTTGCCTCAGATCTGCTGTCATTCGAACATAACGTGCTAAGTGTGGTTGGTAAAGCAGTCTTGGCTTAGGGATTAGGGAGCCCTGGACTCCATTTTCAGAAGAGCTGTTAGCTGTCTCACATAAGTGTATCCCCTAGCACCTGCACATACAAGAGGGAGCTATTTTCAGTTAGATGACTAGCACTATTAAATTGGGGTGCAGAAACTCCAGTATGTGGGAATCTGCCAAAGTCCTAGTGCCAGAGACAGGCACACCCCTTATCCTTGGTGGGCATCTGTTTGCTCATCTGTCAGCAGAGCTAATAATATGTTCACTGCATAGATCTTACTAGAATTGCTGGATCTGAAAATGTGCCTGTAGGGTGACTCACATGCCTGAGATTCTGGGACAATAGGCAAGATTTGATCTTATTTTGGTCCCTTGCCCCTGAAGATGCCCTCTTTGCTCTTCTAAAACTTGGAACACTCAGGTAAAACACCCTGGGTCCCATAGACATCCATCATCTGAGAGGGAGAGAATAAGAAACTGCATTGCTTTCTGTCCACTCGCAGACCTGTGAAGGAGATTACAGTACTCCGAATTCATCTCTTGTTCCCACTTTAGGGAGCTCCATACTGTGTGGTTCTCACAGAATACCCAGGACTGGGTAAGATTCATTTCCTGCTGCTCTGGAGGCTGATACTCAAGGTCAAGGAGCCCACATCCAGGGAAGGCCTTCTTGCCCATGTGTGGTCTGCTCGTGGAAGGTGGGACAAGAAAAGAACGTGCGTGTATGTGTGAGAGAAATGAGGCCAGACTTGTCTTCTTATCAGGAACCCATTCCCAGGAACAGCAACCCATTGCTGTGATAATCACATTAATGTGTTCAGGAGGGCTGAGCCCTGATGATGTCACCTCTTAGTGCTACTACCCACTTCCATGGGAATTAAGCTTCTAATGCAGGAACTTTGGGAGCCACACTCAAAGTAGACCCTTGCCTCATCTTTACCCTCGAGAATGTAGGTGAACTGTTCCTCCTGCCTGTTAATTGAAGCCCTGGGCAAGCAGGTAGCTGCTCATCTTCTCTGGGAGGCAAACAATGGGATGGAAAGCTGTGGAGGGAGCTGAGCTCAAAGTAGGCAGCCTTGAGGTACTGAATGCAGTTCCTCACCACTAAAGCAGTGACAAAATGGGGCTTATGAGAGTTTCTAGAGAAACCTAAAATTCCTTTTAAATAGCAAGGAGAGATGCTCACAGCAAGGAAGGGACTTCTTAGGCATTATGATTTCTTTGAGGACAGCGAACCTCACTTTTATGGCAACAGTCTGTCTTCTGTGGTAAAGTTGGCCACTGTTTATGTGGGGGAAGGAGGTTTGCCCAGGTTTTAAGACCGGAACCCAGACTTCCCTTTGCACACATGAAGATGAAGAAGCAACAAAGAATGTTGAAAAGGCATCACTAAATCAGATTTTTCTCCCCCTCACTCTATCAGAGAAATAAGAAGAGCTTAAGATTTTTTGCTGCGTTTTCACAATGCCCCTGAATTCTTTGGAGACGGGCAATACTATGATTCTATCATCTTTTTAAAGATAATGAAATGGAATCATAAAATAGCACAGGTTGTTAAATAAATGTGGAATGGGGATCAGAACACATGGGCTAGGTAGGGCCTTTTACACGGGTGAACCTGTTGAACCTGCAGCAAATCAACAACTAGTTGGGTGAGATGCCTGGATTTTAAACCACTCTTCCTGGAAGTCAATGTCCTAGACCCACCAGCAGGATGAAGTAATAGCTGTATAGCCATGGCTGCAGAACTTCTATGTTTGCTTCAGTTAGAATACTCTACTTTGGCCTTTTACGTATCAGGAATTCCACGTGGAGTTTCACTTAAGGGACTCGATGATTGAGAAGCTTGGAAACTTCTGGATATAATAGTCCTTATGGTAGCATCACATTGACTTCTGTGACGCTCTTGAGTCAGATCTTCTCAGGTCTCCAAGATGACCTGATACCTTTTCTATAACTGCTCCTAGACAGGGGTGACCAAGTTACTACAGGAAGGCTTCTCCTCCTAGGGATGGTACAGACTGTCATAGTCCAGTGGCCCTCACTTTGTTCAGAAGCGTATCTCCAATGTAGATGGAGGATGATTCACCAAGTTTTTATCTTGCATTTCCAATGTCTACCACAAATAAGGGCAAGGCAGTTCTACTAAGAAGGAAGAGACTCCTAGAAAATTGTTGTTACCTAAATACTCACTTGACTTGGCCACTGCAGACTTCTGGTCTTTCAGGAGTGAAGACATTTTAGGAACTTGTGGCTGCTGAGAGAATATCTTTGAGCTTCAAACTCAAGCTCCTGAACTTAATTGCTACAAGTCAGTAGCCAGGGAGCCACTGAGAACACTATTCTTTTGGGGAGGGGAGGGGAGGTAGGCAGTGGTGTTGGTTGTCAACAGACCTGCTCTGTCCATTGCTCTTTAGGTTTTGCTGTCTTTAAGCTCTTTGCCACTGGCCCTTCTCTGGTTCAGAAACAAAGGTATTTGTGGTGAAGGTGAGATCTGAATCTTTATATTCACAAGGGAGAGCGGGTGGTGAGGGCATTACATGATTTCTAAGGACAGCTGTTCTCTGCTTTCTTCCCATGAAAAGCAAGTAATGCTTTTCAGATGAAAAGGAGTGCCATATGTACTATGAAAAAGATCACTAGAAGAATACATGAGACAGAAGATTAACCATCTAGGCCCTGGGAACCTGAGTGCCCATTAAGGAGCCATGACTATCACTGCCATTTTGTTACTAAAACAAGCAGCAGCTTCTCTTTGTGCATCGTTTGTACCTTTTGTTTGGGATTCAAAGTTCTGATCAAAATCATGTGGTTGATTGAACTTACATCATACATCTTATCCCTGACTTTATACTCATTCCCAGAACCCTTGCTTTTTATAATGAGAGATGGCCAGGGAGAGGGAGAGGAAAAGGTAGAGGAGGATGGTATGAAGGCACCGGTTCATAATTCCAATACTCAAGGAGTTGAAACTGGGGAATTATGAGTTCAAGATCATCCTGGACCTCATAATAAGACCTTCCGTCATTTTTTTCCCATAAACTAAGGGGAAGTGTTAAGTATGCATAAGTAATTTTGGACATGTAGCCAAAACTGCTAGTTGATTAATGAAGCTCCTTTCTTCCTGGGTGCAGAGCTGGATGATGCTTCCCAAATTGCCTTGCAGTTTGTGTGGCTGTGTGGCAGGGTCCTAACCAATGCACATAAGCAGAGAGATGCTGGGAGATGCTGCTTCTTTGTGTGGCAAGGATAGGCTCCTGTGTTCCTTTCCCCCGGCTATGTTCAAGATGACCACCCAGAATTGTCTTGAGGGCCATATGTTGAAGATGTATGACCTGCAAAATGGAAGGAGCTTAGACTGTGAATTACATCCTGGAGGAGGGGTTCTTGCTTAGGCTTTTAGGTGCAAGCGGATTCATTTTGTGACTTTGAGGTTTGTATGCTTCCAGTTGGTATGACCTTGAATATAGACTGTTATTAGGAAGAAAGATGGAAGCTGGATAGTAAAATGATTAGCACATTTCTGCTTCCAAGACAGACAAAGTCAATAAGGAAGACTTCGATCAGACTATAGAGGATCCTAAAAGCCTAGATTTTTAGGGATAAGCACACAGTGAAAGTGAGATCTTTTCCCTCTTTGCTCATGTGACATTAAGCAGATTAGAGATACTCTCTATATGTAAGATCCTATCCTCAAGCCAACTTTCTCTTCTTCCATGTGATGGCTAGTTGCTTTTTTTTAACCTGTTGCTTGAATTGAAAAGTGACTAGGGCTTTGATAAAGGACAACTCTGGGTGTGCCTGAGGACTATTTATGAAGACAACTATATCATAAGGATTCACACATAGACAATGGCTCACTGATCCACTGATGGATCCAGAATCTGAACAGACTACTGAGAATAGGCATAACTGGGAGGAAGAAGAGGGTCTCAGTATACTTTCTATTGTAGCTGTAAGCCTTGGCTCCTCCTGTGTCTTTTTCTTTGTTTCTTGGCTACATGAAATGAGCAGCCTTGTTCTTCCATGCACTGCCACTGTGGTGTTTTGCAGACCCAATGGATCCAGCAACCATTGTGTGAAACCTTGAGAACCATCTATGAGTCCAAATAAAATGTTTACTTCAAGCTGTGTCCCTCAGACAATTTGCCACAGTGACAAAAGCGAATACATTAGGCAAGCAGCACACCAAAATGGAGACCCATTTTATTTGGCAACTTGGGAGAAGGACCTAATAAAAACTGAAGGGAATTATTGTTCAAGGTGATGCTTTGGAATATGCCAGCTCCTAGATATTCGTGGGCTACCCATCATCTTCCTTTCCCTTATTACAGTCCCCAAAAGATTACTAGATCTGGGGTTTGGAAAACTATGTTTGAGTCCCATTTCTGTCACAAGGAGCAATGGCCCTCTGATTTCTCTGGACTGAAAATGAAGACACTGGACTTAGTGATTTCTTAGTTACTTTCTTTCCTTCTCTACCATTTTACCAAGATGAGTTTCTTAACAAAATCCAGGTCTCTTGGCCCTAGGAAGATAAGCAAACAGACACCCTAGGCCTGTGCAATTTCTTCCTGTATGTATTCATTGCTTCCTTGTCATTCAGCTCTGTAAACTTGCCAACTGGCAGCATTACTAGGTTCCCTGGAGCATGGCTCTGTGAAGAGTGACAGAGGAGGGAGGCCCCTCTGTCTTAGAAGAGCTGGAGTTGGATGTAGAATTTCTTGAGTTTTTACTGTGGCTTAGAGAAATAGAAAATGGGCCAGTACTTACAAGTACGCCAATTACTTTGAGAGAGAGAGAGTGATATAAATAAACTCCACAAGGGCAATGAAAACAGACCTCCAGGTCCCATCAAGTATGCAGGTGGCCAGGCTTTGCCTGCAGAGTTTGGGTTTTGTGTGTGTGTGTGTGCTCTAAGAATTTCTTACTTCTATTGACTCTGTGATTTTATGGAGCAGCATGGATAAACCCACAAGGGAGTGATGAGGGGCTTCACTGCCAATTCAGAATGCGAACAGACGCTGGGGAGGTCCCTAAAAACTCCCTTAAGTCGCATTACTGCCCAAGGCTGTCTGACCTGGCTTTGCTTTGTTGGTGGTATGGGTTCTTCCAGCCAAGGGGAAAGGAATGGCCTAAGAGGCCCTCCCTGACCTGGAGCAAATAAACAACTGTTTTCCTTTCAGTGGCTCCCGTCTTCAGCAGCTCTTTTTCTCTTGCGACTCCTCTTTGCTCAGTATCTCATGGTTGGCTGTTTATCAGGTACCACTAACATGTCTCTTCTAGCTTTCTAACCACCTTCTTCATGGGTTCAGTGTCACTGTATCCTGGGACCTAGTGCTAGGAGTATGTGGATACTCCTCAAGTCACAAGTAACTCCAAGCCTCTAAAATAGCTTCCTGTTTCCTGAAGTGTTACCAGACTATAGTGGGGTGTGTGTGTGTGTACCTGAGGTGGGCAGGGATCAGGAAAGAGAAGGTGGGGACTATGCACATGTCCAGTCTGTGTTCCAACAGAAGTCTAGAGGCTAGAGGGTAAAACTCAAGGCGTTCAGGGCTATGCTGCCTCTGAACTTTGTAGCGGAAGATATTTTCTTCTTAGATTCTGCTTAGAAGGATTGCTGGAAGTTTCTTGTCTTAGGAACACATCCCTCCATTTCTGTCTCTGTCATCATTTGACATGCTCCTTGTCTGCTTCTACATCCAAAATTTTCGCTTATTGTAAGGAAGGACCCATGTCATCAAATTAGGGTCCACCAAATCATGTATAACTTCATCTTAACTAGATTACATCTGCAGATTCCAAAGAAGGTCATTGTAACAGAGAAGTAGGGTTGGATTTGAATAAATCTTTGGAGAAGGAGCATAATTCAACTTACCACAAGACATTATCTATTTAAGTAATATTGTACCCTCTGGGAGGAGGGACCTTACTTGCTGATCTTCTTACTTTACATAGGCATTGAAATAAACTTTCTTCCATCTACTGAGGACTCATTCAAAAGGAATGTATGGGAAACAAGAGATGAAAGTATTTCTTGTAAACTGAAGTTCACAGAAACAACAACAACAATCCTTACCTATGTTTACAATCTTACAAGTTTGATTGACTGCTTAGAGTTTCATGATTGTGAAGAGTTAGAATCCTGCAGGTCAAGAACCAAAATTATCGGGCTATTTTTGTTCCCTTAATAGCCATTTAGCATTACCGTCCAAGGCCATTTAGCATCCAACTTCCGTATTGACCCAACATCCTTGGAACTATCAGATAAAACCTTTAAAATGTATTACCTGAGCAGACCACTCGCTTCCACCAACCTAAAAGTTAAGAATGTCATCAGATAGCAGGTGAAATCTATAGCAGAGATTTTCTACTTCATTGTAACACACCTACCTGATATTTCTCCCTGAATGTATTTGGAAAATGCCGTGATTTGTGATTTTATTCTGTTTTGGAACTATAAAAACTTTATGAAACTGTTTTCTCACTGGAATATATTATTTGGGATTGTCCAAGTCCATGTTTCTGGTTAAGGAAACTCATATTGGGCGCAGACCACACATCTCTTATGCCCTTTGAGGTGAGAGATGTGTTGTACATCAACACTCTCCCTGGTTTTCTGCTTTTTGCTGATGCAGTTATAATTTGAAAAGGATGAATAGATAGAATTTCTGTACAATGAAACTATGCAAGCTAATACTGGAATAGTAGATGCTATTCCAGTACAGCACCAGGAATGAGCCCTGATGCAGACTAAAGACTCTGAGTGACAAGGATGTGTTGAAGTAGGAACTCAATAGTTGTAACAAGCAATACTCTGTTCTGTGCTGACAATGGGGAATGCTGTGTGTCAGTTGGGAAGAGGGTGGATGGAAATGCTCACTCTTCTCAGTACTGTTGGGAACCTAAAGCTGATCTAAAATAAAGTCTATTGAACAAACAGCCAGGAATAAAGGGCCTATGTACCCCTTCCTTCCTTCCTTTTTCCTTCCTTCCTTCCTTCTTTCTAGTATCCTATGGGTCCTGTTGGTTATTAAATTCACTCAAGAATTCTGTATCTCCTGAAGACAGAAGCCACGTCTATAGCATCCTGCTTCATTGAGACACAGACTCAGTGCTCAGACAGACTGAGTTCTCCACGTTTGCCAAGGGAGATACTAGATTCACATTCTTTCCATGTCTGTCTCTATCGGGCCTACCTAGAGACACACAGAGAAGCCAGCTTTGGTACAGGTCTGCCAACAGGACTTGTAAGTTTGGGCGGTGGTGCTAGCTTTAAGAGGCTATGCAGGGACAGGGCCAGTGCTGTGTTCCTGTGGTTTGGCCGCAGCAGCTCTGCCTGCCCACAAAAGTCCAGGCACAGCTAAGCTGAGGACTGTGTGGGTGGTAGCACCTTTACCCTTCTGCAGCCCACAGTGACTTGCAAGCGTCTTGAGACTGTAGTCATTATGTAGTAGCAGAGCAGGGATCATGAACAATATTACTTAAAAAGAAAAGCCAACGTTTCTGGCAATCTACAGAGAACTGGATAGGCATGCTTACTGGGAACAGTGGAACCATTGAGAAGATAATGTGAGGCCAAGCTAAATATATAGCCTAGCTGGATGCCACATCGGTACTTGGAAAGAATTTTCTCTTTTTCTGGCCTTGCTCATGCTTTAACCAATTTCCTGGCTTTTCACTTTTCAGAGCTGAAAGAGTGCAGGCATAATGTGTTCCCCACAACTCATTTTAGATTTGTTCGGTTGAATTCAACAAATATTTGTTGAGTAAAACAAGCCCTATGCTTGAAATGTGGAGATGACACAAAGAAGTCAGACAGTGTTCTTGTTCCCAAGGGGTTTATAATTTGTTGGGGATAGAGGTAGAGTAAGCCAAGCACACATGTCACACACCACCACCATCACCACCACCACCACCACCAATACCACCAATACTACCAGCACCACCACCACCATCACCATTCCTGATCTGCAATGCTCAGAGGCTCCCAGCTCACTTGAATAATGACCACAGACTCTTGGCTTGGGGTTCTGACTGTCCTGCACATGCTGTGCTATCTCTGATCGCCTCTGATGCCCAGCGACTCTTACCATGTGGGCTTTTTCACAAAACAGAAACAGTTAGTGACAGATTTAGAATGAGAATCTCTTTGCCGTAGAAGACTCTTTAAAAGCTGCTATCATTTTGGAGTATATTCAGGTCACATATTTCTCCCACTCTGCAAACATATGAACCGAGCAGATGCCTGAGGTGGAGCGTGATTGAGAAGCGCGTGATCTTATTATTGGATGTAGTGACCTGGGAACGTATAGAAATGAAAAGATTTTTTTCCCTCAGTTTTTTTTAAACCCCAGTTTCTCTTTCTAGCCCCTCCTCAGGGATGGTGTCCCACTCATGTTACAGAACACAGGACATGTAGTCCTGTAGCCTGCTTGCCTAAAGGAAACGGTCCCCAGTTCAGATCCCCATACAGTACTGTCTGTCCTCCCAATGCTGAGCAGATCCCTACTGGAGCTAGCTGGCTGCATCAAGTTGGTACAGGACCAGACTGTTCTCAGGAAGCAACATCATCCCTCCCCCAGCCACAGCCTAGATCTGTTCACACATCTCATTTTCTCTCCTGAGCGTCCTTGCAAATCCTCTGTTGATCCTGCTTCTCTCCCACCTGTTGACTGGCACCTTCTTCCCACCCCAGATTTCTCACTCTGCTGCGCCATCCACCCTTTCCTCTCCTGTACTTACTATCTGCTTGGTTTCTCTTGACACAAGATCATTTGATTTTTGGTTGTAAGGCATTAGAAGGACTTAAAGATGTCAGTTTATTCCCTGCTAGATTACAGCCAAACCCCTTTTGAATATCAGTATTGTTTAAATGCAATCTCCCATCTTGCTCATGCTGCTCCGGTCCCTGCCACTTTCCTCCATGGCCTCAAGAGTGCTCTGGGCCCTGTCTACCAAGGCTTTCTTCTGTGTTCCCTAGACAGGACGATCATGGGGCCTGGCTGCTGGGCAACAGCACAGTGAAACATCCCAGCCTTCCCTGAATTACACTGAGAAGAGGCTCCTACCACCAGCTTTTACCAGTTGAATTTTCACTCTTCTTGTTTTTTAAGCTTAAGACAACAGAACCATGGTGACCTGGAGAAATGACACAGGTTCCATGAAACTTCTTTAGGGTTTAGATTAGTTCCTTTTTTTTAATGGAAAAAAAAATTGTGTCTTTGTTTGGCTGGAAAATGGTGAGAGAAGAAAAGTTCTATAGTTGACAATGCAGGAACACAGTGCTGCAGGCGACGTCCAGGAATGAAAGCCCTGAACAAGGTATTGGTAATTGAATATGGCTTTGAGCTTTATTTTAACCTGCCTGTCCTTCAGCATCCTCATCTATGAAATGGACACCTACTTCAAAAGGCTCTTATGAAAAATGGATGCACAGAAGATATATTCACCATATATTTGTGAATATATATATATATGAATTTAGAATGATGGTAAGGGTACCTGGTAAATATTAGTACTAAATAAATGTTGTTTATCCACATAACTATTTTGCATAGAAACACATCCATAGAAATATAGGACCTTAGGTTTTGTAATATTTGCTATACTAAATTACTTAAAACTAAGTCATTATTATTTATCATATTAACCCTACCTTTTGGTCATAATATTGTTTATTGTCATTTATTTGCTATTTTCAAACCTGTGCAACCTAATTGGGGATGGCATTAAAAATGGCTGTGGTGTGTCTTTCATAAAGGTCAAACGCAGCATGAATGGGCTGTACAGTGTAACATGATTCCTGAATTCCTTATGAATGCCAGACAGAGATGCTTCTGGCAGCCTCACTGAGCTCAGTGTGCCGTGTGCCACACCCCTACTTTCCTACTAGTGAATGCTTGTGAGTAACGCTAGTCCTTTTTTTAGGATGTCAGAAGAGAGGCTGACTTTTTAGTGGCTCTGTCTCTTTGGGTAAGTCAGATCACTGCTCTGAAATTAGTCTGTTGAGCCAGATGCCGGGGAGGCTCTACCAGTAAAGAAGTTTTGAGAATCTCAGGTCCCAGAGAATACCACTATATTCAAATGGCAGATGCCATGTCTGTCTTTCTAGATCTCTGTCTGATCTCAGTGATGACAGTGGGACCATATTCCAGGACGAAGCTGGTTGGTCCCAAGAGCACATGCACATGGAAGCTAGAGAGAGAATCTTTATCTTAACCCCTGGATCAGTAAGCTTTATCACCTGCAGGGACCCCTCTCCATCCAATGAATGGCAGGTAGATATTACCCAATACACAGACTAATAGATGGATAAGAGGGGTCTGTATGGTACCAGATAAAAATTTCTCTTTTGTCTATGAAAACATGATGAATTTTTTTTTAAAAATCTGGTTGGTTGATGAATGGGGACAGATTTTCCTGAAAGATAATTTCTAGTGACTGGAACCCATAGTTTAGTGATCTTGAATGCACAAGCTGATAGGGATAACCACAGCAAACCTTCCAAAGTGGAGCAGGAAGTGGACACTAGCTATGTCTTGCTGTGCCATGGTGGGTTTTCCACTTCCTTTCTTGGGCCTCATCTGTGAGAGGAAGCCGACAGTGGCTGGACAACATGTGTTCGAGGGCACATTTTAGCTCCAACATTCTACAAGTTCATTATTTCCTTTCTTCTAGATACCCCTGGCTAGCAGCCCAGACTAAAAATGGTCTCTGTGAAGGATTACTTTACCTACTTTCTTACCACAGTTTTTCATTCATCTTCATTTTCTGGTTCAGGATAAATGTATGCTCTCGGTTACTTGGAAAACTCTTTTCCTCGATTTTTCTTCTTAAGCATTGAAATAAATGGAACCTGGTATGTAAAGTGCTTAGTTCAATGTCTGACTCATAATAATGTATTCATACATATGTGTGTATGTCTCCTAATACTTCTCCCTTTAATTTTTTTCTCTAGCCTAAATATCTGCACCACTTAAAACACTTTAGTTTATAAAATCCAGGACCATTTACTTTGTTCTTTGCAAGAGAAGGTTTACTGGGGTTGCCCCAAGCAGCTCGTACTTTCAAGATAACTGCACTATGGCTCCAAGTCACTGGAAGCTTCTCAGTACCAAATCGGGTTCTCACAAAGACAAATCTTTTGCTTTTATATTTCTGCACAAAGGCCCTAAGAATGTGTGTTTTCTGGAGATCCAGCCCTGACTCAATTCCAGTGGGTTTGTGATGTAGGGCTACTGAAAAACAAAGAGGACTCTTGTTGGATCAGAATCTGACCCTGAGCTGTTGAGCTGACACCTTCCAATAGTGCTATTCCATATGAGAAAACATAACTTTATCTCAAGTGAGCTTGCACCTCTGATTCTGGGTTCTCCTCATAGTAATAGAAAACACGGTGTGGTCTGTATAAATGGCAAGAATATCAGGATACTCTTGCCAACCCTTTGTGAGGTAACCGAAATCTCAGATGAGAAAGCACAAACCCAAGAGGTTGTGAATGCTTGATAAAGGCAAGGACAACTGGAATTGTGGACAGTGGCAGTTCCTGGTTAGACCAAGATTGAAGTCTGTGCTCTGTGAATTGACACATATGTTTTATAGGTGTCTTAAAGATAACCTGGGAAGGCTAGGATCAAGGTAGCCTCAACCAAGAAAATCCCTTCCCTTATTTCAGATGCCCACAGGGAGCACAAAGTCTTTGTATCTTGTGGTGCTTGGCATTCAGGGTCAGCTTGCTACTATGGATGTGTACCTTTGGATGGTCCTCTGCAGGTGTTTCCAGAAAGATTTTACTGAGCATGGAAGAAGATCTACCTTGAATGTGGGTGACAGCATTCCATGACCTAGGGACCTGGGATGAGTAAAAAGATAAAAACCATGATGAAAAAGATGAATACTAGCATTCATCTCTTTTTGATTCCTAATGCAAATGTGACCAGGTGGCTCACACTCCTTCCATCATGATGGACTATATTCTCAAAATTCAATCTTACCTTAAGCTGCCTATGTCAGGCATTTTGTCCCAGCAACAGCAAAAGTAAATAATATAAACTTGTTATAAGACTTTCTACTTATTCACAAAATAATGTAGAATATCCCATGGCAGGGATAGTCCTATGCTTTCACTTCAACAGCTTGAACAGGGATAAAAGGACCTTCAAAGGTCAGTTGTCTCCTACATGAGTCTTGCAGTCTTGAACATTCTACCTCATCCCATATCAACAGTTTAGGGTCACACCACCCTCCTTACTCTTACAGCTAAGAGGGGGGTGGAGGTTAAAACAAACAGCACTGTGAATAGCATGAAGGGATTTGTCAAAGAAGAAGACCAGAACCAAAAAAAAAAAAAAAGGTGGGGGAATGTACAAATAGGAGAAAAGGAAAAGAAGTCTTCTGATAAAAATAACAGATAAAAAGATGAAAAAGATATAAATATTAAAGATCTTGTAGAAAAGCCCAATGTGGAGTCAAAATGCCAGTTGGTGTTGGCGATGCTGTTGTGAAAATTGGAGAAAATGTTCCTTTGGCCATTCTGGTGCCTCTGGCAAAATTTGTTCCGTATTTGTGGCACTTGAGCTAAAATAGTGGTCGACCCTTGCTTCAAAGGGTAATAACTTCTAACACTGATCCAGATTGCTGTTGCCAGCAGGGACTCAGCAAAACAGATGCCCTGTGGCTGAAGGATTAGCAGGATTTCCAGCGTGCTTGCCTCCAGGAGAGGAAGGAAGGGCAGAAGAAGTGAGAAGACAGTAAGGTGAGAGATCAGATGATTGGATGAACTGTCTTTTCTTCATTTACCCACTCAGCAAGGATATAATGAGCTGATTCTGGGTGTCAGTCATTTCTGAGTATCATTGTCTCCATTTATCTTCCCAATAAGCTCATGCTATATTGTCTCTATTTTATAAAAGGAAACACGGGAGCTCATAAGTGCGTTTCTTAAGGTAAAAAAAGAGAAGGCTTAAATTCTGTTCTGCCGGATTCAGAACCTTCCTTGCTTGCTATAAAACATGCTATGAGGGAACTAAAAATGACTAGGATATAAAATATGGTCTCAAGTGGCAATGTTTATGAAGCATGTTTGTGTGAGGCAGGTACTATTCTAGGTTATAGGAGCCTGATTCAGGCCAGGGCCCTGCCCTCTTGGAGAGGAAATGTGGTGGAAGATTGGACAATGCATAAACAGAAAGACGGGCTATAAAATGCTAGCTGGTCCTAAGGGCAATGATGGAAAATATGACTTGGGAGGTCTTGGGAAGTTGGTGGCATTGATGGCCATTAAGAAAGACCTGGCTGGGCTGGAGACATGGTTCAGACATTAAGAGCACTGTCTGCTCTTCCAGAGGTCCTGAGTTCAATTCCCGGCAACTACATGGTGGCTACATCACATCACTTCTAGAATGTGATCTGATGCCCTCTTCTGGCATGCGTGTGTACATGCAGATAGAGCACTCATATACCTAAAATCAAAAAGAAAAAGAAAGACCTGACTGAGGAATGGTGTTCCGGCATTGAGGACTGTGATCAGAATTATACATGTCTATACTGTATTCATACATATGTTGAGTCTCTACTGTGTTTTTGATGTTTTCTCAAGCTCTTAGTCAGTGACTCAGTTGATCAGTGCAACATCATGACGTGCAAATGGCATCAGAATCCTTTTTTGATTGGGATGTGGAGGGAGGTATGAACGGGCAGAACGGCATAGTTCGTCAGTGGCGTCATGGCAGCTTGAATCCAGGTCCACTTACCTCAGACCTGGGCTCCTATTTTTGTCCTCTGTAGAGGTGTTCTTGGCTGAATCTGACAAGGCTCCCTGAAGCCAAAGTCACAGTTAAGCAAGAGGGCGTTGCTAACTCTTCCAAGGACATTTATTTAAAAAGTCAAGACTGACCTAAGGTAAGGACAAGGGCAAGAACCACGTAATGCTCTCTGTGGATGAAGCTGCACAGATGTCCTAAGGCGTGGGATTGCTATTGGACGCACGAGGGAAATGACAACAATCTTCTCCAGACTTGCAGAGCAGAAGTTCTGGAGGGAAGATTCATCTGTGGGTGTAGTTCCTTGGTAGAGCACTTGCCTAACACCCACAAGGCCCAGGACCCATAAAGCAAGGATCTGACCCCTAGCCTCTCACTGCCAGAAGCCACGCTTTCCCCAGTATTTCTGCCCATGTGTAGTGAAAGTGCTGAAGGAATTGTGACCATGGATGGGGGAAATCATAGAACAATGACCACAATGCACTAGGTCATTGAACCTAGTGCTGCTGAACAATGAACCTTTGTGCTGCTATTAAAAAAAAAAAGTACCCGAGGCTATTCCAGCTGCATTTTTTTTTTTTTTTTTTGGTTGCTGATAAAATACCTCAACCAAAGCAACCTTAAAAGGAGTTTATTTGACTTGTTGTTCCAGAGGGAGAATCCATGATGGCATGGCATGGCAGTGGGTAGTCTGAGCAGGAAGCAGGCTAACCACACCTTTCATTGACACAAAGCTAACAGAGAGAACTAGAAGACAGACAAAGCTGTAAGCCATCAAAGCACACCCCCGGGAAGTAACTTCCCCCACCAAGGCTATGCATCCTTAAAGTTCTGTAACCTCCCTAAACAGACCAACCACCAGGGATTGAGTGCTTAAATAGGTGCGCCTATGGGGAGGGGACATTTTTTCACTCAAACTATCACAGACTGGGTATAATTTATAAATATAGTCGGCTGCAGAATGTCAATGATGGATCAATACAGCACAATGATTCTCTAAGATTCCATTGCCTAGCGACACCATAGCTGTCTTAGCTCACGTGAGCGCACTCCATAGTAGTCACACACTGATGAAGTTGCCCAATTAGACATTTCTCAGAACTTAGCCATGTCACTGAATGGCACCTGACTGTAATAGGAGCGTGCTGCTCTTGTGCTGTAGGCTAAAGTTCAAGGTCAAGCTGCCATGGGTTCAGCATCTAGTAAAGATCTTGGTCCCTTTTTCTAGGATGACACATAGTTGCTCCCGTGGAAGAAGGGACTGATGTTCAAAAAGGGCTTAGCTAGTTTCCTCGAGCCCTTTTGTTAGATACCTAACCCTATTCCTGCCTTGTTTGGGGATAGTGCTTTGTAACTAAAGGGCTTACCTCTTCATACTGTTGTGTAGGAAATGGGAACTAAGGGTTAACTTTAATGCTGAAAGGGATCCAGACCTTCAAATCACAGCAGATCTTTGTGCTCCTGACGAATAGTTTAGCCTACGAAGCAAAACCAGAACAGCTAAGAAGGGAGAGGGTCTGGTGTCTCTCCTGGGAGACAGTCTATCTGGGAGAAAGGTGGCTAATGCAGAAGGTAGAACCTAAAATTGGGTCTCTGTTTCTCGCTCAGAGACCACAGAAAACGAAAACTAGAACTCTACAAACAAAATGAGAGCACGAAGCTTGTAGAAGGAGGAAACCCTACCTGGCAGAGACAATGAGGGGAGGGTGTCCAGTTGCTGACAGACTGCGTAGCTGTGGGGATGTCCTGAGGCAAGAGGGACACCTATCCTGGGTCCCCACCATTGCCCTTGTCTGCAGCAGGAGGAGGCCAGTCTAATCCTCTGTTGCACTGAAGTCAGACATCTGCTTTGCTCTCGCTAATTTAGTGTGGGAAGCCTGGCTAGTTCTCGGGTGTAGATAACAATTCCTAGCTGGCAGGGAGGCTGGGGAGCCAGGAGCTCAGCTGCATCCCTCTTTGGCTAGCATTCCATCACCCAGCAGTCTTCCCCCCCAGGCAGGCTGCAGCTGGCCAGCTCCTATGCACAGAAGCTTGAGGTGCCAGGGGGAAGGGCAGGGTTTGTGACTCAGGGAGATGGTGCATACTTGCTTGCACAGGCACAGAGCTGCAGTTCCCGGAAGAAAAGGCTCTGCTCAGAACCCTCTGATTCAGCTCTGCCCTCAGAGGAACCGGACGAACTGGGAGGGAGGAGGTGTTCCAGGCTGAGCATGCTGGAAACCTGGCTGGAAAGAGGCTTATTGTACATGAATGGAAACTCTGGGATTGCTGTCCTCTTGTAGGTGAGCACTCCACAAAGGGCCTTGGAGAGCCCTATGCTGGCAGGTCCTGAGCACAGTGTCCTTTCATCTGGAAACCAAAGGACAAACAGCCTCCATAACGAATATGGACTCTGGCACAACTACCTCCATGCCTTCTCCCACATGGGCATAGCAGCAGCTGCCTGTCTTTCTACTGGAATATTTTCTATACTTCCCAGTGAAAGTTTTGTGTCTCAGTACTTATCCCCAGTGGAATGAGAAAGAAGATAATGTTTAGCTTTCTGCCTTAAGTGCCTAGCTCATTCCTCACCGCAGCTCTTATATTCATATTTTAAATGACAGTTCTGAGGTAAGCATTTAGGCATTCCTCATCCTAAATGGAGCTTGAATTTTCTAGGAACCTTGTAAGATTTAAAAGTGAAGCTATGGGGCTGGAGAGATGGCTCAGTGGTTAAGAGTGCTGTCTGTTCTTCCAAAGGACCCAGGTTCAGTTCCCGGCACCCACATGGCAGTTCACAACTGTCTGTAATGTCAACTTCAAGGGATCTGACACCTTCACACTAAATGCACAAAAAATAAAAATTAAATAAATTATTTTTAAAAAGTGAAGCTATAGCTGGGTGTGGCAGTATAGAACTATAATCCTAATTTTTGGGACACTGAAGCAAGAGGACCATGGTTTGGAGGCCAGCCGGAGCTACATGTGGGGATGTGGAGAGGTTGTGGAGAAAGAGGAACCCTCCTCCATTGCTGGTGGGAATGCAAACTTGTACAACCACTCTGGAAATCAATTTGGCGCTTACTTAGACAATTAGGAATAGTGATTCCTCAAGACCCAGCTATACCACTCTTA
>CM053759.1:30947097-31362375 GCA_028658305.1 Pachyuromys duprasi | reverse complement strand
GAAGGAGATGAGGGAGGGAGTGGGAGGGTGGGAGGGAATGGGGGAGGGGCTACGCCTGGGATTCAAAGTACCCAACCTGTGATTGAGATAAAAATAAATAAATTAAAAAAAAAAGAAAAAAAAAAAAGAAAAAAGGAGCAAGTAAACAAAGAAACAAACACCACCACAAATTAGCTTAAGTAAAGGAGCATACCTATTCAGCACACAGGGATTCAGAGTCCTGCTTGAGTTAGCATCTCAGATAGCTCTGTCTGGAGTCTTCTTCCTGTTCTTGGCCCTACTTCCTGCTGGGTACACACATCATTAATTGTAATTGTGAATGGGATAATTTCATAAAGTCTGGAGATGACTATGATCAACTCTTAAGTACACGTAGTTCCTGTTTGGTAAGCTCTTAGAGGACAGCTCTCAACTCCTAAGATTCTATTTGGCTGTATTTGGGGCCTGTGCTCAGTCTTTAACACTTTTCTTTTTCATATCAAGAAGAATGGAGAACATCTATGGCCAAGTCTAGGACATGTGTCCAGGACAATGCTTGAGATAATAAATAGGCAGGTTCTGATTCTAGAAAAAGAATTGGCCTGGGTAGATGTATCCCACAGGCAAAGTAATAGGTTCGCAATCTGTATTGCAATAGCATCAAATTAAGTGAAAGATGTTGGGCAAGGCTTTTGTTTGTTTGTTTGTTTTGTTTTGTTTTCATCTACTGCCTTAACATAGTAGCATATCCTTCCTTTCCCAAGGATTGGCAGAGTTTGAAGCTGTCCAACAGCCTTCGTTGACTGCTCTGTCAAGCCTCTACCTACTCACTCTTCTAGGGTCTTTCAATTCAGTGGTAGTGTAAAACATTCCTGAGTCATTTTCTACCGTTTCTCCCCTAGCCAGCGTCTGCCTGTAGCTCCAGCCTTCCTGTCTCCATAGCCAGCAGCTGTCCCTTCAGAGTTCTCTCCAGGCATTATCCTCATCATAGAATGAGGTCACCAAGTCCTGCTGAGTCAGGCTGGGACAGACTCCAAGGGTAGTCTTAGGATGCAGGGCCTTCACTGCCTCATTGTGGGGGCGAACATTTGAGCCACATTTTGTTCATGGAAAGCTTTAAAAATTCATCCCTCTACCTCCAAGATCTTCAAATAGTTCCTTCTAAGCACAACTTACAGCCATTAGGCCAACCCACCTTATTCCATCTGGAACAAGTGAGCCATTTACTCCAATGCTTGAAAGTCCCTACAGTGTCCTGACAAGTGGCTATTCTCCTTGAGCTGGACCATGTTTCGAAGTCCGCATTATTAGATAACTGTCTATGTTGGCATTTTCCCTTTCAGCTCTTCCCTTCAATCAGAGACCACAAGAGCAAAATGAAGGGTGAGTTCCTTATGTTAAAGGTCTGAGCATGTAAGAGTAGCTTCTACTGCATGGTCTAAATATGTGACTCTTGATTATATGTACAGCAGATACTGAGAAGCCATGAACTCCCAGTTATTATAGAGGTGCCACTTATTCATAGTCATGGTCAGGGGCTGTGGCATGAAACTATGCAGAAGGATTTAGAGATTACAGACATTGCACAGTCTTGTCCCTCCTGCTCTAAGACGGGACCAGGTTGCTTCATTGCCCTAGAGCAACTTTTTATTTCCTGGACATTGAGCCCCTTACCTATGTAATGTCACCCTGGGCCTTCTACCTACAGAATGTGGGAATAGATGGTCTGATGTAACTAGGGAAGAAGGTGCAGGCACAACAGGGCTTTTCCTCCTAGTGATGGGCAGAGCCATTTTAAGACGACATGAGGGATGCAAGACCCTTACCTTTGCTGCAGGAAAAAAATGTGGAGCAACAAACACCAAAAAGAAAATTACCACTCTAGAACTCCATTTAACTTCCCCCCTCATTTGCTGTTTCCCCATTCCCTAACATCCTCTGTGTCCTGGTCCCATAGAATCCCACAGTACTTCAAATACTCCCTGAAGTCAAACATTATTTTGGCCTCCAGGGAATTTATGTCCACATAGGAGAGAAGAACAAGTATTTATAATCCTACATCACTGTGGCCATATAAACAGAAGATTCTGGAAAAGACATTGCATAGAAGAGAGGAAGGCTTGCTCTCAGTTAGTTCTCCAGTAAGATAGCCTTGGGTCAGTCATCATACAGACTGATCAAGAGCCAAGCTTTCTTCTCCCCTTGTCTCATGTTTACAGCAAGCTAATTTCTTCTAGCTCACTGGGATAGTGGTGTGATGGTATAGATTAGTATAGATAGTACAGTGGTGTGATTAGTATAAGAGCTTTCTTGGAACTAAGAGCGTTCTCTACCTACCCTGTATTTGCCATGCTCCAAAGTGGAAATCTCAGTTTCCCCCATTCTTATTAAAAAGTCATAGCTATATTTTCTGAGTCCTTGTGTCTACCCTTAATTCGAAAATGGTGGACCCTTGAACCTTCGAGAATACTGACTGGGACATAGCTTTTCCTTACGAATGTAAACCATGGTGACGAACTCTCCTATGTCTCCAGAGACAGTGGAGGTAGCTGGGTGCCAAGGGTGGCACTCTATTTAGTCTGTCTACGTAGGTGGAGAATAATAATACAGAGGAGGGCTTGGCAGCTGGAGTACTGGTGAGGTCATTGAGTGCCAGCCTCTAAAGGGGACATCATAACAGAGGAGCCTTATCTGTAAGTAGGACCAGACAATAAGGAACCAGAAATTGATCTCAGCCCGATATTAAGTATAATATACTTAGGCTACAGTTGTGAGGCAACAGTGTTAAGTTTCATAGCTGCTCCCTAGGAATCTATCACTTTAGCCTCCAAGGATAAAAGAAACATAAAACCTGACCTAGGGATTAAGAAAAGAGAGTTGAGATCCTCTGTGCAGCCTTCTTAGCTCTCTTTCCCATTGATGGTCTCTACTTAACAGCCATTACGGATAGTGAATGGGCTTTGAACCTTTAAGTTCAACACCAGAGGCCAATATGAGCTCTAGATTTACTCCAGCCATCATCTAGACATCTCTAAGCTTGAACTTTCTTCAAATTTGACATATCCTAGACTAAATCATCAGTCTCACTTTATTTACACCCTTCCCAACCTGTCCATCTTCCAAAGTTTGGAATTTTTATGTCTCCAATGATCTATGCTCCCTTTCTTAAATGTTCTGCTGTTCTTTCAGGCAACTCTGGTCTCATGTTTTCCATGCAAGGAATGTAGAGAGCAACAGAGGATTTGTTTCAGAACCCAGATTCATTAATGGCCATTTCCTGGATGAAAACTCCATCATCCTTCCCAAATAACAGGATTCCCTCCTTCTGCTCCCATGCGACTTAATGTGAAACACTTTTATCCTTTCTTCACTCCACCCATCAAATCCACATCCCCAATACCTTTGCTGTCCTGAAATAGTCCCAGTTTTAAAGGCATTTGCCCATTTCACTTGCCATAGAGACAATTCCTCCACCCTCAGTTATTCCTGATCTCAACAGACTAGTTTTTTCTTGTGGCTTTCTCACCTGATGCTCATTGATCACTGGTTCTGTGTCTTTGTAGATGCCACATCCTTCCTCAGTTGCTATATGTGTGCTGGAACCCTTACGGAGCCATATGTGCACCCACCCCAGTGTGAAGAGAAAGGGCTTCTCACATGGGATGACGTTAAAGTCAAACACACATGCTCTGATTTGAGAGTCCACTCTTACAGCACCAATGACGATCAGCAAGCTATTTCATTAGGTGTGAGCCCCAACCTTCTCATTTGTAAATGGCAGGCATGCTTACCCAGGAAGGTTCACAATGCTCTCTCTTCACCTCCTCGAGTTTGCCATGCCTTCAGCTTCTGTTTCTCGCCCGCCCTTTGCTGAGAATACTTTCATTCTTCCAGTCTCAGCTTATATGCTATGCTCCTTGGAAAGCCTGCAGGCCTCTGGTCAAGCTAGTTTTCTCCTCTGTGTTCTCATTTATTACATTTCTTTGCCTGTATCTTAGCACAGACTCTGAACTGTCTGGTTTGTGCCCTTTCTCTCCACTTTGAGAAACTGCAAACTCCATAAAAATAGGGACTGTGATTTGCAAAACATCAAAACCCATCTTTGCTCTTCCCCATTCCTTTTAATCCAAAGAATTTTTTTTAAAGCAAGCCATTTTAGGTAAGGAATTCATGACTGAAATTCTGAAGAAAATGCCCAAATCTTACTCAGTACTTATTAGCTGGCATTGCAAGAGCTCAGCTCACCAAATTGCTGGCTCCATCCTAGTACTGTGTTAAGCTCCAGGCAATGATCTGCTTTAGGTGTAGAAATTAAATAATGTGTCCTCTGACTTGTTGCTAATGCCCAGTGCTTTCCATTTTCATTAGATTCACAACTAGTTTGTATCTATGAAACTACCCAAATCTCTAAAAGAATGTATTTTCTTAGGGGATTTTAAAAGCTATGTAATCATCACAATTTGTTTGGTACATGTAGTGGTAAATATTTTATTAAAAATCAGCCATGTGCAAATTCGTTATAGCAACCTAGGCACTTTATTTATAATAACAACAATGATCACTTGCAGGCATTGTCTTGTAGTTGCTTTAAATGTCACTCCTAAAGTGACATGAGAATTAGTGGAGGAAGCTCTGGGCTAGATGGCCAATGGTCCAATCTCCTGATTTGCACTACCTTTGCTATTTTGGCCAAGTAATTTCATTCCTTTCCGCCTCAGTCCCTCAGTGTAAAAGATGCAACTGGAATGTTTGCTTTATAGGATTACTGTATGAGTTAAATGAGATATTATCAGTAAGAATTAGCACATTTATATGCTCTATAAATGTTAGCCATTATTATTTGTCAAAGGTAAATTAAATATAAGAAAAGTGTTTGGATAATATTGGATTTAAATTTTCTGTCATCGAAGAGAGGCTCTATGTCTCTATGTTGCTCTGATCCTTCAGCATTCCCATTCAGTAGGGAGGGGGCAGCATTATCCACATTTTACAAACAGTGGAATTGAGCCACAGAGAAATGAAATATGTAGTGCATGAGTCACAGTCAAAAACTAAGACTGAATTTGTAGAGGTAAGTTCCAACACACTTTCCAGTTGGCTGAGTGATGGGGCAGTTAAAGCGAGTGTAGCCAGCTCTTAAAAGTCTGTGAGCAGAGGCCTCCTTAGCCTTTTTTTTTTCTTCTGAGTTTCTCCATGGTCAGTCCTGTCTTCCTACCTGCTTTTCTTGTTATCTTTCCGAAAAGCCACACGATGGGGTTGAGTAGAGTATTGATTGGTGTCTTCTTCTTTCCCTGACTCTTTAGAAGGCACTCCCACTCTTGGGTTGTGCTGGGTATGTGTACCCAGTCCTCACTTGGCTGTTGAGTTTTTGAATGGAATCATCATGGCTGTAAACCACTTGAGACTCTCACAACTGAAACATTTCATCCTCAAAGGCACCCACCCATTACCATGGCATATTTTACTACTGCAATGACAGAAAAAGGATTTGTAGAAGGCTCTGGTTCTCCCTCTGTCTTCCTATCTGAGCTCAGCAGAGAGAAGTCTCTATCTTCATCAGGACTTAGGCTGTTTGGCTGTGTACAAAAGCAGCCTCCAATACTTTGTGGGTGCAGGGAGATTCCTGTGCCTGAACTCAGGCTGTTCAAGAGGACCAAGGACACGTTGCTTTTCTGTCCACTAGGGGGCTACTTATAGAAGGCTGGAAAAAAAAAAGCTTAAAAATATGCTGCTGAAATTTCAGTAAGAGGGGAAAAGAGAGAGCTTGCCAGAGACAGCAGAGCGGTCCCAGGCTTCCTCATCGCGTCAGAGGCAGGAACCGACTGTGCTAAGGCTGTTGGCTCAACACGCAGAGACGGAGCCGGAGCAGCCTCAGAGACAGGGAAAGAAGAGAGGGTCCTCCCTGACCCAAGGAATTACCACTAGTGGAGTACAGCTATCTGACTTTTTGGTCTTATTTTGGGTGCCTCTTCTCTCGTTCTCCTGGTAGACCTACCAGCTGGGTTTTGTTTCTTTCGTGAAACCTTCTCTCTGCCTCTCAGGAAAAAAAAGAGGAAGGAAAGAGAGGGAGAGAGGTGGGTGCTCTAGATGAGCGCATCAGCTGTCTCCAGCCCGAACAGACAGGAATTCTCTGCCTAGGAAGCTGCTCTCACTCTCCCGGCTACCCCCAACCTGGGTAAGTCCAGAGCTCTGCGCTCCTCCGTTTTCTTGCTAGCTAGATTTCAGCACCACGGAGAGCGATCAGATGCCGGTCTGTTCTTCAGGGCATTTGGCAGTAAGGTTACCTCGCTTTCTGCTGCCGGCAAAGCTGGGTTCTGCTTAGGGAGCCGAGAAACGAGAAAGGCGCAAAACTGTCTCTGCCGAATTAGAGGGGGATGTGGACCTTGGCCTTGGGAGTGAGCCTGAGCAAATGTATTTGTGTGCACTGTTGCATAAGACAGGTGAGGTCGGAGCTAGCAAGCTGGTAATTGTGCTAGTCTCTGTGTGAGGCTGTCCTTTTTATATGTAGACAAGAGGGAGGGTTTGGGGGAAATGAGTCGCGGATCTTCCTTAATTAACTCTTTCATAACCATCCATAGGTGGTGGGAAAGTGTTACAGAGCAAGCCTGGGAGATAGGAGTGAAGGTAGAGTTAAAAGTTGTGCAACTAGGAGGGAGAGGCAATATTTTAAAATGTTGTTTCCCCCCAGGATTACCTGGGTTCTTGCTGTGATGAGAGCCTAACCTGACCTTTTTGCTTCCTTTCCTGGTGTGAATTCATGGTGGGCAAGCGTAACAGGTATCCTCAGGCTGGGGTAATTTGGGGCTGAGGTCCCCGAATCATGCTTCTAGAAAAATACTCAGCCTGGCAGGGGCTGGCTGATGCGGATTATACTATATTTGCAAGAAGGCAGGAAGTACCATCCACTTCTCTGTTATCCTTGGTTGGAAACAGGAAAAAAGTCTGTTCTCCCCTATTTTCTGGGGTATCTGTCAATGAAACACAGTCCAGAGGAAAGGTTTTTGTCTCCACTTGTCTAGAGAGTCAGGAAAAAGCACAGACTAGCTCAAAAGTGGGAGACTCTCCCCCATTTCCCACCCAGGGGCTCCATAGATGGGAGCAGGCAATTACTACATTCTACTGTTCTCCCTCCCTCTCTATCTCTCTCTTTCGCTCTCTCTCTCACTCTCTAGGTCTCTCTGCCTCTGTGTCTCCCTTTCCCCTTTCTTTCCTTCTCCCTCCCCCATGTCTCTCTCTGAATACTTTCAATAAGTTGCGTCTCCCTGTCTTGTGTTTTCCTTGGAGATGCTACCTGCCTGCTCCCATATGCCTTCCAGCTCTGCCCAGACCTACTGCATGAAACTAGTCAACAAGTGGCACTGCAGGTTTTTCTTTAGTCACCAATATGTCCCAGAAGCCAGTATCCCAAGAGGGATGTGCAGCTTCTTATAAGATAAAGCCTTAGTTGACCTCTAACTCTTTGAGGTTCTGCTCACTGTTATCCATGTTGAGGTGGGGGAGGGGCAGGTATGTGGAGGTGTGCACAGACCTTCTTGCTCCGATGACTTCTGTTTTGCTTTTAATTCAAAACCCTGGGCTTTCCTCCAAGATGAGGACAGTGTTCTCTGCTTTGGCTAGTGGGAACCTTCTAAGTGGGAGATATAATTCTGAGCAAAATGGTACCTATTCCCCCAAGTCCTCATTAGCACCAGATCAAGAAACTTCAGTGTGTCTTTGGAATGAATGGTAGTGAGTAGATTTTAGAGATGGGGAAACAGTGATGTCAGAGTTTGTAATGGTAGACAAAGGATTGAAACAGACAAATTTAAAGAATTAGGAACCAACACTGACTCATTTGTACTCCATCCTTGCCCTTCACATCCCCCCAATTTTACCAGTAAGCATATGGATTTCTATATGGCTTGTCCCAGGAAACTTAAAAAAAAACATGCCCTTGCTCTGGAGCCTGTCTTAAAGCTGTCATTTGTTACTGATGTCACCATTATTTTATTAATGCTCTTAAATTCTCTCTGGAAAAAAAAGTGGTCAGTGACATTATTGGATCCATTTTTTAAAAAGGAGAGGTCAGCATTGGGCCAGAGAGTGGCAAGAACAGAGACAGAACTTCTGATGTACTAATCTCATCACCTGTCAGTGCAGAAGTGCTCATGTATGGGAGAATGGGGAATTGCCATCGTGCAGACACACATGTGCAAGCAAAGCTTGTTAGTAACTTCATTGTGAGATAGTGAGCTCTCCCTGGGGAAGAATGAGAATCAACCAGACATCTTTGCATGCCCAAAGACCATGTGAAAAGCTCCCTGTACTGATGGTGAAGAGAGTCCCCTGGGCTGGTGGCCTCCAGAAAGAACTAAAGTCGTGTACTTATGGTCATATTCCCTTTACCTCAGAATTTCAGGTAGAGGCCCTTTTCCAAGAGTTCATTGCCATAGATGTCTGGGTTTGAAATGTTTGTCCACTTTCCTGTCATGCAATGAATGGGTCCATATTCATTGAGTCCTCTGTGGTTTGTGATGGAGGAAGATGGCCAAGAATCAGAAAACAGTTGGCTTCTACCACCTAATGGAATGGGAAATGGTACCAACTCGCTATACATACAAAGCCTCTACTTCCTTCCCGAGAAGCCCCTGCTCTCACACCTGCCAGGATTCTGGAGAGAAAACTGCTGTATCCTCACACCTGTATCTTCCTCACTGAACAGAAGAAAGTCTTCTAGGTTACTTCTAAGACCCAGAGAGATAAGACATGCTAGGAAAAGATGGAGAGAAGGATAGACAGCAACCTGCTTTATTCCCCATCACTGTAAGTGACCCTCTTACCACAAATGGGTAATCATTACTTTTTAGAATTGAGATATAATTTACATGTCACAAAATGGACAGAAGGTAACTATTTGGATTAGAAAGTTTTGACAACCTTGTGAAAAATGAATATTTGACCTCTACCCCAAATAAAACATACAAAAGTTTCTGCATGCTTTTTTCCCAATCAACCTTTTTCTTCCACAACCCTTTTGACTGCTACCATTACAGCTCAAATGGCTGCATTGTGCAATATAAAGATAATGCTGATTGCATTACATGACAGATGCGTTCTGTGGATCTTGAACTGTTATGTGAGCATCTCAGGTTCTAAGTCTGGTGATTCTAGATGGATGGTAGGGAAGGTAAGGGAGGGGCATGTTCTGCATCTCAGTTTGCTGTCACGGTCATTTCAATTTTGTGCATGAAGAGCAACAATTAAGTCCAAATAGTCTCCTCATAAGACCCTGCCTTTGAGCTGATATGAGATTATTTAATGGTACAACTCATGAATCTGATATTGAAATAGTTGTTAAGATATAGAATTAAGTTTCAGGCATCTGGTCATGAGTTACCCAATCAGGTCTTCAAGAGTGAGCAGAGGAATGCATATTCACGTAAGCTTAGTAGAACTAGAGAAAAGAAAGCTAGCTCACAATCCTTATATCATGAAACCCAGCTCCATTCACAAGGACCTAGGGTGGAGTATGTGTGCTTATCTTCCTTATTTAATGGTGGCTCTAAACCCAGAAACTATATGTTGGCTTCATGTGTCACCATAGTTCTACCCAATGACTCTCCATTCAACTTGCTTCCATCTTTGGGCTGCTTGCCTCAGTAAAAATAGGTGCAGTTTCCTATTCATCATTAAGAAAGAATGGAGTCATCAGGAGGTTTTTGGTGACTTAAATAAATTAAATATATTTGTTTGTACAGATATGTGTGTTTGTATGTGTGGTATCATGACAACTTCCCAATTCCTTTCCATCATATCCTATCTAAGGGAAACTGGATAGAGTTAAGGCATTTTACACAATTGAGATCAGGGTCTTCAACTAAGAAACACAATTTCTGCCAGACCAATAATCATTTCAAAGTCCTTAGAATTTGTCTGTGTGGATCATAGATTCATTTACATGGTCAGTGGATAGCCATGGCTTCTGCCTCCCTCCATCTGGAGATTTTCCTATAATGCTTTCTTTCCACATCTTGTCCCTCTGAACTCACCTTCCTCAGAGGAAGCTCCAAGCCAGGTCTTCTACAGGAAGGGTCCTGGGTCATCTGTCTTAGATAATCTCCCACAATGGGGAATATAAGTCACTAAGCTTCATAGTCATGAGAAACTAAAAGATGGCAAAAAAGCAGACTCTCTAGCATCTAGGGAGAAGATTGTGAAAAATTTCAAAAGATGAATGATGTTCCCAAAGTAGGTGACTTGGCAGAAGTTACCACTGCTTCATCTTGATCTTGATTTTCACTGATAAAGATGAGATTGGCCACCTAAGTAGCATTGTATCTTCTTAAGAGCAGGGCAAGAGGGATTGTAATAAAGTTGTTTCAAATCTACTTCTAAACACATGCAAAAGTCATTAAAGCTTTGTCTTGAATGTTTTCTTAAATTCTTTATTAATTACACTTTATTCATTTTATATCCCCCTTCTAGCGCCCTCCCTCCTCACCTCCCAACTCCTCCCTTCCTCCCCCTTCTGCACGTATGCCCCTCCCCAAGTTCACTGGTAGGGGAGGTCTTCTTTTCCATCCTTCTGATCCTAGTCTATTAGGTCTCATCAGGACTGGCTGCATCGTCTTCCTCTGTGGCCTGGTAAGGCTACTCCCCCATCAGGGGGAGGTGATCAAAGAGCAGGCCAATCAGTTCATGTCGGAGACAGTCCCTGTTCCCATTACTATGGAACCCACTTGGACACTGAACTGCCATGGGCTACATCTGTGCAGGGGTCCTAGATTATTTGAGTGTTGTTTTTGACTAGAATGGTATTGGTACATCTTGGCCATAGGGAGTAATGTGTACATCAGTTGGCACATCATAAGAGTCATATTCTCTTTTCTTTGCTTCTTTTTATTCCCCCACTTTGCCTTTTTTTTTTTTTTTTGTATTTTGAGTATCTCCAGTTTAGTGGCATAAAATGCTTTTACTTATTGTGTAACCATAATCAGCACCCCCATTCATACCATTTCATCACCCTAAATTGAAACTCTGATAATAACTCCCATCTTCTCCTTCCCCAGCCTCTGCCAACCACCACTCTGAGAGTCTGACCTAGGAATACTGTACAGAAGGAGTCATCCAATTTTATTGTTTTGTATCTCACACTTACAAATTTAATTTATTTTTAACATGTATGTATGGTGCGTGTGAGTGTGTACACATGTGCACGCACACACACATTTCATGGAACACATGTGGAGGTCAGGGAATAACTATTGGGAGTCAGTTTGCTCCTTCCATCTTGTTTTTGAGGTAGAATCTCTTTGTTTCTGTCATACTGCATACTCCAGGATAGCTGGCCTATGAGCTTCTGAGTGAGTCTCCACTTCCCATCTTGCCATAAGAGTGGGGGTCCTACAGATGCGTATCTCCCCATACAGCTTTCCTCTATGGGTTCCAGGAATCAAACTCAGGTCGTCAGGTAGAGGGCTTTTACCCACCAAACTATCTATGTAGATCACCATTTATCTGCGCATGAACACTTTGGTTGTTTTGGCCAGTTGCTCTGTCTAACTCTCCAGACAATGTGCAGGGAAGCTCTCTGATCAAAGCCCTGAATTGAGTTAAAATCATTCTTTTTCCTTATAGGTCTGAACAGAGGCCACTTGGAGAAGCTAAATGGAGCTAGTGCCTACAAATGACCTGGGTCTGTTTCCCACGCTTAGGCTTTCATTCATTGTTGGGGTGTGTACAGAGACAGTCTAAGTGAGCTGGAGTCCTAAATCCTTATCCCCTGATGTGCCTCAGGTGTATCTCAGAGAGATTGGTTCTAGGAGGCAGGAGGAAGCACATACCTTCCCCCCCTGAGTCTGCCTTTGGGCTTTCCAGTTTCAGACCAAGGTCCTAATGACAAAAGGGTTTCTGAGATCTGCACAGGTCAGTCCACAGACTCATCACAGTTATCTGAAGGGTTCTACCCTGATCACTCAAGGACCCTTATCCTTTGGAAAGGGAACCTCCAAGCTCACTTGACTTGGCTTAATAGAAGTTCATGAATTGGCTAGACATGATTCAGTAAAAGGCCATTATTCAGGCCCACAAGGTGAGCATGTATTTCCTTCATGCGACATGGTATAAGAGAAACAAAAATGAACATGGAATATTGATTCCAGGACAGTAGCAGCTAAGATGGCTGGTGTGTGACAGGGTCTATATAAAATCTCTAAGCTAAAATTGGCCTGTGATTCAAACTTCCCTTAAAATCTTCATTTCTGATTCACTATACAATTAGTCAACAGTCATTGAGTATTAACTGTGCATGTTAACCAAGTAATTGCCCTTAATAGATGTTTTTATTATTACTATTAATAAGCACTTTTGATATTCCATATCATTTAGTGGCTAAATGATAGATATTATTATCCCCATTCTACAGATGAAGAAATTGAGGCATTGTGGCCTCAGATGACTTGCTCAGCTAAAGTACAAGAGCTTCCACGCTTGTTCCCCCTTTTAGTGAAAGCAGCTGTGATTTATCCAGTGTTCGTGGTTTGCTTGGCTCCAGCCCAGGCCCTGCAGTATTATATTTCACTTGGTTCTCACAGTTTGAAGTTCATCCACTCTGAGGCTGAAGTTGCTCCGCGAGGTTCACTGTGATGATGTTGAACAGTAACTCTCTTATTTAATCCTTGTAACCCTGGAGTCAGAGCAGCATGGGAAACCTTCCCCAGCCAAGGGGAAAGGGGATGCCCCAAACGTGAATCCTTATGATGATCATAAAAGAGAATGCATGGATGAGGGTCACAAAGCTGAGAGGTCTGGAGAGGTTAGTTTGCCCAGGCCATATGGCTCGTGGACACAGGGCTGGCTTGAACCGTGGAGTAAGCTCATGTTCTTCTCCAGCTTGTGTCTTACCTCTGCTTTCTTTTACCTTGGGTTACGTCTGTAACCCATTGGACAGAAGCCTGTGAGAGGCATACCCCAGTGAGTCAATGCTGATGAGGTAGAGGCAAGAGGGTCACAAGCTTGAGGCCAGCCTGGGCTATACCTTTCAGGGGTTAGAGAGATGGCCCGCTCTTCAAAGGGTTTGCTGGGCAAGAATGGGGACCCGAGTTCAGTCCAAAGCACCATGTGAAAAGTAGGATACACTAGCATGCTTGCAATTCTAGGCCTGAGGAACAGAACAAGAGGATCTCTTGGGCTCACCTCACAGTCAGTACAGCCAAATAAGTGAGCTTTGGACCAGTGAGAGAGACTCTATCTCCAAAAGAAGATAGACAATTGAGAAAAACATCTGAGGTCTACCCCTGAACTTCACACACACATACACACACACATAACATGCAGATTCGGACAGGTGTATATATGTAAAAACACACATGCACACAACGCAGCAAGAAACAGCCTTGAACACTTGATTTTAACTTACCACTCTAATACACACTGACCTGCTGCCTTGGGCAATTGCTGAATCTATTATAGCCTGAGATTCCTCATCAAACTCTTCACCTTCTTCACCCTCCTGAAGTTGCAGGTACTGTCATGGTATCTATAAGGAGAATTAAGGGAATTATGAGAATTAAGTAGGGAACTAGTCCCAGTGCCTAGGACAGAGCTGACATGGAATACATCCCTTAAGAACCATGGTGTCACTTGCTATTTAATGTGACCTGCAGCCTGGGAGCAGGTCCTAGGTACTTGGCATCTTAACAAGTGAACAATTATCTGGGCTGACCTGGATTTTATATCTTTCTCAAGTGCTAATGGGCTAGGTTGCCCTTGTTTTACATCACCTTGACTTTAGGAGTATGTGTTGGGCTGCTTTTTTTTTTTTTCCTCTAGTCTTTCAGCACCAAAAAACCTGACAGGCTGATATTTAAAAATATCTAAAGGATGCCTTTTGACAATTAATTATGAAGAAATTGTACCAGGCCAAATTTAATTTGAACCTTAAGGAGATATACTTGGAGTTTGAGCCCCATTCTACTAGAGGCTCCACGCCTTTGGCTTTCTTCCTTCCTCTTTTCCTCTCCCTCCAGGTTGTTCTACCATTCTGAGTTTTATTTATGAAACATTTCCCTTCCTTTATAATTATGTTTTCCATAAGAAGAACATCTAACAGCTACCTCCTGGCTGGGCTAGAGTAATTGTTTGAATTTTCTGACGGTGTGCAATTTCAAAGCCTTGGGTTTGTATAGATTACCTTGAATTTATCTCCTCAAGTGCATCGGGAGAGAAGCTGCTGCCTGATGGAGTAATGTAAACCACGTAGCTGCTGAGTGCCAGCCATGGGGTGGATGGACTATTTATCTAAACGGATTTCTGTAGAACACACACTTTAATAAGCTAGGGTTTGCCTGCCTGTCCTGCGTAAGTGCCTCATGATGTCCCCTGTGGATTTGTCAATGCCAAGGTCAACAGCGGTGACTGGCCAAGGGACAGGTGGGGAGGGAGTCCACTGGCAGCATCGTCCCCTGTCTGCCTCCTCTGACAGCTGGCCAGCTGTGAGCAGGGGTGAAGGAGCAAGCAGGCTGAAGGGCTAGCAGTACCAGGGCCAGAGAATTATGTTTGTCCTGTGCTGGAAAAGGTGGGTGTCCAGCTGGGCAGAGGGTCAGGGTCCTGAATGGCAAATGAGGGCCTTGCAAATGACTGTGTGTTGAAAAGGGTAGAGGCCAGTGCCATGAATAAAGGGGATTTTCCCTCACAATGACCCAGGTTGTGCCACAGAGAGATGGAACTTATAAAGCCAGCCATCAAGCCTCCTGCTCAAAGCCGTATATATTTATAGAGATATAAATGAAGTTTAATGCTGGTGAAACTCACTATAAAAGCAAAAGACTTCATCTGTGTCTACTTTAGGTGCAGATCAGCACAAGGCCTTTTTGCCTGCTTCCAGCTGAGGGGGCATATCCCAACACTCTTTTGAGATCTACTTGGGCTCTGGAGCCACCAGCAGGGTGGGGGAGACAGAGGTCCCTTGAGCATCTTTAGATGGGCACCCAACAAAGGCACGCTCCCCTTATCATGCTGTTTAAAAACAGCAACAAAGAGCATGAAAAGGCAGATGCATTGCCAAAACCAAGCAGCTTCAAACAGTCAGAAGTCTGGCTTTCAGTAAAACAATTTGAGAAAGGTTTGCTTTTCATCCGCTTTGGAAGCTGCCAGTTTCTGCCCCTCATAGCTCCAGATGGAACACAACTGCAAAGCCTAGCTGACCAGACCCTGTGCTCTGTGTACATCTACTGGCCCTGCTTCTCCTGCTGTGTGTGTTGAGCATGTGGCAACCCTGTGAAACCCGGCCTGACGGAAGTTGCATCCTGGCTCTGCCATCTAATCTCTGAGTTGCCTGGGAGAAATTACCCCACTTTTCCCTCTTGCTTCCATTCCCTCTCACATGGAATGTGGCAAATAGTTGCTGCCTCTCCCAGTTGTTGACTGTGTTCAAGAAGATGCCAGTTTCCACATGGAGACTTATAACTGCTCATAGGTAGTGAGGGCCTTCAATCCATGGAGTTCTCACCTAGTGGGGATGTCTGCAGCAGAGAAGGTGCACTTTAAGGGTGAGGATTAAGGGTTTGGACTGCTTTGACATATTTTCTCCCTCTAGGCTGGAGAAGCTCCATGTGGTCCTAACCGGGATTTCAGAGCAAAAGCCTCTGGACAGACAGTGGTTTGAACTGTCTTTGCTTTCTTCTTTAAGGTTTATTTACTTTCTAAAGGATATGTATGTGAGTGTTCACATGAGCACAGGTGCCCACAGTAGCCAGAGGAAGGTGTCAGATCTTACCTGGGGTTGGAATTGAAATTGGATGCTAGGAACTGAACTCAGGTCATTATTATTATTATTACTATTATTATTATTAAATTTTTATGTTTTGGTTATTTTGGGACAGGGTTTCTCTGTGTAGCCCTGGCTGTCCTGGAACTTTTGCTGTAGACCAGGCTGGACTTGAACTCCGAGATCCACCTGTCTCTGCCTCCCGAGCACTGGGACTAAAGGTGTGCGCCACTGCCCTGGGCTAGAACCCAGGTCTTCTACAAGAACATTAAGCTCTCTTCTCCAGCCCCATCCAGCCACCTTCTGACTAAGGCTGCTCTTGGGTGCTTTGGAAGATCCTGGGCTGACACCTGAGGCAGCAGCTTCACTGGCCAAACAAAAGAATGCTTACCTTCATGGGGCAGAGACAGGAGTAAAGGACACACTTATCTTGGGGACCTATTGGTGTCCTTTTAACTGACTCATTAGAAAGATTAGAAGCTTCCTGGAGTACCATGTCCCTGAGAGGGTGTGTCTTTGTATAGCTGGGGATGTTTATCTGAACTTGACTGTGAAGAAGGCAGGAAAGTATATTCACGGCATGGATTCCTTCTTGGGTCACTCTCCATCTGAGGGAGAGGCAGGTATTCTGGAAGAAGGACCAGGAGCTGTTGACCTGGAGCCTGATAGAAACTGAGTAGGGGCCAGGGTAGAAAACACCATCAATTCATCACTTGTTAAAAATGGTCTGAGTACATAGTGCCTGAGTGATTAAAATGCAAAGTAAGAGTGTGCTGTCTCCCTACCCCCAACCCCCCTCATCCCTTTTTTAAATTTATATTTTATCAGCTTAATGTTGTGAGAATGGAAGTCAGTGGCTCTACTTAGGGACCAGCAAGGATAGAAATCTAATCCTGGATAGTTTACAATGGCTTCCCTTAGACTTACAGGCCTTGTTAGGATCCCCAACATCAACCTCCTTTGTGGCTAGAGGCTCAGAAGACAGTGGGCAGGTGACCTCTGTATGCATGTTACTTTCACATCACCTCTGCAAATGCCTGGCAGGGTCCTGTGTGCCTCTGTGGACCACATTAGACAGAGGGGGCATAGAAACCCACATCCTCAAACTCTGAAATTTGGGTATCTTGGGAAGACAGATATCTTGGGACTATGTGATTATTGAGACAGTAAGACCCTCGGCTCATGCATCTTGAACCGTGTTGCCCTCTTCTCTTTTAGTGCTTAGGGTCAGAAGTTACTAAAAGGGATTTCTTATCAAGGTAAAGCCTTTCTCATGTCTGAAGTTTCATATCTCACTCCCAAGTCAGGCTCAGCTGTCAGCCTTTGTAGGTCCTGCCAGTGACAAAATAGGATGCCGCTAGGCATATTTGTGGTAGATGTGCAGGGTGTCCTGGGTTCATAAATCAGCAGCTGGATCCACAGATATCTTTTTGCCTTGTGCTCAGGAGCACAGTCATTGCTAGCAAGAACTCCCACCAGACAATGGCTCTAACACTTCTTGTATGAACACTAACTAGTCTTCAAATTTCCTTTCAGTGCAGTGCTAATTGTTCTTCCCACTTTATAGGAGGAAAAACTAAGGCACAGATGTCCCTGAAGGTCACACAAACAGAAGCATATGTATCTGAACCCAAGCAGTTAGTTCTTATTGACTATACTGTCTCAGCTTCACTCAGGGACATTCTGGGTTCCCCGTTCTTGAGTGATACAGGAAGCTGAAGAATCCTTGCAAAAGGATGGTTTAAAGGGAGACGACAGCATCTGTGCTTTCTCTTTGGGGCTCTGAGCAGTCATCTCTACCCCTGTCCTTTGGAGTATTTTATTTTTTAACAAAGCACCACCTAAATCCGTGGAGATGAGGAAAGAATCCATGACTGAAGCAGGCAAGTTGTCTTAGGTGCCTTTTCTCTCCTTCAGGCAACCTCACAAGAATGCCAGTTCTTATCCAGTGACAAAAGCCCCGCTCACCTTGTGGCTTAGCCACCCAGGAGATCATTGGGGCCTCTTTTGTAAGTAGTCCTTTGTGTATAAGGTGCTTCTTTGAACTCTGAACTGACATTGTGCAAGAGGAGATTCTCACAGGGTAGTCCCAAATGATCCATCCAGCTTTGGAAGGGGGTGGGGATAGGAGGGTGACAGATGGCACTTTGCTCAATTTGTTCCTTCTGAGATTATTAATTCAGTGCTAGTGGTAGCCAGGATCCCCAGAAGGTTAGGGGGGAGACAGGTAGTGCCGTAGTGGGGTACAGAGTGCTGCTTACTGGCAGCTCAGCCATGTGCCTACCCTGCAGCTAGGAGTGGAAACAACAGCAGGTAGTAGGTTGTTCCAGGCTTCCTAGCCACCTACCGTGTGTCAGACATGGTGGATATGGAGCCAAGAAGCAGACTCATTACAGACTAGACATGCTTGAGGACAGAGCTGGCCTGAGGCTGGTGTTTAGTCCTCGTATAAGGTGCTGAGAGGAAACTTTTGGACTTATCACATGGCAAGGTGAGACTGGTGAACAGAATCATCACAAGGTTGGAATAGCTACCCACACACAGGAGGATACATACTTGGGGAGAAGATAAAGCCATGAGTTTTAGAGACTGTGAACTGGAGCATAGTTCTTGCTTCTACCAACCTGTGCCCCTTTAGTACACTCACTTAACCTCTCTGGGCCTCCAGTTCCTGGTTTCGAGCATGGAGGGATGAGGTGGTAATGATTTTGTAGCAGTTGAATAAGGAAACATTCATTATCCTCCAATGTTACTGTTCTACTGTGCTTCTTACTTTTCATAGTCTTATTAAAATTTCTCATTCGAGCCTCAGCAGATGGCTCAGTGAGTTAGAACATTTGCTGTCTAAGTATGGGGACCCGAGTTCCTATCCACAGCACATGCACAGAAAACAAGGCATGGCTGCACTTATCTGTAACCCCAGGATTGTTGGGGTGGGGTGCCAAGACAAGAGGATGGTTGGGGCTTCCTGGCAATCAGTTTAGCTCCAGGCTTAGTGAGAGACCTTGTCTCAAGGGAATAAAGTGGGAGGTGATGTATCAGGAGCCTCTTCTGGTTTCCAAGCAAGTGCAGAGGTACACTTGCATGGACACACAGACACACACATGAATATGTACACTCACATACACACAAGTACTTGCAAAGTTCAACAATGTGTCCATTTAATTACTTCTACTTCTATAGAGCTGCAGCGAACTATCCAAGGTGGTACAGGTAATACGTTACAGAATCGAGATTACAGCCATCTGACCTTGTACCTTTCTGTTTAATTATGTATAGCCCCCTTTCTTGTGCTGGAATTGAGTTGGCCAGGAGAATTACAATGGTCAAAAGACCCACAGTCTGTGTCTAGCAGGCAGAACTCACTGCCATCAGCACTGTAGCAGCTCCATGCATTATGGACAGGGCCCGGGGCATCACCAGAGGCTTTGCCACCCCTTTAAATTATTATTATTACCAGCATTTCCCAAGTTAGACCCTTGACAGATTGGTGCTAAATTTCTACAATGAGGACATCTACTGTGGGCTGGATATCATAGGCTCTCTCAATCCCTTGACCCACTGCAGCACCTCCACAAGAACCAAGTCTCCCTCCTTTGTGTCAGACCCAAGGCCAGGAAGCCAGCAGCTTCAGGTGTCACCCCACAGAGAAGCCACCCCCCAGAACAGCTCTCTATACACTTTACAATTTTATTTTTTCTTTAGCTCATTTATCACCAGCCAACATAGCATATCTCTCTCTGATTTTCTTCTTATTGTCTGTTTCCTCCCTGTAGAATGCACACTGTAAGACCCAGGCTTTTATTTGTCTTAAAGTGGCATTCCCTGTCTTCAACTGCTCCTGAGCAGTAGAATCTGGCTGACTGAGTGAATGACTGAGCGAGTCTTCATCTAGGATCCTCTGTTCCAGAAAACAATTACCAAAGGCTGGCTCTGAGCCGGGAGCTAGATTATGAGTTGGCTCTTTGTCTTTGGGGAGCACCTTGACCTGGAAAAGGTAGAGAGAGAGGTATGTGTATGAGTAACTTCCTCACTGCATGAAGGGCTAAAGGAGGAAGATCTAGGGAGGGAGAATGACTCCCTTTGCTTAGAGTATTCCCAAGCTCCTATAAAGGTGGTGGCATGCGGACTGCCTGAGTGAAGGGTTTGCAACATTGTGGGGATAAGCAGCAGTACTGGGTCATGGTCAGGGTGGTAGAGAGGATGATGGGAGATTATGTTGTCTAAGGAGGCGAGAATTCAGCTTTACTCTCACAGTGTGTCTGAGGGAAAATTGCCAACAGCTTGGAGAACTTTAGCTGTGAAATCTGAAACTATGTTGTTCATGCAGGCTTGTCACTTCTTTCATAAGAGAACAAAAGACACAGCTTAACCAAATTATACCCACAATTGAGGTATTCCTTTGTATTAACCTCATCTTTTCTGTACTGTCTCTAGTCCAGAGACTGGGGACTTGGGGTGAGTGGGGGCCCCTGCAAAGCCTCCAGGCATCTCCTTCTGCTGGAAGGCTCTTCAAGTTTTAACCACAGGAGGCCAGTTTTCAGACTTCCATGCTGATTTCTCTAGTGCCCTTAGAAAACACTGACTGGTATCATATAGGTTAAAGACAAGACTATTTAGTGAGCATGAGGGAGGGGCGAAGGGGGGGAAGAAGGGAGCTCTCATGCCAGAAGCCTTGAATGCCCATTCTGTTTCCTTTAACTGTGGGTTATTGAAGAAAATTGTCCATTCTGTTTACTCAGCTCCTTCTCTTCTGGAAAGATGATAAGGCTGGAGGCTCCCGCCAGTGGCCCCCCTCTAAGAAAATGTTTCATTATTGATCTGAGTGTCAGTAACTCAAATGGTGGTGTTTACCCCGAGGTTGAACACCTAATAAAAATTTAAATTATTATTTAAAAAATACACACAGGGAAGCACAAACGCCATCAAGGAGGAGCCTCTTAAGCAGAGTGCAAAGCCAGGCATGCCCACAACACAAGAGCCTAGGGTAGGGCCTGGAGGGCTAGGATTGTGACTTCCTCCATGATGGGCCCCACTGTCGGGGTGTACCTTTGAGTGCATCTCCTCCCAATGTGGGCGTCTCTGCCAGGCTCCGTAGCTCCGATCTGGACCCTAGCATCCCCTCTCAATAATACTGAACTTGGGTCAACAGCGTGTATTTCTTTCCAACCCTTCCTGTTATAAATAGGAGGGAACATTGGCATTGCAAATGAACCACCCACCCAAAGCTCATGGACAGACCCTAGCACACAGTAGGTGCTCAGAAAATGTCCCTTTTTATCCCTGTAACCCGCGACACAAGATTCCATGCTCAGGTCCTTCCTCAAAAGGCCTACCCTGTAGCCTATTAAAAACCGATTGCAGCCAGACCCTGTCTTATTTGAAAGGCCCTGAGCACTAAATCACACCTATACATAAATGATTGATAAGGAATTAATAGGTTAGGTGGTAGCACTTACGGAAAGCAGCAGGCAAGAAAAGAAAGAAGCTTTAATAGCAAATGTCAAAAACCAGATATAGGCCTCTGAGGGGACATTTTCGGCTGCAAAGTCCCTTAAATCATGTCCGTTAGAAAACCATCTCTTAGGTCCCCCAAAGGACAGATGATACACAAGGTCATGGAAGCAGAAATTGGGGTCAGTATAGGATTGCATGTCATGGCCCCATGCCCTTATTCTTTACCTTGACTGTGATGCTCACTGCCCTTCTCTGCAGCGCTGAGTCCAGCCTCTCACGCTGGCTACTTACCTTTTTTTTTCCTTCTGACTTTAGTTCTATAGCCCCTGGCACTGCCTGTCTCCATCACCCATTGCTCTCCAGTGATTCACTTTCTCAGGCTTAGATTCTACTATTGATCATGATCATAGATCAATAACTTACAAAAACCTTTCTGGACTTTTCCCCTGCTCTCACCTTGCAAAACTCCTGCCTGATTAAACCCAACTGCTGGCTGTCTCTCCATTCTCATGCTTATCTCCAAACATGTACACATCATGAAGAAAAACAGTGTCTGGCTCCCTGTTACTGCAGCAAAGACTGTAACTCCCAAATGAGCACCAGAAACTCCCTGGCAATCTCTTCATGCTGTTCTCATGAGTTAACTTTCACTCTCATAATTTTATATCTCCTTTTTGCAAGGACAGCCTGCCCATTCTTTTAAATCTCCTCTACCTTGTGCTTTAAGGAAGGCCCCTCTCATGTCTTCCTTCCAGACTCTTCCTTACGCCCAGCCTCTTGGTCCACCCTCTTCATTTAGGGATGTCATGGCCCTGCTTTTCCATGGTCCCCAAAGAATTAACATCTGTAGTCATCACCTTTCCTCTCTCTCATCACTTTTTCTTCCTAAGAAGGACAAGGATATACCCTGATAATTTCCTTCTCTGAGAAAGTGAAGTCTGTCTGGATTCTGCTTCTTGTCTCTGCTGCATCTCATAATTTCCACTTACAGCTGAACTTAATTGAAAATGTGGTTCCTGGTCCCAATTCTACTCCATGTTCTTTTCACTCCTTAAGGTGTCTATAGCTACCTTCCAGAGATACACCACATATCATCAAATTTTCCAGGACTTTCTTGTTCCCAGATCCCATAGCCCCCCCCCCCAACCCCAACATTGTGTGTGTGTGTATTTTGGGGAGGGTGTATGGTGTTTGTGTGTGTGTATCCCTTCCCATTGTGTGTGTGATGTATGTATAGTATGTGTCTGTGTGGTGTGTATGTGTTGTGAGTGGTGTTGTGGGAGTGGGTGTTTGACCAACTCTTTGAATTATAGAACAGTTATCACTATAAACCAGTCTTTCCATGAATTTGTTCTGTGTTCTCTCACTGTCTTCAGTCTCTAGAAAGTTGAATCTCTGTATGATGGTTAATGTTAACTCTCAATCCCCTGAACATGCTGTAAGAAATTATCTAGATTTGGTCTTTTGATGTGGAGAGACTCACTTGATTGTGAACAGCACCATCCCATGAGTTGGGCCCTAGACTGATTGTAAAGGAGAAAGTGAGATAAACACAGTGTTCATTTCTTTGTGCTTCCTGGCCGTGCTTGAAGTATGATGAGCTGTCTTAAGCTCTTGCTGACATGAGTTTCCCACAAGTCCCTTTGTAATATGTTTTCTCCATTTACTTCCTCCTTTTTATTTATTCTAGGGTGATAGCCCATGGGTTTGTGCTGCCCACTTTTAGGGTGGGCTTTCTGTTCTTAGTTAAACCTCTCTGGAAATCAATATACCCAAAGCTATGTTTCCTAGGTGATTCCAATTCTAGTCAAGTTGATGATGAAGATTCTAGAATCAACAGATATATTAGGAAGTATCCTGTTCAGTTCCCTCATTTTGTAGACAAAGAGGAGATCGATGCCAGGCAAGGGTCATTTCACAGCAAATCAAGACTCTTGATTGCTTTTCTTGCTTATTTGCTGGGTACTGTTCGTGGGCTGGGATACAGGATGACAGACCCACACTGGAGCAGTCACAGAGGACTGGATGCCAGCATGCAGGCTTTGAAGCTTCTGGGAGATACTTCTGAGCCTTAACAGGGCTCCTGAGAAGCTAGACTTATTGCTACCTCAAATTTTTGTCTGGAGAAGCTTCTCATGTCAATCACTTGGATGTGATTTTTTTTTCCAAACCTGAACAGGGCTTGACTGTACTTAAGTGGCTTCTGTCATTCTTTGATTTATTTTCTCCTTCTCTGCAAGAAGAAAAGATAGGAGACTTATGACTAATTCCATCTCTTACATGGCCAGAGGAAAAATGTCCAGCAGCCTTTTATAGGCCCTGCTGTTTTCAGGGGGTTATTTGAATCAATTTTTAATTATCAAAAGTTTAGTGAAATGCCTTCTTTAATTATATATATGTAGCTTTGTGTTTGTGTGCATACAAACAGAAACATGCATTTCTTTCAAATATAAAGAACAGAAGGAAAGATGTTCAAAGAGGATTTAGGCTGTCAATTTGTTACTCTTTCTATCCCAACATACTAGGTGATCTCTGCTCTCTGACTGGTTCACCAGAGTTACAAAGCCATTGCCTTAGAAGAGTCATCAGCCCGAGAGTTTACACAAGGTACATCTCCTCTCAACAATATGCACTGACTCTTTTTAGTCATTTGAAATTAGATGGGGGTATTCAGGCTGAATTTCCTTTTATATTAAGATTTAGGCATAGTCTGTGGAGAATCTGTCCAATCAAATATTTAACCTGAAAAAAATTAATCATTGTATTACTTACTGTAATGGTTTGAATGAAAATGTCCCCGACGGGCTCGATATTTGAATTCTTGGTCTCTAGTCAGTGATGTTATTTGGAGAGGTTTAGCAGGTTTGCTGGTGGAAGTGTATCACTGAGGAGGGCCACAGCAGAAGAGGCTCTGAGGTTAAAAAGCCTCAGCTACTCCCAATTTACTTTCTCCCTGCTATGTACATACTGTTAAGAAAATGAGTGCCAGCTTCCTGCTCTGGCAGTCATGCCTTCTGCTAGCTGCTATGGTTCTCCCACCATGATGGACTCTTATCCCTCGCCATAAGCCCAAATAAACCCTTTCTTCTGTAAGTTGCTTGGTCATGGTGTTTTATCACAGTGACAGAAAAAAACCTAATATGCTTAAATTTCTTGTTGCTGTAGCAAAATACCCAACCAAAGCAACTTTGAGATGGGTTTATTTTGGCTGACAGTTCAAGATATCATGATGGGAAGGCATGGTGGTAGGAGCATGAGGCAGTGCCTGCTACATCCAAAGTTAGGAAGCAGAAGGAGATACCTGTTGGTGCTCCTTTTATTTAGTCCAGGATTCCACCTCATGGGGTGGCCCACATTTAAGATGGGTCTTCCCACCTCAATTAGCTCAACCTAGGAAATCCCTCATAGATTCTCCCAATAATTTGGCCCCTAGATTATTTTAGGTCTTATAAAGTTGACAATCAACATTAGCCATAAGCATCAGCAACAACTTATACATCACTGACCCCAGAGAACCCTCCAGTTAAAAAGCCACAGATTCTTTGGCTTCTTGTAAGCCTACACTATACATATCCACGTACACGTACATATCCATATATAATCTAGTAAAGACTAGTTGGTAGTTGTTCTTTTGGTCTTTTAGTCTTGTTTGGGAAATCTTTGAGATGTTCTTGATGATGAGTGTTTTAGCATACTCAAATAGCACTAATAGCTTTATGTGTTTTTCTTTGATCATGCTTATTATCATTTAAATAATCCATTTTCTGCTTCATTTATTTGCTTATTAAATGAAGGAAGTGTTGGAATCCTCAGGGTGGCTCTGAAACACTATAAGTTCCTTGTCCTCATTGTGTGTGCTTTAAAAAAATGTATTTTCCTCTTCAGCTTCCTCTCATGACTCTATTTTACTTCCATGCCATACCCTTGAATATGAAGGCCTAAGTCAGACTAGACTCCTTAGGTGAGAAGAATCTAGGTCCCAGGCACTGTCCTAGGTTCTTAATTTCCTACGGAGACAAAAGTCTTTCAGGTCACAAAACAAATGTTACCCAGCAGCTAGGCAATTCATCTATTGTCAAGGTTACTTTATTTTGCCTTTTCAGTTCCTCTCACGTCTGTGCATTTCTTTCCATCTCTAACTTGCTGGCATGTTAATCAAATTGGCTTTATTCTTCTCCATTATTATGAATTACATTTAATGTTTCTGCTATATTTATGTATCATATGTTATGAAAAACTTAAAAGGTTCTATGAATGTAGGTAGCTCAGGCACATGGCTAGGTACGGGGAATCTTTTTTTCTTTCTCCTTCTCTTCTGTCTCCTCTTTCCTTATCTCCCATTTCTTCTTTCTTCTTTCAAAGTTTGGTCCTTTTTTTTTTTCTAGAATGATTAGTTTTCACTATTATTATCTATGAAGAATCAGATGCCATTGGACTTTTGTGGGCTGTGGCAATAGACATTGTAAAATTCTTATTTTGAGTATAAACTGTAGGGTGGTGGAAATCATGTTTTTCTAGATCCCTAATGTTCCATTTTAGATGTGCTTTAAGCGTCACTGTGGAAACTTGAGGCTAAGAGAAACTAAATTTTGGTGGATTTACAATGCTGTTGGTAAGGCCGCTTGTGTAGCTAGAAGATACTGGCTGGGTATTCTAATCCGGAAGCTGTGGAGTCAAGGTGACAGCAGATTTGGCGACTAACGAAGGCTTGCTTTTGGTTTGATGCATATCATCTTCTCATGTGTCCTTACGTGGTGGACAGAGGGGGTCATGTTCTTTTATTCTCATCCATTCCCTATACTTTTACTAAAGACCACATCAATATGGTCATCTGAGCGTGAGCTTGTTACATTCTGGTTTAAAGTGCTTCCCATTGACCTTAAAACAAACCAAAATCCATAAAGTGGTCTGGCTAGCCTCTCAAGCTTTACTCCCTCCCAACTCTGGGCGGCAACAGTATTAGGCTTGGTGTCCTGCAAGCTCCCTAGCTTATGTTTGGTCCTATGTTCCGTCCTGTGATCTTCCCCTTCCTCCATATCCCCTCTCCATTCCTTCTCCTTTCTTCCACACTCACCTGCACGCGCAAGTCTCAGCTTAGATGCCTCTTTTTCCAGGAAGCCATCCCTGGATCCCTAGACCAAGCTAGTTTCCTGTGCTATATGATTATAGAACTTCCTAAATTTTGCTTTATATCCTCAAATTTTTACTTGTAATGTGATGCATAATTAGCATAAACATTAAATAAATAAAAATAAATCAGGCTCCCTGTAATTATATGGCAGGTCAAGCAGTATGATACCGATATGAATCCATGACATCTCTGGGTACCTCTTTTGACCTTAAGCCCCTCCCTTCCTACAGACAACAGCCTTCCTGATGTACTGATATAAATTTTCTCACTTTTGAGGATTTAGTATTTGTCAGCTTAGAAATGTGTATTGTGTATATATCGAATGTCAATTTATCAACTTTTATCAGAATACTAAATATATCAAATTTCATATGCCTATCAAATTTATGTATTTTAACAGTTTAGAAACATATATAACAATCATAAATCCTAAGACTCCTTATGTGATATACAAGACTCCTTCTGTGATATACATCCACTCATTGAACAGGGCCCACTTTTATATCCCCAGGGTCCTGCCTAACCCTGGAGCACACTAAATCTACAATAGCTATTTGGAGACTAGATGAATAGAAATGACATCCATGTTCACTCTAGATAAAGTCTGAGCTATAGTGAGGGCCCTACTGTGAACCTCTTTTCAGAAGGAGGCTGCAAACAGAGAGTTGAGGTATCTGTTGCATAGGAGAAACATGTTCAAAATAGCCTGCCACTTTCTTCCCAACAACTTTAAATAAAAAGGTGACTAAGAAAGCTAGATGGTGAAGTGATTCTGTCTGTCTACCTATTTGTGCCTCTATCTATTTGTGTATCTAACCACTCATTTATTTATCTATCTGGCCAGCCAACCGTGTAATATTATACAAACACACAGCTACTGAAGCAGACTAGAAAAATAGAGCACATAAAAGAACAAGGGAGGGAAATGGTAACTGTCTCATAAGCAGGTATAAGTATTGGCCTCCGTTCATGACCTACAGGAATAAACCCTGTCCCTGTCAGCAACTCAGACAAGGAGATGGTGAGAAAATAAACTGTGTCTCGGGAATTTGATTCATGGGGGAGAAAAAAAACAGTGGCAAGATCATGGAAACACATGAATTATTCACAATTCAAACCAGGCAAGGGAAGGAGGGGGAGGGGAATGACCAGGAAATGAACAAGAAAATGAAGCTCTCTGGGGCAAGGGGGGGGGGTATGGGGAAGGGGCCAAGGTGGCAGAGAGTGGTCTCACAGGGAACTAAACCAGACTGGCAGAGGCCAGCTGGCCATGTGAATAGGTCAGCTGACAGTACCTGGTGGAGAGACTGGTTTGTGTATAAAATGAGGAATATCCCTAAGTCAGAAAGCTAGTTCCAGCTGGAGTGAGCCGCTGGACAGCTCATGATTGAGTTTAAAAATAAATCCTGGTGCCAAGCTCACTGCTGCCCTGTGATTGCAGAAAAGGAAAAACACATCTGCTGAGCTGGTGATCTGGTGGAGGAATGTGGGCACATGGGATTGATGTAAGTCTGGCATGGCCTAGAGAGGAAGGGCAGCAGGAGGTCACCCTCTCTAATGTGGTGAACTTTGCCCCAGTTGCATTAGGGTGTGTGAAGAATGAGTATGAGGAAAGCAAGGCGGAATGTTTTATATCCTCTCTCGACATTAGTGAGAGACTTGGGTTGTGCTAAAATGAGGACAAAGTACTGAGGGGAGGAGTCACAACTGAAGACCAGCAGCTGCTCAGCTCAGGGGCCAATGGAGATAGCCGAGGAGCTTTCTAGCACAGGACTACGGCTAATGCCCTTTAAGGGGGTCAGCTGGGAGATAGCTGGGTAGAGCGTCCAGTTTAAAATATGTGTAGCAAATAGCAATACACTTTTGGGGGCCTGGAACTGCTTCTTGACTGTTTACTGTGCCCCAGTCTTGACATCCAAAAGAGCGAGAGGGAGAGAGCAGGGAGAGAGACAGTTATTTCAAAAGCTAAGATCAATGTGGAAACTCTGGAGTGGGGTACTGAGTTTGAGAGCTGGAGGAAGCCTGGACACACTTCTCTGAGCATGTGGCTTTTACTTCATGTTTGAAACAAGAGTTTCATTAATTAGCCCCTCCTGGCCTTGAGTTCATAACATCCCTTCTGCCAGCCTCTTGAGTGCTGGGGTCATAGGCTTGAGCTGCTGTATCTGGCCTAGTAGGAGGTGTGTTCTTTGAGCTGTGAAGGAAATCAGGAGCCAGCCATATGCTGAGAAGGCACAAAGCACAGGGGTCAGCATGGTGCAGGACATGAGAAAAATATGAACCAGCAAGGATTCCAAATCTATGTTCGCTCATGTCCGGCCTTAATCTGTGGAATGGGAAGGCTGGGTGAGGTGATGGTTAAGACCTGTTCATTGGGATGCAGAGTCTCAGCAAGTCTCAGCCTTCTGGGGAACAGCTGTATTTGAGCTAGATGTTCAAGAGAGATCTCCAAGTACCAAGGAAGTCCCTGAGACCAGTAGCTAGGCAATGCAGTCTTCTTGTGCTGTCCTCATTGTGTGGAGAGTGAGTGGGCTCTGACCTCTACTCACTATGCTCCTACTGTGTATGAGAGCATGAATGAATGCATCTTATCTCACTACCTTGCTGACCTCAGCAAATCCCAGCTAACTCCATGAAACCCCAGTTGTCACATTTGGGTTCTTTTTTTTTTCTATATAAATTTGTGGGACATGCAGTTCAGAAGGGCAGGCAAAGATATGAGCAAGAACGTGGCAGAAATAGTTTGAATCCCTCTATGGCAGAAATGCACTGCCTGGCGGGATAGTTCTGGAAAGCAGTAAGGAACTCACTTGCCAGGTGAGACATTAGAGCTATAGAACTGTGGTGGGATGGAGAATATACAGGAAGGAAACACACTTGGCTGCTTTGAGTTCTACAGGAAGCTGGATCCGAGCTGGGAAAGAGCCATTGAAGGCAGTTAAGAAAAAAAAAGGGAAATTGTAGATATAGAAAAGACTTTGATCCAGCTCCCAAAGGGTCTTTCTAACTAGGAATGCTTGTTTTATCCATCCTGTAGTTTTCTGTAGACATGGGGCAGGCAAACAAGCAAGGATAACAGCAAAGTGAATGCATGCCCATTGCATGCTGCTTCTTCCAGATCTGTACTAAGTATTTCGTGTTTGTCAACACACTGCATCTTCATATCACTTGCCTTGTGCTGGTGGGAAACTAAGGGAGAGAAAGAAATTTCTGCATCCTCACAGTTGGTGGGGCACCTGTGAACCTCATCCTCAAACTTTGTGATTGAGACTTAAGTTACCACAGGATGCTACCCAAGGCTGTGGCCTCCCTGTCTTGTTTACCTTCAAAAGGACATGCTGCATGGAGCAGGTGCTGAGGGCTCTGCTAAGTAATAGCCTGGGTTTCTTAGACCAATCAGAGTTGTCAGTTTTGATGACAACCCTGCATACAGTCAGAAGGTGAGCCCAGGTGGGCACGGCCAATCCTTCTGGGCTTGGTGGACTAGAGAGGAGGACTGTGTCTCCTCTATAACCTCTTCTTTGGATTAGGGGTTTTTTCCTCAGCCAAGCCTCCACAATGGAAGCCAAAGAAAAGAAGGGACGTGGGGAGGGAGAAGAATGAAGGAGAAGAATGAGGAGGGGGCAGAATGGGAAATGAAGCTACATAAGGCCCTTCATGACCTCTAGTAATTGGGCATGCCACAGACAAGGAAAGAGGGAGGAAGCAAATGTCTCTGCTTATAGAGTTCAAAGGAGCATTTATCTTGTCCAACCTGGAGATGGAATGAAGATCATAGACTGTGTTATGGGTGTGACTATCCATCCTAAAGAAGCACTGAACAGAGCCAAGAGACCTGAACACTAGATGTCTCCCTCTTGGTCGTGAACCTGTATACCCCCAGACAAATAACAGTGGCCATGAGAGAGCTCTCTCAGATGCTTCCTACTTTCACAGTATCCTGGGTTTGACCCTTATACTACCAGAGTCTCAACTCATCAGTTTATTTAGGATTTCATATGAGTTTTAATAGGTTTGTAAGTAGAACATGAGAGTCCTTGTGACTTTGTCATGCTCCTCAATAAATCCACCATTTAGCCTGCCCTATTTTGAAGCTCTGGCCAAGAGACATATTGTGGCTTCTGTCTGATCACCTCTTGCTTTTGTTTGACCATGGCATTGGCCACCTCACGTCTTAATCTAGGTTTCCAGGTCCTCTGAAGTCCCTGTCTTCATCCTCTGGTTTTATGGAGATGGGCTCCTAGCATTCCTCATGGCATGAGTGCTGGGAGCCAGTATAAAGAATTCTTAATTTAGTTACTTTGTGAAATTATTTATCTGTAAACATCAACAAGTACTTAAATTAGAGCAAAGGCAAAAGCAGGCAGTCTGACCAAGCTAGGCTAGGGTGGCTGGAGAGGATGGGTAGCAGTCTGGGAGCTGCTTGGTGGGTATGCTTTGCTCCACACGACTGTTTGACACATAATGCTGGGTCTCTGGAGCTCTGGCTTTCCTGATGCAGGCTTACACCCCTCTTTTGCAAAATATTTTTTATTGGCTTGCTATTGTTACGGAAGGGACAAGTTGCAACCAGCTTGACAGTGGGAATGGATGGCACACACAGAGAGGAATGCTTTGACTTACAGATGCAAGCCATGATCTCTCTTGGCTTAGGCCTTAACATAGGGTTCTGGTTATGAGCTGTTTTCTGCAAAACCTGGCTTTCCTGATGATATGGGTGCCCATTAGTTTCACACACATGGCTTTGTGTGTGTGTGTGTGTATGTATAGGTGGCTATCCATTTGTCATAGGTGTATGTGATAACCCACAAGTCCAACCTGCATACATAGAAAAATAGTGACATCTATGTCCTTGGTTTTGACATGTGACAAAAAGACCATAATTTAAATGTAATGTTAGGGACCAGTGGCAGAGCTATTTAGGGAAGCAGCTGTCTATGTAACTCACAACTTTAGGAGGTGCAAGGTCTATGACCCTTGATGTCATTCTTTAGCACATTCAATTTCCTAAAATGTGATCATTTCCAGAGAAGAAAAAAAATTGTGATTAAAAAAACCCAAGTATATTTACTCCTTTCTCCAACACCCAGTAATTACTTAATTTGTCCAAGCCCCTGTTAAGCAACACAGCAGACTATAATAATAATTATTACTATTTTTATGAAAGAGATAGCAATCATGATTTCCATTCTACAGAACAGGAAATTGATATTTTTAAATAACCCACTCAATATCTCATAGCCAAGGTTTTATTCATGATATGTCAGGATGGAAGCATAGGTCCTCTAACTCAAAGTTTAGTGCTCCAAGAAATAGCTTAATATTTCAAGGAGGTAATGTTTAGACAGAGTTGGTGTGACAAGACCATGGAACAAAGAAGAACAGAACATGCACCATGAGATATGCATGAGTAAGGGCTATCAAAATTCTGGGGATCCAGGGACTGTCCATAGACAGTGACATTTGGACTCAGCACAGCAAAGTAGGGAGGATTTTTACTGGTGGAGAGAAGAGTAGGTTTTCCTAGGCAGAGGAAGGAGGGGGAGGACAGAAGTGGTTACATGCAATAAACACTCAAACCTCAGCTTGAATTAGTGGTCCTTGGGCTGACAATGTGGCAATACCTGACCTACCTTTGAAGTGATGAAAGCTTATGGGCTCTGCACCCAGCTATTCTGGTTTGGCTGGTTCTGCACATTGGTCTTGTCACTCACACTTTAGAAAAAGCCTCCTAAGTGGTTCTGTTGGATAGCTTGAGTTGAGACCTTTTGGCAGAGGGGGCAGGAGGAAAGAGGGATGATGGTTCCCACAGTAGCTATCACAGCAGGATCTCGATGAATGTGGTGATAATGAGAGAAGAAAGGATGGCATGGCTTACCGTTCTTTGAAACGCAGCATCTTTAGAACTATCTATGAGATATTTGAGCTGTGATGACTAAGAGTACCCTCTACAAGAATGGCTTATAATTATGGTACCACCTTGCATAAATCCCCAGCAAGTTATCTGAGTCAAAAGCTCAAGCGTGAAATTGGTAAGGGAGATTGTGAGTACTCTTCTCTGTGGATGTGGCAGTTGAGGTGACAGGATTCACACTCAGAGACAGAGGAGGAAGAGAGGGTGAAGGATTCACACAGTAGTGCCTATGTTTAGGAGGCAGAGGGACAATGAGAAGCTTAGAAGCTATTCATAATGGAGAATCTCTTCATTTACATGAGCCAAGGTCTATGTCTGGAGGGGCGGGTTATGGGCAATAGAGTCATTTTTCATAGGCCTGGCTGCCAGCAACTCGAACATTGATCAGCTGAGTCAATAGCTCCGTGCTCAGACAAGTAGCTCTGGCTGAGATGTGTGCTGAAAAGTGGAGCAGATACAGCCTAGTTCTCCCTAACCAGAAACAGCTAGCTCAGGCTTCTAGCAGAAAAATTAAACTGGTTTTACCACTCTCTTGAAAGAGGAATGAATCTCGAAGACACATAGGTTATGGGGCGACCCGTCAAAACGATGTCCTTTATTTTGAACCAGCCCCAAGATGAATCCCAGCCTGCTGGAGAAAAATTCTGCCAGTGTTATTTTAAGGGGACCCTATCATACCATTATCATTATAGCCTGACATCATGTCATTGGACCAATTTAGCTTGAATAGAAACCTGAAGCTTTCCCAGGGACCCATTCTTTGAGGGTTCTAAGAGCTGAGGAGGGCAGTGATGAAGAGAAGCTGAACCAGCAGTACTGGGGGTTGAGAATAGGACCCGGTGTCTAGGCAGACGGTTGGGTTTCACCTCACAGGACAGAAGAAGCGAGGTTCCAGTGTCAGGGACTCATCTTCAGCCCCTGAGTTCACCTGCCTTTGGAAGACACTGCAGAAATGGAGAGAAAAAAATAGTGATGCCATGGGAAAAGTACACCTTAGTACCAATGAGTCCTCTCGCACCCAAAATGGATAGACCTTCGAGAAGCCTTCCTGGGTGGCATGGATATTGACTGGCCATGGAATTGTTGTGGAGCATGGTTTCTACTTCCTATGAGTGAGCCCTAGTTAAGCAAAGGATAGAAGACTTTTAAAGCTTCTTATGCTTTTAGGGTGGGGCTTGTGTTAAATGCAGCATCCAGTTTAGCATCTGTTGTCGCGTTGCATTTCTACAGGATGCTGAAGATGCCCAGTCTTCAGACTAGGCCTTTGTGCCCCAAGGTACCGGTATCAAGACCTAGGAAGAGAAAGCTGAAGGAATAGCTTTGTATTCAAGGCCCCCTCCAGTTCTATCCTGAGAGCTTTGGGGACTACTTCCTTCATCTTCTGACCAGGGAAAGGAAACCAGGAAGGGGGAAACAAGAAGGTGCGCAGGTGGTTGCAGAAGGCTCCCCAGCAAGCCTGAGCCAGAGTCACTCTCATCATCTCGCACATTGCCCAGTGCCTAGCTGTCTCTGATTATTGGGTCCCGAGGCTCTCGGCTCAGGCAGAGTAATTACAGTTGAGGCCCTGATGAATTGGGGGCCAGTAATTAAAGCGCCTATTGATTTTCTACTTAGGAGTTCCCTGTAGCTGGAAACGAAAGTGGGGAGGGGAGCCAAAGAAACAATCTGAGGCAGGTATTTCAAAATGGGGGATGGTTCTGTATGCATTAGCTGGGTCTGGCAGCTTCTGGAGGTGGGCGTGGGGGGTGACCATTTATCATTGGCCTATCTTTCTGGAATCTGAGAATTGATCCGCTAATCAATATGCTTCTGGGGCATGGTGCCAGCTGGAATAGGGGGAAGGAGGTCTGTCTTCTGCCGAGAGTTCACCCTTAGAGCTCCAAACCATGAATCTGTCTTGTTTTGCTGCTTCATTTAGCTTATTTTAATTGTGTATTGAAGCAATTGCCTCGTTTATATCGCCTGCCTTCATCAGGCCACATGGGCTTTTTCTGCACGAGAAATGTAGCTTCTGGGGCCAGACACCCCACGAGCTGTGGGCATGCTGAGAAGGAGAAGGTTGAGGAGGGCCTGGGATGGAGAAGGGGAACTGGGAGGCAGGGCCTGACAGGGCAGAGGCTCTAAAAGGCTGGTCAGCACTGTGGGCAGAAGGCATCTTTAGTGAAGAAAGCGGAGAGCAGAGAAAATGCTTTGCATGTGATGAGAGACTAGAAAGGGGACAGGGACAAAACAAAGCAGGGGGGACATGAGGGAAAGAAATGGGTGAATCAGGAAGACAGTTTGTGGGGAAAGAAAGCACATTAGAGTTTTAAAGATCACTTAAGTTATTTTGGTGCATTTAACTCTTAATTCGTCTTCCTTTCCCTGAGCTAATGGGAAGTGTGAAAGAAAAACTGATGAGGGCCTAACAGGCAATTTTATTTCCGTCAGCTTCTGAACGCTCTCTCTTCCTTAGCTCACGCTGGGTCACTTGATGGGAGATGAATTCTTTTGTTTCTGACAGAAGTGCCTTCTTCCCCTCAGCCTTTTCCTTAGCCTGCCTGTTTTCAGGGCTGCAGCTGGTTTGGCTGCCTAATGATGAGGAAGTTAGATTAGGATCTGGGTTTGATAATGACTGAAGCTGGGCAAAAGGAAGCGTTTTTAGTGTAATGCATGTTGAAACACAATTACCCATTATCCCAGTCAGGGCAGACAATGGGGGTGGTGGGGAGAAGCGAGTGGCGGAGAAGTAAGTGGGCTGTTACTTGTTATAAGCTGGAATAAAAAAGAAATTCCATAGAAATCCTGATTGGATTTATTCAGCATATTCAACCCAGGTGCACAATGTGCTTTGCATCAGAGGAAAAAAAAAAGCCTGTGTGTACACACAGTAAATGGTGCAAAAGAGTACTGAGGCGAGAGTGTGGTTCATTGTGTTAAGTAGCTGCTGTGCATAGATGGCTGCCACGGCCTTGCACGCTGGAGACTAAGACCTGGTCCTCACAGAGTTAGAGGGACAAGAGGACACAAATGGGGCCTTATATGGCTAAGGTCTTAAGAGCATGTTTGCCTGCAAGCGTAGTTAGGTTCCAAACATCGTAAAACAGGTCTTCCTCCATCTACCCCAGCTTCTTGCTCGGCATCCCATTCTCCAGCTTCCCACTTCGTAGCATCCTGCTGGCTCCAGGATGCCCAGCTTCTGGCCATTTTCCTGTCTTTCCTGCATTGGTTACTAGTGCTGCCTGTGAGTCAGTTCCCTAACGGGAAGTCCATAAACAGCAGCCCTTCCAGAGTCCCCAATTCCATGGTTCCCAAGCCTTGTACTGCTTGATAACTCTTTCATCTTCCTGATTCTTCTGCCACAGTCTGAGTTCACCACACAGTGTCTTTTGCTTGAGACTCTTGACTTACTGCAGTGGTCTTTTCGATGGCCACACACACACCAGCCTCCTGTCCTGGCTGGCTTCAGTGCAGTTTATCCACAACAAACATTTGACAATGGTATTCTTAAATTTTAGTGGCTCCTCACTGGAAGGATCAGGTTCCTTCCAGCTGTGTAAACTTGCTTGTTTTCTCCACCTAAGAGTGCTCATCTGAGGCTGCAGGGGCTGCCTCATGGGGTTGCAGTGAGGAGTGTCTGGCATATAGCAATGTCAAAACTGAGGGTGCTGATGGCAAGAAGCAGAGGAATTGCTACGTTGCTATTATCACAGAAGCAAGTCTCTATGATTTGGACCGGAATTTACATCTCTAGCTCCCACTTTTCTCTTAAACTCCAGGTTCACACACATCTCTGTCGCACAGCATTTTCTCCTGCATGGTGAATAGTCATCATAAATTCAATAAGCTCAGAACTGACCTCTTTATATTCTATCTCCCAAACATGTCCGCTCAGTTTTTTCCAACAGAATGAATAAAGATCCCTTTTTATATGGAGTCTCTAACACTGTGACTGCTCTTATTCACCTATGACTTCCTCATCAGATTTACCCATAAATCCTGCATTTTAGCTCCCACCCACCATTACCAGCTTTTGGCCCACCCCTTGCATCTACTCCTCCCTCCTCAGGAGTTACTGTCTTCACACCAGCGAGAGGTTGACCTCTGCAGTAGAAGTGGGGTCATTCCTGTACTCTAAACCTTCCCACCCTGCCATGACTAGTCTGCTTTCATGCTTCCCACTGTCTTTCCTGTCACTCTGTCTGCTATAGACACACTGTCTTCCTTGTTGCTTGGTCAGGTTTAGCTAGCACCTGGCTGGGACCAATGCACTGGCTGTGCACAGTGCTGAAATACTCCACAAAGCTCGGCCAGTGCATCGTTCCTCACTTCGGTCAAGTTCCTGGTGAAATAATGCTTTGTTTTATTTTGGTTTTTGTTGTTGTTGTTGTTGTTGCTTTATTTCTTGAGACAGGGTTTCTCTGTATAGCCTTGGCTGTCCTAGACTCACTTTGTAGACCAGGCTGGCCTCGAACTCACAGAGATCCACTTACCTCTGCCTCCCTGAGTGCTGGAATTACAGGTGTGCACACAACTGTGAACAACACAATAATGCCTTTTTAGTATCATAGTCCCTTCCTTATCCACAGTTTCATTTCCACAGTTTCCACAATTTCAGTTACCCACAGTCAATTGTGGTTCAATAAGACTATCGAGACTAATTTCATCCTAAGTAGTACAATCCAATTTTGCACCATTCCATCCTTGCCTATCATGTGACCCATATCTTTGTCTAGTGTATCCACAATGTATACGCTACTTACCTACCAGTCACTTAGTAGTTACCTTGATTATCAGATCGTCCATCATAGAATCACAGTGCTCAGATACCCTTACTTTACTAATGGCAGCAAGCCACAAAAAGTAGAGGTGCTGCGAGTTTATGACAGTATACTATTGTAATCGACCATCTCACTATTAGTTATTGCTGTTAATATCTAACTCTGCTTATTTTGTGAATTAAATGTCATTGTAACTAAGTCTGCATAAGGGAAAAATAGGGGTTTGTTATTCTCTGTAGTTTCAGGCATCCATTAAAGGTCTTGAAACATGTCCCCCACAAGTAAGAGGAAATAACTCTAAAGCTACAGTCTTTATCTCAGTGTTTGTAAAATAGACTTTATATCGAATTGCAGTCCCAGCCTACCTTGGCACACAGCCTTGCCTATGTATTTTCTCTGTGGCACTTGCTCATTCTGATAGAGTATAGGATCGATGCATTGGCTAAGCTTTCCCCTATCTCCTAACTTTAGTTTCATGATCACATTGGTCTTGTTCCTTTGTCCATTGGCTTTTCTGTTGTCTAGAATGGTACTGGGGATGTAGTAGATGACAGCCACATGAGTCTTCTGCCTATCAGCCAAGGCTCTCTTGGTGTGCACTGGGACATTTGTTTCAACATCTTAGTTCGAGAGGGACAGTACATTGTATTTCTCCTCTAGGATTGGTTCACTATGCCAGACTAGTGTGTGTGTGTGTGTGTGTGTGTGTGTGTGTCATTGACCACCAATAACTTGAACAATTAAAGATACAAGTATAATTTCCTTCCTTAAAGTACTTCCACAATGGAGCAAGGCTTTATTTGCCTGGAATGGATGGTTGTCAGCTGACATGCTGGTTAAGATATGTAGTGTGGTGCATTTGGCATCTCCCCCAGTCAATGGTTAACTCGTTTATTGGAATCAAAGCAGTGGCGCTCAAAGAGTGAGGAAACTAGTGTCCAAGAGTAGGAATCTGTCTCTAAAGGCAGACTCACACCTCTCAACCTGAACTTTTGAGGCATTTTTTTGGCATCCTCCACAAGATGTAAGAGATGAAAATGTGGAAGAGGAAGGATGTACCTATGACATCCATTTCTTTCTCTCTCATCTGCCTTCACTATAGGCCTGATGGTCTTCCTTTTTGTTTTAGACGGTTACAGAAGCCTCCCACATGGTCATCTGCTTCAAATCTTACAATTCTCCAGTCAATTCACCATAAAGTTGTATAATTTATTCATTTAAACGCCCCTGTGTGTGAATGTATATGAGTGTGTGAATGTATGAATTCTCTCATGTGCACATGCATGCATATTTAATGCGCATAAGTATGGACATGTGCAGAGGGCAGAAGACAACCTCAGGTGTTGTTCTTCAACTTCTTCCTTGTTTGAGGCAGCGTCTCTTGTTGGTTACTGACTGCTCTAAGCTAGCTAGACCTCCAGCTTTTAGGGCTTTTCCCATCCCACCTCACTATAGGTACACTGGGATTATAGATACCTGCTACTGTGTCCAGCTTCTACATGGGTTCTGGAGATCCAAACTCAGGTTGTCATGTTTTCATGGCAAGCTCTATACCCACTGAGGCCTCTCCTCAGCCTTAAGCTATTCATTTTTAACATAATCAAAGTATCTGAAAAGTGAATGCTTCATTGTATATTTTTCCCCATGAAAACCCATAGAATCTCCCTTTGCAGTAGCCCACGAAATCCTTGCTATGTCCTGGAAGCTCTACCATGCAGTCTCAACCTGCATGTGCCTTGATGTTACTCTACATCAGAATGAGTGGCCCAGGCACTGGTGTCACCTAATAGCCCTTGCACATTCTGACGTAGTGGTCATGTCTGAATAACCAAGCAGAACGTTTCAGACATGGGAAGGCCTGTGATGTGTTGCATGCAGCAGTGGTGTGTTTGGTAGGATGAAAGGCTACAAGGATGCCAAGAAGACTGAACAGAGGCCATGGGAATTCACGTAAGCCGGAAGAAGACTGATGTCATAGGCATGTCACCATGGTCAATGGCAAAAAGAGATGTCAAGGGGTGAGCAAGACTTTGATTATCGCCTATTATGAGAATGGGCTGAGCAATGTGACTGCATAAGATGAAGAGCTAACCCTTTCAGTTTCAACCTCTGCTGGCAAAACTATCTCTTCCTACAGAAAAGAAGTACGTTTTCTTTTCTCTAGAAGTTGTATGAAGCAACTGTCTTCAGGAAGTTAAGTAATTAATACATGGAGGATCTTTATCTGCTCTTATGGACTTTTATAATCTGTGTCTGAAGCAAAAGTAAAGAATGTACCTTAGGCAGGTGTTGAACACATTTTGGATAGCTATTTTTGCATGTTTGGTTTATTTTTAATGTGTGTTTGTGTGTGTATGATGTACATGCGGAAGTCAGATTACAGTTTTAAGGAGCCAGCTCTTCCCCCCATTTGGGGGCAGTGTCTCTTATTTCTGCTGCCTCACTCCAGCCTAGCTAATTCAAGAGTTCCCAGCTGATTCTTTTGTCTCCTCCTCCCATCTCACTGTAGGAATTCTAGGATTACAGATGCATGTCATCACAGTCAGCTTTTTACATCATTTCTGGAGACTGAGCTCAGGTTGTCAGGTTTGTGGGACAAGTACTTTTATCCTCTGAGATACCTTCCTGGCCCCCAATTCTAAAATAAATTCTGTGTGGTTGTGTGTGCGTGAGTGTGTGTCTGTGTGTGTGTGTGTGTGTGTGTATAAGCAAGGGAGGTATCCTGCCATGGTTGTGCAGAAAACCAGAGCATGGACTAGGAAAAGCGCCTCTATTTTCTCTCAGTGATCTAACGCTTGCCACACTAACAGCATGGAACTGTTCTGAGGATCACATGAGTTAACATTCTTGCACACCAGTGTTTAACACGTGACAGACAGTCCTTTTTGGTTACATGAACTATGAACTCCAAAGTATGTGGGGAAACATCAAGTGACAAAATATACCCTTGCAAGATGCTCAGTGAAATTAATTCACAATCTTTCTTGCTTAAAAAAAAAATCCAATTTGCATATGACTCTTAAAAATTAAGAACAAGCAACAGCGGTGGAGAAAGAAAACCCGCACCTTGCCTTTCATTACTTCAAGAGAAGCAATGAAATTGTAAAAGGAGGGATGTCTGTGCTGGGTCATTATCCTCCCCCCTCCTCCACCCAGGGATGGTACTCAGGAAAGGCTCCTCCAAGACAGACTGATGGGAACTGAAGAGAAGGTCAGGAGATGGCTGAGTTGAAGCTGAGGTGATTGTCAGGGAGAGCCTGAGGCGTCACCCTGTGGCCAGAGCTCTCCCTGACTGCTGGGTGCTGCTGAGACTCTGTAAGCGGGAAATAATAAACACTGCTGTTTCAATACTTGCCCAGGCTTGCTCCATTAAACAAGATGGAAAGTAATACCTAGGTGGGTTTTTTTGTTATTTTGTATTTTAAAGAAAAGAGAAAACACACTTGGGTCTCTTTGTACCTGTTCTTAGTCATTAAAAAAAATGTGGTTTTGAAGTGCTAAATTTATAGTTAATTGCACAGTTAATTCATTATGTAGCCTTTTTTTTTCCTTTTATAAAACACCAAACTAACGTTAATACAACCAATTACTTGAAGTCTCAGAGAAATCACAAAAGAAATGACTTAATTTCATAAATAATTTCAACTTAAATAATTATTTACTAAGAGAAAGAGCTTGCTGGGTAACCCAGGAGACAGCGTATTATTGGCCTCCTAACCGTCCATGTAATTCTTGATTAATTACTTATACCAGCAACATTCTGTTTACTACGAACAAGCAAAGTTTTAAGCAGGGGTGAGAAAATATCAGTGAGAACGACCCACAGCACTACCTGTTGGTCTCTTACAGGCCTGCGACACAAAGGGTGGGGCGGGCTGCAATGCTGTCATCCTTGAAGGCAAGTCATGTGACTCATTTTGAGTGGTCTCTAGCTCAGTGTTTCTTTATATATTAATAGAGGAAAGTCATCACTGTGGTTCTCCATGAGTTTTTCATATGCCTCCACGTGTCAAATACATATCAGGTATTCAGATAAACAATATTAAATTCCAAACAGGTGTTATTTGTCAGGGAAGCCTACCGGGTCATTAGCTAGAGGTCAGGAATTGACATGGCATTCAGAGCGTGTGAGGAAAATGCAAGACAGTTGCGGCAGTTTTGGAAATACAAGAAAAATAGCAAAGCAAACCAATGATCTCAGCTTGTTTCAGACTGCAGACAGGCATGCTGATAGTGCTCCTAAGGTGTTGTCAAGAATACATTTAGTTTTGAAGTTAGTGCGAACTAAAAGAATAGTCTGAGAATTTTATAAGAAGCAGAAGTACTGTAAATTATCAGAAAAATCACGCTTGGGAATCACTGACTCATTTTTTTTAAAAGCATCTTTAGGCCTCAATTGAGGGGCCAGGTGCTATGCCAGTGAGATTAATCCCGTACAAGCTTCTCAACTGGTGTTTGCCTCTGAACTGCAAGGAGAACAGACTATTTGTGAGTCAGGCCTGCACTTCTGCGACACACAGCCTCGAGTCCAGAAAGGCAGCAAACCAAAGTAGGATCTTGAGGCTTCATCTTTAAAAACAATCTTGTTAAATTTGAAAAGTTTTTTATTAATTAATTTTGCAGGGAGTAGGTGGCAGAGTTAACTGCCTGTCTTCTCGATCTGGAAATATTGCCCTGGGAGCTGGTGTCTTTCTATCCAACCCAGTTCAAGCCAGGATGAACATCCACAGGCTGAGAGAGAACTAGGAGAGGAAGGTGAAGGAGAGGAACACCCAGGGGCCATGGTCCTGAACACACCTCTAAGATAGCTCACAAACATGTTGTCCTTGAATATTCTTGGCCTGTTAATGTCCTTCCTAGTGCCAGATACTAAACATGGTTTTCCAAATTCAGGGCACAATGTTGAGGAAGATTCTGTGCTTTATTAATAAATCCTTCCCGTATAAAGTCTCTCTTTGTACTCAGGGTTGACATATGCTGTTCTGATCTTTGTTAGTGTATAAAGTTGATTAAATCCTGGTGACTTCTTTATCCAAGCTGCTGATAGATTTATCTTATAGAATGGATTTTTTAAAGTCAAACTTTACATTGTTACATTTTATCTCGTTGATTTTAAAATATGATGTGACTGACATTGGCTGGGAAGAATGGTAATTTTGAATGTTGATTCTGTACTCTGGGCCCTACATCTTCCAACCCCTTGAGTCTTCCTGGTTTTATAAATGTGTCTCTTGCATTTTATGTTAAGTCAGGCTGGCCTTTGACAATTCTCAGAAAAACAGCTCTTAATATCTTTCTCTGAGTAAGACAGCCATAGGCTATGGAGTAGACGTTCATGGATATCTAACTCAACTAGTTTAGTAATTCATATCTGTTAAAATCCTGATTCTACCCTTTGCCTTTTGACTGTGATCATGAAACAACATTGAATAACTCTTGCTGGAGTCAGACTCATTGTATTAAAGCTAGGGTGTAACTTAGGGATAGAATACTTGCCTAGCAAGCATAAGGCCCTAGGTTTAATCGCCAACACTGTGGGAATATGTATTAAAATAAATAATACCTATGTCATTTCCTGTGGCCACGTTGTAATGTGACATTTGTCTATGATTAGTTTAATGACTTCAGACAAACACAACTCTGTCCCTCTGCCCCATCTATCAGTCTGTCTGTCTCTTCTCCTGCCACTGGGGAAGAGCCTTTTCTCTCCAAGGTTTGCCATCCATATCTTCATCTCTGAAGAAAGAAGATCAATACTCTTTGTAGAGAATGATTTTACATTCAGTTATAAGTTTATTAAACATAAGGGGTTTAAGATTTGCAGTGCATGTTTTCAGGGCTGACTATCTGGTGCTAGATAACTAATTGGTGTGCCTTGGGGAAAAATCACCTTGCCCACTCCTAGCTTTCCTCAGTTTCCTTAGTTTTTATGTGAAGGGTTGATGTCTGATGGGCTCATCCAGTAGCATTACATAAGGGCTAGTCATTAGTGTCACCTTTGTTCAGCTCACGTTTGGGCAGTCATGTTGGTGAGACATGATGGGTATAGCTTCTGGTATTACTAGGAGACTAAATATACATAAAAGTAGCATTACATGGAACAAATAGGTTATATTTCAGGATATATATCTATGTACATATAAATGGATGCATAAAATAGCAATTAGTGAAAAAAAGAAAGAGAGTGGGAGGGACATGTAGGAAGGTTTGAAGGGAGGAAAGGGAGAAATGTTGTTATTAAATTACAATTTCAAAAACAAAGAGAAATTTTAAAAAAGATTTGTAATGGCTGAATTCAAGACTCTTTTATATCTGTCCAGTTTTCCTAAAACCTCTGAATCAGGTCTTCCTTGCTTCTTGAGTACCATTTGTATGAGGATTCTGAAGAGGAAACAAGGAATTGGTCATGTCTGTAATCCAGAGGGAACCTAGCCTACCGCAAGGATGAGCTTGGCTTGGTGTGGTCAGCTTCTGAGACTTCCCATCCTTGTTCCAGCTGGAGGAGACACTAGACTTTTCTCTAGCCCCACACCCCATTATCTTCTTTGTGCTTTTGTTATGTAGGATATAACGCCCCCCCTCGGCCTCGTTACTCAGAAACACTCATAGGAACCTAAAAGGAATGAAGGGAGCTGCTGATAGGCCTCTGTGGGCATCTGCAAAGGTACACATCATCTGAATGACAGGTTTGCATGTAAACAGCCTCAACTGATGAAAACGGTTTTTAATCTACTTGAAAGGCATATCCTCCCAAGGAAATCAAGCTCCCTCCAGGTGCACAGAGGCTCCCTGAAAGAGAAGAAGCAGAAAGCTAAGCCGTTATATAATGTTAGTATTTATGACCCATTTCTTTCTTGCCCCCGTGCCTCCTCATCTGTGAAGATGCTTCTAGAAATGTTTAGGTGGGGAGGGGAGCCAGGAATGAAGGGAAAGCCCTTCTCTCTCAGCAGACCAAGGCTGTGTTCCATCAATGGTGCTGGACTTTACATGACAGTTGCCTTCCTCACACAACACCCTCCTTTCAACATGCCCCCAATAGTGAATGCATATGTATGTGTGCTCTGACCACTGAGTCTCCCTTACCCACATGATTTCTCTAAAGGAAATTGATAGTCTGTATCATAGACCAATGCCTGCCTAGTCTTTTGTAATGTGTTACAGAAGGGGGCTATTTCCGTTACCTTAGTTTTTGTGTGGTAAAATGTATATAACCAACTTTACCATTCTTAAGTGTACAGTTTAGTGTACAAGTACCTAGTGGGACACCTGTATTATTGTATGGCCATCTCATTACTATCTGCCTGTCTCCAGAAAGTTCTCACTATCCTCCGAATGAATTCCCATTTCCTCTTCACTAAATTTTAATGATGGAAATGGAAGGATGCATTATTTTAATAAATGATATAAATAATCTAAAATCCTATTTGGTTGCTGCCCAGATACTGACTGTACATGTATGTAGTTCTACACACACACACAGAAACTTTAGGTGCATTTAGTCTATGTATATTGAACTGGCTACTTTTCTCCTGGATTTGAGCAAATTTCTGACAAGAGCAACTTGGGAAGAGTTTATTTCAGCTCACAATTCTAGGGCGTACAGCCCGTCAAGGGAAGGAAGTCACAGCTGGAGCAGCTGGAGGTAGCTGGTCAGACTGCATCCACAGTCAGGAAGCAGAGTGGTGACCATTGTGCTCTGCTCACTCTCTCCTTTCACCCAGTTTGGGACCTCAGACCTGCAATGGTACCATCTACAAGTGGCTGTTTCTACTTCATTTAATCTGATGTAAATAACCCCTCAGAGATTGTCAGAAGCTAACTCAATCTAGGTAATCCCTTACAGGCCTGACCTTGCCTCTTAGGCAATCAGAGATGCTCTCAAGTTGGCAATACATATTAACCATCACATACATCTACATGGTTTTGTTCAAACACTGTCACAAGTTGGGGTACATGCTGTTTTTATTAAAACGTATTAGAGACAAAGACATAATGCAACTGCAATATCTATATTGTTATTTTAAATGTTACATAGTATATATTCAGTTATATTGTAGTTGGCCTCAATAGTTCCTCTATTGAGTGGTTTCCAGATAGTTTTCATAACACGTGATGCTACAAGGAGTCCAAAAATAAAACAAAGAAACATGTCCCTGAGGATCAGGCACTCAGAAACCATCTCAAGCTGGTGAGATGGACACCCTCTTACTTTCAGCAGAAGGTACTGGATTGCCTTCCCGAGTGGACAGTAATAATTTGTATTAGAGCAATAATAGCAGCAAGTTTGTGCATTCTACATTAACAAAGGGCTGCTCTGCTGAGCACCATTGTCGATGCTTTCTTTATCTGTGTTAAAATCATTTAATGAGATAGGTATTGCTATTATCCTATTACAGGGCACTTTCAGGTTAAGGTTCGTCCTGGCACGGACATTGGCCAGTGGAAGGGCTGGAGTGTGGACTCAACCTCCCTCCCTTCCTCTCTTACTCCCTTTGCCTTCACGTATTAATTGTACAAATTAATGGGATCTACTCATATTTCTTCATGAAGTGCCTGCAGTGTGCACTGAAAATCTCACCTACCTGTCTTCTACCTTTCTCCACATCTGTGCTCACAGCTTGGCACTCTTCCCGGGCCTTAGGAACCACTCACTGTTCACATTCCAGGTTCTTTTTTCTTCTCTTTTTCTTTCCTTTTCTTTCTTTGTTCTTTTCTTTCTTTCTTTCTTTCTTTCTTTCTTTCTTTCTTTCTTTCTTTCTTTCTTTCTTTCTTTCTTTCTTTCTTTCTTTGTTTTCACATATGAAGAATAATATACCTTATTTGATTTTCTGGGTCTGGCTTGTTTGCTCATCAAGATATCCTCTCGTACTGTTAATTTTTCAGCTTGATGTTAGAATCCACATTCTTCCACACTGTACATTGTTTTCAACTGTTGTCTACCTGGTAGATTCAACACAAGGTCTCCTGGAAGTTTTAATTTTCATTTTCCTGATGGCTAGTTATGTTTATTTATATTTTTATTTTATCTCTTTTTTCATATTTCTATTGGCTGGTTTATTGATTTTTAGTTCAAGAAGATGTCTCTGATGACAGATCAATATGCATGCCTTCATTAAAATGATAGGAACAGCCAGGTAGAAACTGAGTCTAGATCCCACCCTAGCTGTAAATGTAGGGTTTATGAAATTCAAACATTTTTATAGATATTCATTCAGGAAAATTCCATAGAAATATAAACATTGATTCATTCACCTAGTGAGCAATCTTTTAATTGAACAATGCCTCTGAACCAAGCACTGTGCAAGATATAAAAAAAGACTATTCCGATTTGGAAAAAGTATAAGAAAACATCACAGATTACACAGCAGGGCTGGTGAAGATGTTATAGAAGACAAAGTGCTATTAACCTTTACAGTAAGTTGATATGTAATGAATGTGTTACTAATTGTTTCCAACTGCATTTGCCAACAGGCCTCTACTAAAAATATGTCGACTCTCAATGAACTGACAATCTGCCAGCATAAATATTTTTAAAGCTTATGTATTATTACTCCTTCAATAGGAGAAATTATCCTTTGAAGATATTTATTTTGCTCTTCTTTTTCCTCTTTCATTTTTTTCTTCCTTAAAAAAACTTTAACAGTTTCCTAGGAATGTCAAAATATGGAGCTCCATACAGAGCAGATGCTGGGAATTATGGGTGGATTTTTGGATTGCCATATTGGAGCAGGATGCTGTCTGTGCTAGCAGACTGAACAATTTAGGAATTATGGTGCTTTTTAAACGAAGCCAGAGCCAGAGGGTTTTAGGTATTTTGTGAACATTTTCATCCATAACAGGAAGAAGAAAGCCACCTCTTCATTTGGTATTGATCCAGAGCAGCCCTGGAATACAAACGAACACTTTATGGCTCCAGATGTTTTCTGTGTATACTGGGCAGGTGCACCCATACCAAACCCCAAATATTCTTGAATTACAGTGCAGTGCTTGCCATTCGGAGAGAAATGGTTTCTTTGGTTATGGCTAAGAATGTACCCACATGAGCACACAAAGATACATACATGTACACATGCACGCATGCATGCACTCATACACAGACACAAAAACACACATAGGCAAGCATGCATAAAGGCACACATGCCTACATATGCACCCATGAATGCGCATAAGTGCACGCACACACACGCATGCACACACACACACATGCACACACACACCTACACACTGCAGTCTGGAAGTAAACCTCTGAGTGCCTCATTTCAGCCTGAGACACCCAAATCTTCCCTTCTCCCCAGATGCATTTCCCTGCCCTCGTTTAACAAGGTGAAGCTCAGGCTACCTGACTATCTACAGTAGGGCCTCTCTTCCTACCCAGAAGTCTGGAGCTTGGAAGTTGCTCATGTATCAGAAACCGATGTTTCTAACATTAGTTTTCTTTAGATTACAGAGAATGCTGACAGGTGAGAAGCCAGAGGCAGCATGTCAGTCTAAGAATAGCTTGGGGCACTGTGCACTTGTGGAGGAGGGTGAGGTAAAGATCAGGAGTAGAATCTCTGCCTTTGCCTGGATTCACTGGGTTCTCATCAAGTATATGATCCTAACTGTACTGTGTGTGGCCTCTTAGTACCCAAGGATGGTGCCCAAAATACAAAGAGTGTTTTGGATTAACCCTTAGAATAACTTTTTTTTTTTTAAATCCCTGAACAATGAATAGCTTGGTTAGTCATTCTATAGAAGACAAAAATGATTAAGGGACACGACTGTTTGATGAGTTTGTCAGTAAATAAAGTTGGTTCACCTCTATTACGCTGTAGGGAGCCTTCTACACTAGAATGCAAACTACTAGCCATTTTCCTGGGTCTGGAGGCTTCCAGTGGCAAGCAGAGGTGTGGCTGTGGCTATTTGCATCTGGCTTCTTGAAAGGTGGTGGGCCTACAAAGCAGCAGGGGAATCCCATTGAAATGTAGATTGTGATTCAGTAGACCTAGTGGTGCCAAGGTTCGGCTCCTCTGGTCAGCATTCCCATAAAATTCTGATGTTAGAACTCCATTGTTAATTTAGTTAGAGTAACACTGGTTAGAGTGTGGGATGCTTGAGTTCTAGCTTTGCCACTCATTAATGTGGAACCTTGGTCAGCCTACCTGGAGGGGTCAATCTCAGCTTTCACATGACTCACTCCTAGTTCCCTATACATCCCTTCTTATTGGTGAATTCAGGCAGGACTTGTTGAATAGCAGCTATTTTTTTCTGTTGACCCTGACCCTGAAAGGATGTTTTTGTGTTTATTTTATTATTATTATTCATTTGTTTTGTTTTTGTTGGAGAAAGTAGTTCTAGGGATCATGAGTATTCAAGGCCAGGGTGAGAAGAGAAGGTGAGTAGGTCACATAGATCAGGCAGACCCAATTTGATGTGGAGAGAGGAGCCTGGGAGCAGCAATCGGGAGAGGCGGGAGCACAAGAGAGGTGAGGTGCCGCCATGAGAGAGGAAAAGGCTGCAAAGAGGCAAAGACAGGAAACAATGAATGGTATTAGCTGAGGAGAGGAATAACTAGGGCATAAGTCATGTTTTGGCAGCAGGCATTAAAGGGCAGTGATGACTTGAAGATGCTGCACGAATTACAGGCCAGGCCCTGTCGGAAAATGTGGAGTGAAAGGTGTTCCAGAGGGAAAGAGGAATCGGAAGATGCCAACTGCCTGGGTTTTTATTTGGGTGCTGGGCCTCAGAAATCAGGCCGAGGGAGGAGGACAAAGCCTTTAAGTACAGTTCAGTGAGGGCTGAATTTTCAGGTGTCAGAAGAGGAAATAATAGGTCCAAGAATCTGACAGGACACAAAGAATACAAAACGGATGGGGATGGGGTGGGACCGCCCTTCGGTGGAGGCCTGGAGTCTGCTACTGCACCCAGAGGAATAGCAAATAGAATCCCAGTCTCTAATTCCGTCTCTGTAGGCAGCCTGGATGTACTACACCTTGCCATAATCACCTTCGCGACCATCTCTGTAAATCCGGGGTTCATGGCCACCTCTACAGTGATGCGGTATAATGGCTTAGCAGGCAGGGTTCACACAGTGATCCTATCAAAGGCACGTAAACAACCCAGAGCCTGAGTCAGTGTCTTTTGCCACTGTGTGTAAGGGACTCGACTCAGGCTTCTCTGGAGAAGTTCTCCGCGTCCAGAGCTCAGCAAAGGGCTAGACGACAATAATGAGCTGAAGGTGGTGGCCTCCGCTAAGCATGGCCCTGCACTGGAGAAATATGGTATCTGTGAAAGCATGCTCCCTGTGGATGGTCAGCAAAATGGACCAAGGCCCTCTCTCTGCTGGGCTCCGGACCCCACTGTTGTATTAGCTCCATGCCACACTTCCCACAGGCTGCCCCCGCCCCCCCCCCCAGCCCTGAAACAACTGTGTCAGGCAGGAAAAGGCAGCCTATTTCTGGGAGGGGAATCCTCCAACAGATACCTTCCACTACAGGACTCCGCAACAGATTTGCAGGATTTTTGAACCTTTCTTAGGCTGTGTAGTCATCTGCTCTCCTTCGCCTGGGGTTGATAAGCTTGCCTGGTTGTGGAAGAGCTGGAGCAGCTTCCTCCAGCTCTCTGCCTATTGCCTTCCACACTAATAATGCCCCTAATGACAAGTCTTGTGTGCTTAATCCATCTTTTATGAGGTGCCAGACTAACCCTGGTAGGATATAGGACACAAGCTAAATTTGTGTCAGCTAAGGAGAATGAAGAGCAGAATGGCAGAAATGGAGTCTTAGAAACACATAGAAGCTGAAGAAAAAGAATTGAGCTGAAGGAGGAGGTATCTGGGAAAATGATTCCAGAAGCCATATACTGCCATTCTAATTTCTTTGAGTGATCAAATCTCTATTTTAAGTGCTTCCTTTTCTGGCCACCCACTACCTTCTGTCCATCCAGATCCCTCCTTCTGTCTATGTCTATCCCAACAATTCTTCTACCTTACCAAAATGTACACCACACCCACTACCAGCCAAGACTTTACTCCTCTTCACCTCCCCCTGCTCACCTCCTCCTTGTCTTGCCTAGATTCTCTTGGTTGTATTTAGTTTCCGTCCTATGCCGGTAAACTCGTTCCTTCCCTGCCTTGTCTAGCTACTCCAGACTTGCTCATGTGCAACTTTAAATGGCTAAAGAAAATCAAGCAGAATAAGCCAATAAATAAAATACTCACCATGATGTCACTTAATAACCACAGAGCTGGAATGAGACCTTGGTCTTTCTAGGGAATCAGACTCCATTTTCTTGCGTGCATGGTTATTTTCTAGCTTCTCTCTTTTTGAACCTCCCCTCACCCTCTTTACTATCACTTAAGTCTCCCTCTCTCACCATTTTCTCTATTTTCCATCACTCAAACCAAAACTTTGGAGTCCCTCACATCCATCCCTTCCCCCTCTTTCTCTCCTTACATTCAAGTTGCTAGGAAACCCTGTTCCACCTTCCAAACAGCTCTAGAATCTAAGCATTTTTCATCACATTGCATGCTTCTACTCACTTGTGCCTGGAGCTTCCCAGGCGACCTCCCTGCATTAGAGGGGGAAGTTCTTTGTTTTCTTGCAGCACAGAGGCTTGTACCCAGGGCTTTGTACATGCTTTTGTTAGACAAGTGCTCTACTGCTGAACTACAGTCCCAGTGTGCCTCCTATCCCTGCTGCCCCAAGATAGTCTTAACTTAGCAAACAAAAGGGTCTAGTACTGATACCTACGCCCCTAAACCTTCTGTCTCACCTAGTCATCACAAAAGGAAATCTTCATCTCAGTGCTTAGCCACCCTTCATGGTTGGTCTAATCTCTCACTATTAGCTGCTTGTCTCTCTTCACTCCAGCCTGACCAATCAATCCTTCTACCATGCCAGCCTCCTCCACTGTTTCTTAGACACACCGAGGCCTGCAGCACCTCTGCGCTAACTGCTCCCCACCAGTGGGGGATTTCCCAGTCCCTTCATCTCTAGTTTCAAAGTCACCATCTTGATTCAGCCTCCCTGGCCCCCAGTATTGAAGAATAAGACCTTTCTCTATGACCTCTCCCTGTATCTTCCATATCCTGCTCTGACTTTTCTTACCTATTTTTAAAAGACAGGGTCTCACTATATAGCCCTGACTGGCCTGAAACTCACTTTGTAGACCAGGCTGGCCTCTGCTGCTGCTTCCCTAGTACTAAGATTAAAGGTGTATGCTGCTACATCTGGCTGGCTTTTTTTCTGACTGGTGTCTGACATGGGATCAGTTTGTTTGTTTGTTCTGTTTTCATAAGCACCATTTATAAATCCAACATAGCAGCTTTTCTGTTTTACAAAGAGATATGCAGTAATGAGTTGAGTTACATAGAGTTAAAGGAAACAGTGCAAGACAGAGAGAAAAGCTACAAGAGAGACATATTCTCATGAGACTATTTGATTACGGGAAAAGCAAAGACAATGGATTAGAGTCCGAGAGCTCAAATGGAAACACAGAGCTGACACCCAAAACCAGGGCTCCTTCCATGGACATGAAGTTATTTCTCTGAGTCCCAGTTCCCACACTTGTAAAGTAACTATAGTAGTACCCCACCTCTTAAAAGACAGTGTGCCAGCACACAGCAGACATGTGAGCCAGATTATCACTGAGGCTAAATTGGGTCTAATAGCTAGTTGGACTGGTTCATTCTAAGGGTGAATACCAACCATCAAGAAAAATTGACCAGTTCATGGACAACCATCTCAGGTGAGCCTCAAAGTCCTCAGGGTGGAGATGGTTGGGGGGTTTGGAATCACCTGTACTGGAGAATGAACACTGGGTTGGCTTGTGATGGGAGACCCGTTTGGCTGGGCAGATCTGGGCTGGGGTTTCTCACCCTCTGTCTGTGCTGGGGGAAGGAGCACCAAGGAGGAAGCAAGCAGTGACGCATTTTGTGCTCAGAATTCTGATGCTCCTCCAGAAAGAAATGAGAGGCTATGCAGGAAGGGAACCAAGTCTGTCACGAGCTTCAAGAAAGAACGGGAGAAAAAGATGTGGAAAGGAGCTGTTTGTTGCTCTTTGTTCAGGCTTGTATCTCAAGAGTCTGTTTATAAAAATGTTCTCTTTCGCCCAGGCTCTTTTACTCTGGCCTGGCCGCTCTCCCCCTTCATCTCCTCCCTCCCCTGCTCCTGTTTGAGCTAAAGCTCTTTCCTTGATTAAATAATGAATAAAGGCTCTTCCACAGCCTGGCTTTCCTGGTCCTTGGCAGAAATTACAGATATATGTACATACATATACATGCAAAACAGCCGGAGATAAATAGGCTCGGGGTAAACAGCTCTAGTTGTTTCTTTTCTTCCTTTTAAGACAAGTCGTCATTCATAAACCATACTTTCAAAGAACACAGACTTAAACTAGGGCAAACTAGCTCAAGTGCCGCTACATAGCTTGGCTTAATAAAGGTCTTATTTAAAAAATCACTTGTTTTATTTCGAACTATGTTATTTAAAAACAAAAACAGATTGGAGCCTCTTTCACTACATCACTCGTTCACAAAGGCACTAAGCTAACTGTGTTATTGTCTATACATGGAAGGATGAGCCAACCCCTGCCCAGCATTTCTAGCTGGCTTTCTTTCTTGAGACTCATCAATTAAAGCTCCTCTATTTGTGGTGTAACATCTGCCCAGCTGCCATATCTCCAGACTAGAGAAATGTGCCTTGCAAACCTACCCTGCATCAAACCTCTGTAACCATGTGTTGCATCTTCAAATAAAGGGGCTAACAATTCCATAAGCTCTACCCACCTACCAACAGGGTTGTCTCCTTTAATCTGTTCTAGGTCAAGGGGAGAATCCTTTTCCTCTCCTGCCTCACAAACAGTGGCTTAATGGAATTTCAAAAGGAATTTTATTAAGATATGAACAGAAGGCAAGATATTTTAATGACATAAAATGCAAGCTAGTCATATCTGGATTTTTAGAGCCTAATTTACTCATGATTAGCTACAGATGGTAACAGGGTTTGTAAATTCACAGAAGATACTGCAACCAGGAGCTAATGGTGAACTATGGGACATAGTTCTCTATAGATAGTGGTTAACATCCATTCATACTCCTATCCATCCATTTATTCATCCACCCAAGAACTATGTCTCAGCTAATTTTATGGATAGTCCAACATCAGTGAGCCAGACTAGTACCATCCCTGGACTCAACAGGAAGCCAGTCAATGGTTTAATAATTGCCCTAAGGAACAAAGAATATAGAACTGGAGAAAGTATTCTGAAGTAATGGAACATTCTTTCATGAGAGCATATTTCTATATTTGGGGTCAGGAAAGATTTCTCTGGGAAAAAAATAATCAGGACTCAGATAAGGAAGAATGTAGGAGTGTGTACTAGAAAGAGGGGTTGAGGGCATATAAATTTTGAATTCCAGCTAGAAAACAAAGGAGACTAGGGTTCAGAAAGTGGGGATAGGAGAAAGAACACATAGCGTTAACTTTGCTATATGTTTATTACCGAATAACAAAATGTTCCAGTGCTTAGGGTCTTGAAACAATCACAGATTGTCTTCCATTTCTGTTGGTCAGGAACCGAGGAGCAGTAATCTGAGATGCTCCAGGCCAGAGTCTCTATAAAGTTGTGAAGATATTGGCAAGACCTTAGGTAATCTGAAGCCCCATTGGCTCTTTGGGCCTGCTAACATCATTGTCTGTGGGCAGGAGACCTCAGCCTTCCTCAGACAGGTTTCTAGGGAAGTTTATTAGCACTTCTCATGAAATGGAAACTGGTTTGCCCCCAAGCACAGGCCTGAGATGGGACAAGAAGGAAGCTACTATGCTGCTTGTTTCTACTCAATTTTGGGAATCACAAATTGTCTCTCTCTTTCTCTCCTTTTACTTTTAGAAGCAAGCATATAAAAACTCCCCATAGTGGGCACATTTTGAAACTTACCAGACCACCCATGGAGGACTCTGGTTTGCTAGGTTGCTATAACAAAGAAGCTCAGGCCAGAATGTATAAATGATAGAAAGGAAATGGCTCATAATTCTAGAAGCTTGAAGTCTGAGAACAGGACACTGACAGGGTAGACCTGTGCAGGCCTTGGTCCTTGTTTGTGCATAGTTACCTTCTCCTTACACCATCTTCCCTCTGCCTACTTCCTCATATTTTCTTACACCGACATCAGTTACTCTGGATTAGAGTCATACCAACATCTTCATTTTTAGCTTAATTACTTCTGTAAAAGTAAATATTTGAGTACAGTTATATTTTTAGATACTAGATATGTATGGGGTAGAAGTTCAACATCTGAATTTGGGGGGGGGGAATATATAATTAAGTTTATAATGTAAAGGCTTTGGAATTTGTTCTTAAAGATGGGAAACAATGAGGCAACCTAAACATAGCATGACCATACCAGATTTGTATTTCAGAATACCTCTAGTTGCAATATAGGGAATTGACTGGAGGAGTAATGTGTACATAAACTAGAAATCCTTATAGAAGGAAGATATTATGGGTAGCTAGAGGTGACACTAAAGATGAAGCCAAATTAATAGATTCAAGAGGTATTTAGGAGGTGAAATTGTTGGGTCTCTGGGTAGATTGTCTATGAAGGTAAGAATAAGATCAGACAATGGAAATGCTTAGGCTTTTAGCTTGTGCCCTCAAATGATGGTATAGTTACTTATAGTTACTATTGAGATAAAGAGCAATGGACACGGTTGGGGGTTGGGGGAGAGAGTTTATATTGAGTGTGCAATGTTGAAGAATCTGGGAACCAACCCAGTAGAGATAGCCTTTAGAATACTGCATAGTGCCTCATTCTAAAACAGGGAGGAAAAATGGATTTAAAATATAAGTTAATGAAGAATTGGCAGAGAGGCAGTATTTGAAGAGAGGTCATGGGTGAAACAGGACAGTAATATGTATGAATAAAAGAACTCTGGTGCATATAAAGATTGGGTTTTAAGCTTTGTTTATTTTTATTCTTTGGCATGCATTAAATTTAAAGGCATCATTTAGCTAGATATTTATAGAACTACAGAATTTGATATTATATAAAAATGTATAAATATGTGTATATAATGAATTTATAAGCACTGTGCTATTATTCTTAGAGCAACGTGTGACAATTGAAGTAATATAAGCTTGAGGGCAAATACACACACATATATATGCACACACAAGATATACACATATATACACACAAGCATAAACATGCTTACACACATACGTATACACACACATACGCACATATATACATACACACATATGTGTATGTGTATGTAGATGAAGATGTAGATGTATGTGAATGTCCAGACCCAGTCTTGGACTTCCGGGCTCTCCTCAATATCTCCTGCTCCTATAAGACTCTACCCCAAGGCTTACTGGTAGCTCATGGCATTTTCCTTCTTCATTGTTATTTCCTCTTCTCGTAATAATGCTTACTAAGTATGCCATGGGAACCCAAATTCTTTGTAAGTACCAAGTGCAAAATTGAACCTAATTAAGTATGAAAATTAATTATATCTGAAATAATTTCTGATAGACCACAGAGATTCACTAGGTAGCTTTCTAATATCCACACATATATATGTGAGAAGAAAAGCAGTCCAGACATACTGCAGTGTGGGACATGATTTTCCTGTGCAAACATGTTTCCGTACACATTTCCCCTGGTGTTAGACACATGAAATGACACTGGCTTTACCTTTTATGATTGTATGCGTGAGTGTTCACGCACACTCACACACGCCTACATGTGGGCTAGAAATTAGATAAAGTTAGGACACTTTTATACGACAGATTTTTAAAGAGCCACCAGTGTCTCACAAAGCGTGAAGTGTCTATCTCACTGCCCTAGCTTTGTACAGTGGGACCCAGGAGAGGGGTATTGGTGTGTTGGGCGGAGCAGAAACTGGTTCCTGGAAGACCCAAAGGGAGAGAAAGGGAAATCAAAACAGGAATGAGAGTTCCTCTTCTGTCATCCCTGGAGTTATTTCAAGTCCCTAGGGTAGCAGTTCTCACACATGAAAGGGTGTGAGCTTGGAAATAGACCTCCAAGTCCTGCAAGCAGATTCCCTCACAGGAGGATTTTTGTTGCAGACAGTCTGTGCCAAACTGGGAGGGTTAACTCGGCTACACGCGCGCCACAAGCTCCTTCTCTGTACACAACACACGCGTAGCACAGGGGATGTAGCTAATGAGGGCGGCGGTTGGAGAGAAGGAGGTGCTAATGGAGTCAGAGACCGGCACTGTGGCGCTCTGGCCACAGAGGTTCCTGGCAAGATGCTAGAGGCAAGCCGAGAATATGCACAACCAGGTAGCACTGAGGATGTTTTGTGGAAAGGAATTCCTTGGGAAAACTGTCTCTTGTAAAGACTTTGCTCTCCTCACCCCTTACATCCTGTACAACTTCCTTATTATCTGTGTGGCAGGTGGTCCTAGCGCCACACTTGCCTTCGAACTCCGCAAGTACACATACCTGTGAATGCTGTGCTCAGTGGCGTATCACCAGCACCTAGGCCAGCTCCCAGACCAGCACCCACTCTTGGTAGACGGTTAACTAAACCTGTGTTGGGTGAATCAGTGAATGAGAAGAACTGATGTGGGTCTCCCTGCAAATGGGGATGACTCAACAGGCCCCGGAGTGAGGTGGAATAAACATTTCTCTTTCTCTATTTGTCTCTGCACACTTTGGAGAGGGCCTGTTGAGTAGCATGCTCTGCTCGGTTCTGGCTACTTCCCCCTTGGTCTCCTTCTGCCCTTTACCAGCCTTTCTCCTCTGACACCCACCACTGATAAGCCCACTCAGGGCAGTGTCTCCTCTGGCCACAGCCAAGGTTCAATGATAGCTAATAGCATGTTTTTCCTGTGGCAGCCTTTCTCCAGGATCCTGGGGCACACCTTTCCCCCCTTTGCTGTTGCAGTCACCTCTGGTAATAATGTTTTCAACTCAAGTGTGTCATGGGAACCCAACCACTTTGCCAAATACCCAGTAAAAAAAAATTGAACCTTATTAAGTATGAAAATTAATTATATATGAAATAATTTTTGAAGGATCACAGAGATGAATGTGTTTAGCACTGTCAGAGGAGGTGAGATTTGAGTTACTCTGGAGAAAGGATGTGAGACAATGTCAGAGTGGTGTGGACAGCCCGAATGCCACATGAGGGTGTTTAGCAGCTGAGGGGAAGAATGAGGCAGGAGAGGCATGATTTTGTTGGAGAAGAAAGAAAAATAAAAATGTGCTTATTCTCCCTAGCTGCAGCCTGCTGTTTGTCAGCTAAGCTAGCCGACTTCCCCTGATCTGAACATTGAAACCGACAAAGAGACTAATAAACCAAGTTCAGGGCAGGAAAGGATAGGACCTCCAGAGAACTCAGTCAGTACCTGTTTGAGACTCAGAAGCTGATTTGTGGGCCGTGGAAGGAAACAGACGTTGCTTATTCTTTAATGAGCACAAGGGGTAGAAAGATCATTTGGGTTTTGAATGGCCATTTTGTGTCTCAGTTGCCTCAGCTGCAAAATGGAGAGAGCGATGTATCTCCTCAGGCTGCTGTGGGGTTAAATAAGTGAGTGCGTATGAGCTGCTCAGAATTGAGCCAGACTCAGCCAGCCGTGCCTGCTGTTACCGTGACCACCCTCTACTCCATTTTTATTGTTTCAGTTATTATATTGAAACCTCTGCTTAGTCTCATACTATCCTGACATCCTGTTCTCCAAGGTCTCTTCTTATTTTTGTCCTCAGTTCCCCCAGACTCCTCTGTGTCCCCCTTCCTTTCTCTATCTGCCTCTGTATGCCCTAGTGTGGCCAGGGAAGAATCAGGTGCCTTTCCTTATCTCGAGCTGAGATTTGAGTGATATCTCAAGCAGAATCCACATGGCAATATCCAGTTCACTCTATGTATATATTTTTTTAAAATGAATATATTCATAATCTTTCTTGTCTCAGTTTCATACAATTATATAATGATTTTGGTTAGTGGTCACCCCCAACTTCCTCTTTCTGTCCCCTCCGTTTCCCTCTGGGGTTCCCTCAACAGACCCTGCTCTGACTTCCATGTCTTTTTTGTGTATAGCCCAGTGGGTTTAATTAGAGTCACTACATGGGTATTTAATTAACATCTGAGATTTTAAATGGCCTGAATACATCTTTCACTCACCATCCCAACCAACTGCCCAATAAATTCATCATGTAACAATCCCCATTTTGACGAATGGCACCATGATTCACCGAGATAGTTCCAAGTGGGACTTGAGACTTTCCTGATTCTCAGCCGTCACATCCAGCCGGTCTGATTTACCAGATACCTAGCTTGTATCCAACCTTCCTTCATTGACTCCCACGCTTTCTTGGCTACCACAACGGTTAGAGCCTTCTAATTGACCACCTGTCTCTCCAGGGCTCGGTTCGAACACTTCCCCCCTCCAAGCCAGAGGGAACTCCAACTAATTATATCAGATCAAGTCCAGTGACTTCTTATCACAAACAAAATTAAATTCAATTGGCTTTTCCCTGGGCCGAGGAGCCTGCGGCATACAGTCTGCTGGCTTCTCCTGCTGCCTTTCTTACCTCTCACCTCTCTACCACTGACGCTTGGGGCTAATCCTAAGCTCACCCAACTCACACCTTCCCACAGCCAACAAGCCTGTGTCCTTGGGGGTCCTTTGGCAGTCTGATTCTCTTTAGCTCTAACTCAGATGAATGCTACCTCTCCCAGAGAGCTTTCCTGGTGACCCGCCTAACAGAATCCACCCAGCCACTCAATAAGACTATTTTACTTCCTGCATATCTTTACTAATAGCTTTCCAGCTAATAGTTTCCTATTTTTATATATTTTGTGTGTGTGTGTGTTATGATCTCCACACACGAAACAGATAAGTTACTGGTTTTAATCATTTCAATATCCTCAGCTCTCGTAAGACCACCTCACACAAAGTAGATGTTCAATAAATATTTATTGCATGTATTGACTTGTAAGGACCCAAGGCAATATAATCATGTAAAAGCATATAACGTTTGGGTCCAGACCTCAGTTAAAACCCTAGTTTTAACCCTATGTGACTTTATCATCCTGCCAGTAACCATAGTGATAGCTATGTGACCACTCTGAGCCTTGATGTATTCATCTGTTAAATAGCAAGACCACTTACCTTGATGAATTTGTGATAATTACATGGAATAGTAGATGCACGGGAAGCAACCTTGCTTTCCCCTCTATTTTGGGCCTCCAACAACTAACATTCATTCTTATTAATGTCAAACCTTTGGATAGCAATGAAAATGAAGGCTTTAGGTATCGGTGAGAAGAAATTAGAGAGAGAAGCCCTTTCCCCCTACAGTGAAAATAAAGCAGAGCAGGAAGGAAGGGTGCACAGCCTGAAGTCTTCCCTTGCTGCCAGGGCTGGCTACCCTGCTACAACTCTGCTGTTGGCAGTGCTGTTAAAATGTACATAAATATTGGTGCATTCTAATGGGGCCAGCCTCGAAGCCAATAAAGGCAATGAGAAGCAAGGTTATTGATGTCTGTCTGAGGGCCTCCATGGGCCCTGAGCCAAGGCTGTAGCAAGAATCCAGAAGTTGCATCAAGCCAATTGATTCTCTATCACCCCAGGAAGACATGCATTCGGGGAGCTGGCAGCCTGGTCCACCACAGCTTGTGTTAATGAAAGCATGCAAATGGCTCTGCTCCCAGCACTTGTTCCCTCCCTGGAAGCTTAAAGGCCTGCAATCTCAGAGGCATTTGGCATCTTGGATTTATACTGATGAAAATAATGAAGGAAAATTGAAGGTAGGTCTTGGTATTTGGTCACGCTGCAGGTGTGCTGTGGGAAAAAAAAAACCTTAATCCTGTGTGATTCTTTACAGCAGAAGAGATGAAGGGGAAGCTGTGCAGGCATTGGGGATTCTCTCAGAAATCTCTAAGGGACCAAGCTGTTGTGGTGAAGACTCCAGCCTCTAGATTTAAACTCCCCATCAGTAGACTCTGAGCTTCTACATACACCCTGTCAATGAAAAGGTCCCCGACATGATGCCAGAGCCTTGAGCCTGTGGGGTAGCCCATACTGTAATGACCTTGTGACATCCCCCTTCTAAACAATATACTCCTTGAAACCAGTTGTACTTTGATCATTTATGTGTTCCAGAGCTTAGCCCAGTACCAAGGATGCAGAAGTCACTTCATCACATGTTTCTTTCTTTGTTTTTGCGGTGGTAGAGATTGAACTCACCGGGCCTTATTCATGGTGAGGAAGCACTCTGTCAGTGAGTAGTTGTTTCATTTTAAGAAAGACGCTTGCTAAATAGGCCACACTGTCCCTGAACTTGCCTCCTGTCTCAGCCTCCCTAACAGCTTGGATTAAAAACCCAGTTCACCAAGTTTGCTAAGGAAATGGACAGGCTTTGACAACAAGTCTCCGGCATCTTGTAATAAACTTTGTGGCCTTGCCTTTGTAATATGGAAAAGCAATGAGGTCCTCTCTGAGAGGAGTAGGAAGGTGACTCAGAGATCTGGCATGGGGTGGGGGTGGGTGAGGGTGGGTGAAGACTACTTGAAAGAAGCAAATGAGCAGGTGGCCTGGTCCCACTCTCCTCGACCTTCACGAACCACCTGTAACTCTGGAAAGCTGCCCCCGCCCCTGGAGTCTGCTAATCCCAGCAGGCTTCAAGGATTGCTTTTGGCAAAAGTGATGCTCTACAGGCTCAGTAAAAACAGGCCGTTCTTCTCCCTGTAATCAATGACCTCCCCTCTGCTCCCTGTGACACCTTGAGTAAAACCAAACAAAACTTGTAAAAAGCAAAGGCATTTTTACAAGTGTACCCTCTACTTATTCACTCGTTCACTCAGCTAAGGTTCACTATGCATGTGCTATGGTCCAGCACAGAGATTACCTGGGTTCTCCCAACACAAAGAAACAGCAAGCTTCACGACAATAGTTGGCAACCCCATTTTTCCTCCTGGGCTCATATTACAGGCAGGACTAGTTCAGATCTGTCACTCTGATGGAGCCAGGAACTGCAGGCAGCTTTGTCCACAGTGATTCACCCTTGTGTCACAGGTCCTCTCTGTCCCCAGCACAGAATGCTCTGGAACCTCAGGATCCAAAAGAGTTAAGGGCTAATATGTCATGAAGTGCCTAGGTTTAGTTGCAGAAATATCACAAGGTGCTCACTGGAAGTTGGTTTCTGCTCTGAGACAATAATGCTCTTGTCTTGTTAATGGTGGAAGATGGGAAAGGAGAGCTCAGAACTGTGGATTATCAGGCTTAATTTATAACTTATGTCACAACAGCAATTAGTATGTATTGTTTACATTCCCTCTTAACACTTCCCCAGTCCCTGGGTGTCGGAGATGGCTGGTATATTCACGCTTGGCTTGTTGGAAGATATGAGTATGCTCTAGGGGAGGGGGGATTATGTGAAGGGGGTACTGACAGCAAAAGATGGGAAGGACCAAGCCAGCTTCAGCCATCAGCCATCAGCCATATGGGATGTGTCTCGCTTGAGGCATGGGCTCCTGACAGGAGCATCTGCCTCACATTGTCTGAAGCTCATGTTTTCTCTGTGCATGGGGGCTCTCATCTCCTTAGAAGAAAGCGAGGAACGCAGGAGAGAAGACATGGGGCATGGGAATCTCAGCACATCACATCTTTTGTTTATTTTGGAGTTAACAGTGATGTGCCTAAGTTTAGGAAGGTTGGAGATGAGGAAGCAAGCTGGCAGTTGCCAAAGAAAGAAAGGAACATTATGTTGTTTTAGTTTGAAGGCTGTGTTCTTTCCATTAAAACACACTCCTTTTTTTTGCGAGTGTACAGAGTTGATGGAACCGATACAGGCTGAACTTTTGGGAGACTAAACATTTATAAGACCAATGCAGGGCTAAAAGTGGATACTGGACAATGTGGGTAACAGGTCCTTGAGGGATGCACAGGGTATGAATTGGGTTCTGAGCAAGAAAAGTGAGAAGGAAAAGAGATGATTTTTTTTTATAACAGAGTGTGATGTTCTTGTCTTTCTCTGGTAAGGGTTCAGGAGAAAGAGGTGGCACTGTGGCCGGAAGACAGAATAGAGCTAGATGAGGAAAGTCATCACTGAGTTAGTCCATGAGGACAAGTTTTAGTCCCCTGATATAGCACCAGGGGCTGAACATAGAACTGTGTTCCAGATCTGTTGGCGGTGTGTGTGTGTGTGTGTGTGTGTGTGTGTGTAGACAGAGGGGAGGGGAGAATTCAGAATCTCTGGTGGTATCGGAAGGGAATGTAGTATAAAGAAAGATTAGCAAGAAACGACCTGAGACTGTGTATGGTCTTTAAATTAGTGTTTGATGTGTATGCTCCTAGTGTTTTCTCTAACACTTCTTAATGACTCTCTGTTGAGAGTGTTGTTTGTCTTATATTTTAGATATTCCCAGGTGTTGTTGGGAAACAGGAGTAATAAGAGCGTTCTTTAAAAAGGATTCCTCCAAGGATTCCCTGAACACTTAAGTGGAGAGAAATATCAACCTTTGCATGTTTTTTTTTCCCTATAAAAAACTGTGTGTGAGTGCACTCATGCATGTATATTGTCAACACTGAGAGCCAGTCTCATACGCCATGGTGGCAAAGTTCTTTGGAAAGGGGCCTCAGCGTAAATAATCTTTCTTTGGCATTCTTTAAAGCCTTTCCCCCCTTCTCAGTTATTTGGGGCCAAATGAAAAATTTCCAAGCAATACAAGTGAACCACCCCAGTGTCAGAGGAGCATAAAGAAAGCAGACTGGAGCAGGAAAAGACTAGCTTTGCTTGAATAAGGGAAATGGAGGATTCCTGTTAAATGGTTTTTGGTAAAATAATTTTGCAGTTTGGTCAAGAGTGATGGTGTTACAGGTAAACGGGGAGACATGGATAGAGGGGCTAGCGTGGGGAAGACCTGGTGTCATCTGAATTACGTGGCTCTGATTCCAAAGGAAGACTTTCTGTTGTTGCTATTTTGTTTTATTTTTTTTTTCAGAGGCAGGAAATTGAACCCCCTTATACTGCTCTTCTCATGGCCAGAGACACCCATGTGAACATTTGTTTACCAGGATTCAAGGTCAGAAGTAGAATAAAATTTAGATAGCAGTAGAGATGAAAACCATGAACTCACCGTTGTCTCCATACCTCTGCAGTTGGTGGGGTAAACTAAGCTGAGATGGCGGGAAGGTGCCTTTCGTGTACCCTGTCTACCAGCACAGAATAAGTACTCTTTAGCTACATGAATGAACTCTCTAGAGAAACTCATCATAGCAGAGAAAGGTCAAGGGCCAAGTACTGGTCTTCAATTTATCCTAAGAATATAACTGATGACATTTCAAATCCTTTCTTTGATACCTTTGAGGAAAACTGAAGCTAATTACAGAGGGGTAGAAAGATTGAAAGTTCTCAGAGGCGATTCAGAGAGAGCAGAATGAAAAGAAGTCAAGAGCCTAGGAAGACCCAATTCCAGGGAAACAGAGTGTACAGAAGTGTGCAGGGTACTGGGGAAAATGAGTCATCCAACCGAGAATGGAGGAACCGAGATTCATGCTGGAGGTAGATGTGGGGGTCAGAATGGGAGCAAGAAGAAGCCAGAGGGGAAGTCACACGTCTGGATGAATCCTGATTGTGGGTGTCCCAGTGTTCTGAGGTAGAGAGTATGTGGTCTGACATGTGCTGTGTAAAGACGTTGCCAAAGCAGTGTGAACGACATGGGATTGAACATGCCAAAGTGAGTTATTTTCACAGACCTAGAGCTTCAATATGGAAGATACACTTCTGACATTTCCAAACTTAGCTGACTACAGAACATGTATTTCTTTTTCCATTGAGCATTTGACAGAGCCAATATTCTAAAAACAAACTTGAGAAATGTGTATGTTCCACATGCTTTGTGCCTCTTCAGATTGTGGTAGTATAGTGTAGCATTGCAAGTGTTAAGGGGGAGGGGGGTTCTGCTGTTCTGTTCATGCTGTCTACTACCTGTGTGACTTTGGATGCGATCTTCTATCCTCTTGGGCTTCAGTTTCCTTATTTGTTGAACAATGGCAGGGTAGACAATTCTGATGTTTTAGGTTTCTTAGTTCTCATTGGCTCCCCCCTGGATACTAGAACCACTATAGAATAGATAGTGAAACCCATTCATCAAAAAAGTTTCCTCCTTGTTTACTATGAATTCTACACAAATATGGTCTGTATCTGTGCCGTTCTGCATTTTTATTTTTTTTTGGCAGGGTCTCACATAAGCCAGGCTAGCCTTGAACCTCCTACATAAGTAAGACTGGCCTTTAGACTCTGCTGCCTTCTTTTTCCAGGGGATGGTATTGTAGTTTTGTATATAGTCTCACATAGGGCTTGCATCTGTTATGAAGGAAGGAAGGAAGGAATGGCTTCATATTTGACGAGCTGTTATGTGATGTCTTCTAGAAAGGCCAGTGAAGTGCTGACATAACAGATTCCAGCCTTTTCTCAGTGCTGAAGTCAACTGGCGACACTGGTCCCTCTCAGGAACAGGGCAGGTTGGGCAGAGGCATCCATGGGAATACCTTCTTTTTTAATTCATATTTTAATTTATTCATTTTACACCCTAGTTGTAGTCCCTTCCCTACTCTCCTTTCAGTCCCACCCTCCCTCTCTCTCTTCCCTCCTCCCCCTCCCTACTCCTCAGAGAAGGGGAGTTGCCCCCTATCCACCCCCAGCACATCAAGTTGCTTCTGGACTGAGAACATCTTCTTCTCCTGTAGCCTGGTAGCCCTGCCAGGGGAAAGTGATCAAAAACCAGCTAACAGAGTCATGTCAGAGTCAGCCCCTGTTTCCCTTCCTAGGGAACCCCTACGAGCTGCCCTACAGGAATCCTTTATTTCTGAGGTCCTGAGTCTCTTTTAGGCTGGAGGCATATTCTAGAAAGGGCTATAGAGCTTGTCTCCAGGTTCATGGTGTTTCCTTATTCAGCAAGGTGAGAACTGATGGCCATTGCCGTACTGTTGGTGAAGGGACACAAAGCTCAGGAATTGCCTTTGCATAGGACAAGGCTTGCTGACGGCACAGCTCACTGCTTCATTGTCAGCTGCTGCAGACTTGGTGGCTGGCAGTGAGAATCTATTTTCTCTCTCTAAATTAATCACTGTTGGAAGCTGATCTCCTGGGGTTTCCTCACATGCTCTCTCCTGCATGTCCCCTTTTCCTCTCTTGTCCTTTCCCTGTTCTGTCCCTCCTACTCTGTGGCAGGTGTTTAGCCTGAGATGGGAGATAGCCAGACAAGTAGTGGCATGGAAACCCAACAGATTTCTATGTGAATGTCAAGTTTCTGTTGGGGATGGGGTATGGTGTGTCCACCCATCTCTCATGGAACGGAACGGCCTGACACGGAGGCTAAGAAGTCCCACCCACCAGACTTACTCTTGTCCATGCACATGGGCCCACAGCAATTTCTAGTGGTGATAAAGAATCATCCCCAAGGAAAAGCTTCTACTCATTAAAACTCTGATGCAAAGATTAAGGGGGAATGGTCACTTCCAGATTGAATTTCATCAGTATTGATAACATAGTGCTACCACTGTATGAAAGGAGATGGGAATTAACCTTATTTCTTTTAGACAAAATTTTATTATTTTTTTTGATTAAGCCTCTCTGGAGTCTAATCTCTCAAAATAATCTTTGTGGTGTCAATGTGTGCTTGTGTCTGTGTATGCCTGTGTCTCTGTGGGTTGTATGTGTTTGTATGATCTATGTGCATCTCTGTGCATGTGCCTGTGTATCTCTCTGTGTGTGCCTATGTGGTGTATGTGTGTGTCTGTGCTGTATGAAGTGTGTTTGTAAGTGTGTGTTTGTGTGTGTATGTGTGTGAGTCTGTGTGTGCATGTATATACAGTAAGAAAAATAATACATGGAAATTTAAATAAATAGAATTCTAAAGAAGTTCTGTGAAATATTTGATCACTATAAGTAGACACTCAGACACAGAAAGAAACAATTAAGAACAGCAGTCGTAGACTCACAGACCCATGTCATGATTGTGTCAACCCTGGCCCCAAACTCCTCCATTGTTTCTGGAACAGTGGTCTAGAGTAGTTTAATCCTGTTCCAAAGAAATGGAGCCTCGCCATTTTTGTGGGCTGTTTGTGTAACTATCTCTAGCTAGCCAAGGAACACTCCATATAGTAGTGAAGTCAGATCTCAGGCAACAAAAAGAAATAATACTAGTTGTCAGCCACATGCCCTGTGGAGATCTTGAGCGGAGGATGTCAGAATCTTGGACAACTCTTGCTGCCCCAAGAGTTTGAAAAGTGGTCCCTTGGTACCTGTGTGTCCTGCTTCCCCAGAAACACAAACTATATATGAAGGAAGTAGTCACAGAATGAAATGGCATCCAGCTTCACACAAAGGCTGTCTTCTCCGAAAAGTTTTGGGACGGGGAGTGGGGGGGAAGGGGGGTTCTGATATCTAAAGATGGTCTCAGCACATCCCACCACAGGAATGAGAGGCAGTGGGAGTTCTCATACTACTGTAGTGGAATTGCCTTCCAGTGATCCTGGATCTTAAGCAGAACTGGAAACAAAAGAAAGCCCTTAGGAGAGTGGGAGGTGTGTTTAGCTTTGGAGAGTGAAGTCTGTGCAGCCACCCTGAGTGCAGAAGCAGTTCCGTTCTCTGAGCTGTGTCCTTGTCCAGAACACAGGAACTCGCCTCTCTGCTCCCTGGGGTCCTTGGGAGGATTTGTGAGCTTATGGATATAAGTACCTGCACTCTGGGGGGTTTGCAGTAAGTGACAACTGTGATTACAATATTCATAACCACAAATGAGCACTGGCAGTTAGTAATTAATACATTCAAACTTTTTCCACTGTGTTCTGATGCATGCTGCTCCAGGCTCAGTTCCAGCACCACAAACTAGGCAGCTTTAGCAAATGTGCGGACTTAAGATATTGAATAGTTGCATTTTCTCTGGGAAAATGTTGTGTGTGGGGGGAGGTGGGGGCTCTCACTGGATTCAGGAATCATGTCTGATGACAAAGTGCCAGTCATTGAGTATCACCCATTATATGCAGGGCACTGCTCTCTAGTTCAGTGTGTCCTTGATATGAGCAGGTGCCCTCTTTAGGAGCACAGAGGGAGAAATATTCTTCCTCTCCCAGGATGCTCATCCCATGCTGGGAACATGAGCAGTAACTTCAAGTAGGGGTCAGGGATGGGCTGTAACGAAACAAGCCTCTGGTCCCTTCCATCTTCTTCCTTGTATCCCAGGTCTGCTGTCTGCTCCCATTCCTGCCCCTCCCCCTCACAGTAGTTGAGACCTGTGTGTGATCCCTCCAATGGGTGGACACGAAGGAACTCATTTCTAAGTTTCACATCTGTTTAGTAAGGGAACCACCCAACACACACCTTGGAGAAGCACCCCAAACTCTTCCTGAGTTGTACAGGAGGATTCAGGGGATTGGTGCTGCATCTCCGACCAGATAGAGTCAGACCACGTCTTTAGCCCTTCATCTTCTTTCCTTCCCTGTGTGGTGTGCGCTGACTTGACTCTCCTTGACTTCATGCTCCCTTGATCCTCCTGGAAAGCTTTGCTCTCATTTCTAGAGATTTGATTTTGACACAGACATGAGGCTCCTTTTTCCTCATCTGTCTGACCTCCTCAGCTGCCCTGATGCCCTGGTGCATGGCTGAGAGCTTCCCTTTTTACCTGAGCTCCACAGTGTACAACAAAAAGCCAGTCTACTAAAAGGAACACATTTGCAGGTGAAAAGGTGGACTTGCCCTTTGGTGTGTCATCCCTGTTTCTGGCCTTCCCATTCCTTTGATCCTGTCTGCACCTGCAGCCCTCTGAATATCTTTTTAAAAATTTATTTATTTATTTATTTATTTATTTATTTATTTATTTATTTATTTATGTATATGAGAGCTTTATCTGCATGCACACGTGCATGACAGAACAGAGCATCAGATCCCATTATAGATGGTCATGAGCCACCATGTGGTTGCTGGGAATTGAACTCAGGACCTCTGGAAGAACAGCCAGTGCTCCTAACTGCTGAGCCACCTCTCCAGCCCCTGAATATGTTTTTCAATATGCCAAGCACTATTTCGCTATTCTAGGTGCGTCTACAATATATATAAAACTGTCTAATCACAACACTGGAGCTAGCACTAATATTTCCCCCATTTTCATGGAGGGAAAACTGAGGTGCAGACTAGTGTTACACTGTTTGGAATTGGTAGTCCCTACTCTGACTGTAGCATAAAGTAGTTTCTTCACCTGAGTTCATAATACAGTACTGTACTCTTGTTTTTGACATGTTAGTTGGTACGTAATTCTGACACTGAGACTCTACATGACCACAGGCTCCCTCGACCCTACCTATCTCCTCTCTGTATAGTACCCCCCTCACCACCCCTCCTTTCCCCTCCCCTCTACCTTGCTTACTACTTCTGGCTGTTTCTGTCCCTCTTGTGTTTAGTCCCAATCTCTCTCGTCAAGCTGGCTGCCTTTTGGTTTGTGTTTTTCTCTTTCTACATGGGACCCTCTTCCATTTCTAGATCTGTAGTTTTCAGTTGTCATCCTGGCCCACCAGCTTCTCTTTTCTGTCTCTGTTAATCTCCCTGTCTTCCCCATGTCCATCTCCACAGCCTCCCACCCTCCTTTGCTCCTTCCCTCCCATGCTTCTCTTTGGTTTCCCTCTTGTTTATTCATTGGCCTCACTTATTGCTGGAATGCAACCAAGAACATGGCTATGTGTATCTGTGCCTCTCTACCCTCTTCCCCTTTTCTGTGCCTCTCAGCTGCAGATGGGAACCATGTTCAATCCAAGCCCTGTTCCTCACTAAAGAGTAACAATGAAGTCAGGAGCCATAGAAGAGAAAGAAAGAACATCTCTGTATTTTAAGAGACATCTTGGTCTCTTGGGACAAAAAATGACTTCTCTTGGTTTATTTATAAACTCTGAGGCTGAAGAGTGCTATGCATACAGAGGGGCCAGCTGGCTGCTGGGGTGGGGGGGATTGGTTAGGGACCTAAACAGTTCTCAGTCAGCACTCCCTCAAAGCTAAGGCATGGCTGAGGTTACACAGTCAAGAGGCAGCCCTGTCTCCCCTTAGGGCACCCAACAGAGAGAAGCATGTGCTCAGAGGCTCTGTGAATGGCCAAAGACCATCGACAACATGCCACAGATAACTGTGTCGTTATTCAGATGAAGCACTGAAGCCCCAGCAATGGGGAGACTTGGGCTGGAGGCAGAATGGGGCCTCTGCCCTCTGCAGGCTCCCTGCACTTCTGCACAACCTTCCTCCATGCGCTGTAATTACTGAGAACCATGGAATTTTCCCCTGAAGCCTTTGTGTGGGCAGCCTGGAGTAGGACCCATGTTTACCTTTCTTTAGCCTGGCCTTTTCCAAGAGACCTTAGCCTCCCCTAGCTCTCTGCAGTGCCCACTTTTCCACGAGCATTGCGCCCACAGCCCTTTGTATTTAGTTTATACTTTGGGGTAGGGGCTGGTGACATGAACATCACAAGCTAGTGGCCATTCAGTAGACATTCTGACTGCCCAGATGAACCGGGAAAATGCTGAAGGCACAGATCACATCTTCTATTGCTGTCTCTCTCCTGGAGCACTGAGTCTGCTGGCATCAGAGCACCCAGAAAATGTTTAGGCCATGGAAGCCTGCATCTGCTGGGAGTGTAAATCCCTCGGTGCTGCTTGAGCTGCCAGGTTCGGAAGCCTGCCTCCCAGCAAAGCGAGGAGGGAGAGGCTAGCCATAGTGATAGAGCTTCGATCCCCCACCCAGCCTCAGAAACTAGGGGGAAGGGGTTATGAAATTCAGGCAACACTGCTCCAAAGCTCTCCCTTATTTCACTTGGATGCCCCCGACAAACTCGGATCAGTAGCAGAACCTACAGAATTAGCTAGAGAATTCTCTTTCTTAAGCCTCTCTGAGAACTGCTTTGGGGGAACTGTTTTCCCCACTTCAGGCAATAGAACGGAGCCCTGACAGGCAAAGTTGGAGAAGGAACCCAGTAGGTGTTCAGGAAGGGGCATAGATTGCTGCCCCAGACCACTTGAACACTGCAGATGGTCTTCTTTGAAGATCTCCTTATCTCTAGATCCTACAAGGTCTAGGCAACACTCCTCCACTTTCTCTTACATCACCCTTCCTAAACTAGTGGTTCTCAACCTGCAGGTCAAGACACCTTTGGGGGTCAAACCTGTGAAAGGGTCACCTAAGACCATCTGAAAGCATAGATATTTATATTGTGATTCATAACAATAGCAAAATTACAGTTATAAAACAGCAAAGAAAATAATTTTGTGACTTTGGGTCATTACAACATAAGGAACTATATTAAAGGGTCATAGCATTAGGAAGGTTGAGGACTTAAACCCTAGTGACTTGCAGCTTGATCTTTCTGTCTCCACCCAGGCCTTTGGTTTTAGGTCTGTTTCTTCAGGCATTGGTGCCTTTTTTGCCCTCGTTTTGGTCTTTCAGGTATACCTTCACCTGATGCCTTGCCTCTGATACATTGCTCAGTACTTGCAAGTTAGATATGAGGATCCAGGTAGGAGATTTGGGCAGGAAGACAGAAAGTCCTAGGACTATGTTCTCCAATGATGATCACACTCTGTGTGCTGGGAGCCAGTAGAAAGGCAGGCTTGTGCACAAATCGATTTGTGGGCAGAACATTTTGTGTGATTGGAGATAGAGATATTTTCATGTGTAAGAGTGCCCTGCATGGCATGGAGAAACCAGGGGCCAGTCTTGAGGTTTGAAATTGGTAAATTGGGGGTGGGGCACTGGAAATCTGTGTATGTAAAAATGCATTGTCCCTCTCCTCTTCACCTTAAACGAGAATTTCTCCATTCCATCCCAGCCCCATTCCTTCCACTTCCTCACTGCTAGCTTTACCCTTTTTTTTTTTTTAGAAAGGCAGAGGATAAGAAACAGGAAGTGTTGTGTACCAGGCTGGGCCGGAAGCTAATTGAAAGGATTGCTGTGATAGCTCCCCGTCACAGGTGCCACGAACTAACTCTTAAGTCTTATAATTGATGCCCATTAGGAATAGCTTTTTCTTTATGATCTTCTAGAAAAGGAAGGAACATTTGAAAGTGCCTAATGCATTGCTCGGTGGGAAAGCATTCATTTCCGCTGGCACTTACTCCTAGCCCTCTGGCTTCTCCCTCCTCTCTCTCTGTCATTCTTGATCTTCCTCTTTCTACTTAATAAAAAAATACCTTTCATTTACCTTTCATTTGTGAAGCCCTTTGCAGTTTCCAAACCTCTTTCCCACATAGGATGCCTTCTCAACAAGAAACTCATAAGGCGTGCATAGATTTTTAAATTTCAGTTAATAGATGAAGTTCAAAAAAATGTTTAATGACTTGGTCAAGGTCAGCATACAGGAAGTAGTAAACATGTTCTCCTGACTTGAGTCTTGCCCATCATCCTGTCCTTTTCTCTAAAAAATTCTTCCCATCCCTGCCTGCTTTCGCTTTTCTCCTGGGATTAAGTTGTCAGACAAACCATTGTTAAAGGTTTTCTGCTGCAGGGAAGGGCCTGTGATGTTGTACTACAGGGCCTCTTACCTTGGTGGCTCAGTCAGGGGAGGGACCAATGTGCTTTGACACTTGGTCCCCATGTGGGAACACGCTTCCCCACTCCCTGCAGCTGTTGCTGGAAAGCAAAACCACAATAAGAGAGAGCCACTTTGCCTGGCCCCAACCAGAATCATTGCTGCCAGGGAGCAGACAAGGATGGGGAATGTCAGAAGAGCAGAGGAGGCAAACAAGAGGCAGAAACACATAACCCAGGCAGTGTCCCTGAAGATACTCTGCCTGTTGTGCCATTCTCCTCAGCTTTGCAGTGAAGCAACTCCTTGCTTCAGAGTTACAGAACTGCTGATCAGGTGGTTTATCGCTTCTAGCTGGGCCCCCCTCACACTCCTCTTTGCCAAAAAAGAGGATGAAGGAGAAGAGGTGAACTATGCAAGTGTCCTTTGGTGTAACTAGTCACCTATTCTCTAGGCCTCCATCCTCTCATCCGTAAAGGGGGACTGAGGGGGCAGGTGGCTTTCAGTGGTGTGTGTGGGAGGGGGGTTGGTGAGCTCAGGGGCAGAAGAACTGTCTCTTGTGAGAGTCAAGATTTTTGGTGCGGGGGATATAGAGGTCCTCGAAAGTTAGGCTCAGCCTCCTCTTCCCAAATGCCACTTAAAGAAGTTAAGTGATGGTGGAGTATGAAGATTCACTTAGTGTGGCCACACTGGTAAGAAGAACAGGTTAGAGCCTAGTGACCTCTACCATTACTCTCTTTGGCTACTGATGCTTTGAGTGAACAGTCCTGGTAGCTTATAAGTGAGTCAGTATTGTTTAGACCCTAGTATCTCTTGCAAGGTAATCTGATAAATTCCCAGAAGTGGGTGAAATACAGGAAGTAGCAAACATGGGCTTTCTTTACTGCAAGGCAAGTTCCCCAGCCTTTTCCCTCAGCATGACATTCCTAGAGAAGTTATAATTCTTTGGGGCTCTTTGCTTAAGCAGTCGGATAGCACAAGTGTCTCTCTTCAGAAAAGGCCCAGGTACTAGGAAATCTAGGATCTCTTTGTATTTCCAACTCCAACCAGCCCTATGTACTTTATGGCATCAGCATTCAACCATTCTACCCATGTGAGAGCTTCAGAGAATGGAGAGGTTCCATTCTAACATAAGGAACACAGGTGGGTACCACTTCGTGACTTTTCTATCAATGAGGGGCCTGGCATACACCTCCCATCAGATGGCATCTCCTAGTGATGTCAGATATATCTTGCCATAAATGTAAGACTAAGTATGGTTCTAAAGTGACAAAATAACCCATCACTGAAATTTGCCTAAGGTTACATTTCTCCTTTATTAGTTGGTAGGATATTGTAATTATATATGAAAAAGAGACACATGAAGAGGAAAGGTTGAAATGAGCTCTTTCACCGTCTGGAATTTTTTTTTTTTTGTCTTGTTTGTTGTGGTTGTATCCTGTGGCCTCTGCAGCTATGGTTCTGTCTTAGTTAGGACTTCCTATTGTTGTGATAAAATACCATGATGTGAGGCAACTCCAGGAGAAGAAGGTTTATTTCAGGGTATGCTTCCACAGTACACTCCCATCACTGAAGGAAGTCAGCGCAGGAACTAAAGCATGGCAGGAACCTGGAGGCAGGAACTGAAGAAGAAGCCATAGTTACTAGCTTTTTCTCCAAGGTTTGCTCATCCTGCTTTCTTATTCACCCTAGGACCACCTACTCAGGGGTGACACCACATAAAATGGACTGGGCCCTTACACATCAATTACTAATCAAGAAAATGTACCATAAGCTTGCTTACAGGCTGATCTGGTGGGGGCATTTTCTCAAATGAAGCACTCTCTGCACAAATGATTCTAGTTTGTGTCAAGTTGACAAAAAGCAAAACAAAACAAACAACCAAAACCAAAACACCAAAAAAAAATTAACTACGATGGTATCTCATTACCATCTCTTTTCACCACTACCAGGATACTTGTCCTTTGTTTCAATCCCACAGAAAGCAGCCTTGCCAAGTGTTTCAATCTTGGCACACAGCCAGGTCTGATGGCTCTGCCCATTTGCTGGTCCCAACCCTCATTTGAGTAGCAACAAGAAGCCCTATTTCTCCCTGATGAACAGAGAGCTTGGCTCTGAGGCCACAATTTGACTGATCTGAGCACAGAGGTGGTGAGATTCCCTGCCCAAAGAGCATCTTGTTCTCCACGAGAGAATGTCCAAGAAGCTCACCTTTTCTTCTTCCTCTGAGACAACAGGCAGCAGAATCTCAGGCACTTCCCTAGCAGATTTGCCACAGGGATTAGTGCCAACAGTGGGTGGCTGAGCTCCTGTGAGATATCAAGTGCCTGGGGATGCTAAATCACAGCTTTCTTGCCTTAATCTTATCACCTGCCATTAAAGATCAAACTATAAAAGGCACACATTTGTAAAGCTCAGTGCCCGTCATTGTGCTGAAGCAGAGACCCAAAATAGCTCTGCCTCCCAGCGGTTACTATGGCACCATGCATATTAGGGCCTAATATTCCCCCCCTCCACACACACACCTCCTGGGAAGCCAGCCTGACACTGAGCCCTCCTTGTTGCGTGCCTCCCTTGGCAGGTGAGATGCTAGCTCCTCCAGGGCTTTCAAAGCACTTTACTTACCCATGGTCTCCACAGGCTTATCCAGCATCTTTCTACCTTCCCCCATTCCTGACGGGGGAGGGAGAAGAGGACACCTACCAGGATGAAAAACATACAGCAGTCCCATCCCAGTGGTAAGCAGGCACTTAGACATCAAGGATGGTGGTAGGATGGACCAACTCATATAACAACAAGGTTGGTCCAGAGCAAATTTTGAGCTAGGAAGGTACCCAAGTGTGGGATAGCTACCTGAAGGGCCTTGCACTAGAGTGGGTGTTCACTTACGTGTGACATGTGCATCTCTGTATCACCAGTTTCATCTGTGTATTCCTCTCATGTGTAGCAGAATACATTTCTGATGAGTGGAACCACAAACACTGCTAAGTACAGAACCCGCATGTGAGCATCTATATGCCGCAAGCTCACGTGATGTGGTTATGTGCCAGTGCACTGTGTAATAAAAAGGAATTACAAATAAGATATTTGTGTTCAAACTGCGATCTGCCTTAACAAGGAGGGGCCAGGAGGGGGTGAGAGGCCTATTTGCTCCGGGGTGGCAGTGCCAAGACATGCTACCCTCTGTGAGGCAGGTTTAGTTGCGAGTATCATAACACTCTGCAGTTATCTATGCAGCTTTCTGAGATCCACAAAGCTCCGTTCGCCCAGGCATTGCTAACAAGCCGGTGGTGACAAGCCAATATGCACAATGGGACTGAGGGTGAAGCTGAGAAGAGAGGTCCATGTCTGCATGGCCTTTCTGCAACTGGCCAGCATTTTGTTCTGTCTTGCAAACTCAATGTCGCCTGTCTGCACTCTGTGTCTGGAAGCCCTTGCCCCAAACAACAACAAAAAGAATCATTTTGCAACTCTAGCCACCCCTGTCTCTCCCCAAATCCTCCTCCCCTCTCTCCTGGCTCTCCTCTCCCTCTTTCTCAGCTCCCACTGAATTAGATTAGTCACATTCTTAATTAACTGTGCTGGTAAGAGCTCTATTAGGTATTAAATGTTTGTCACAATCCAATTAAAAAATCCATCATAGCAGGATAGGTTTCTGAGGCCCAGCAGATTGATGCCTGGGGGGCCTCCAGATATTCTCCTTAAGGAATAAGACCCAGCATAGAGGGCTGGTCAAGGGGGGACAGCTGGGGTATCTGAGTACCCCTAGTACCTGGAGGAATGAGACTATCATAGGGACCAAGCATCCTTAATTGCCCAGTGCTATCTTTGTTTAACATAGGGGGTAGTTGTCCACCATCGCTCATAGCATCTCAGTACCCCCTCTCCCCACGGAGCGAGGGCACAAGCTCAGTACGGTGAGCGTATGGCGTACCTGTGTGTATATGCTGGAGTGAACTGAGGTGGAGAGGGGTTAGGGTGACAGCTTAACTTGGTAGGAGGGATTTGTCTCCCTCTCCCACCCCCGAAACAAACACTCGCTCCAAAAGGGAGCTACCTCGTAGTACAAGGAAAAGAAAATGAGTACTCACTTCTGGGTGTCAGCCTTTCTTCCCACATGTCCTGGGCCCTTTCCCAGGTAGGGCCCTGTCCACGCCATCTCCTTCCCGGCCAGACTAGACACCTATCAGTCTTGTTTAGTGCCAGTCTTGAGCTGTGAACGGCAGCATTGCTGCAGTGCTGGCTACCCTGAGGGAGAGGGTGAGGGTGAGGGAAGCCTGGCCTCATCGCCAGCACACAGTTACCACAGGAAATACCTCACACCTCCCTGGTTTGATCCTACTTGAGCTTTTCCAGTTTGAGCCCCATGTTCCCGGGTTGGTTGGTTTGTTTTGTTTTGTTTTTAGTTTCTTTTTCCCTATGTGCTTCATTCATTGCAATAAATACGCAATAACTGTGTGTTATCATGATTGGTACAGCAAAAATGCCTTTCACTTTGTTTTTATTGTACTCTACTACCTGTATGGGTGCATCTTAAAATTCAGGCTTTCAGTGAAGACTGCCTGAATCTGTCTGGCCAAGCAGAGGTCGGTTTGTTCACTTGGGTTGTAAGGTCCCTAAGGACAGGAAGCATGACTCATTCATCGGTCCATCCTCTGCACAGGATACTGGCCAGAGTTCACAGGAGATGCTTCAAAGCATTTGTTGAGTAACTAAATGAATGAGCTCATATGCAAGACTCAATTTTCTAATTCTTTCAGGGCTCCAAATAGGCTTGCTTCTTTGCTTCCACACAAAACAAACATAACTGTGTGCCCTGAATCTGCTCACTGGTTGGAATGCTTCTGCATTCTCCGTCAGAGTCACCTTGTCTGTCTTGACTTATAAATCCCCAAAGGGCAAGATCCCTGTCTATTTAATTGCCTTCTCCCGAGTTTTGAAGCCATGCTGATTCTCTGGATATATTATCGTCTTTGTTTGCCGGCCTGTAATCACTTCTCCACTTTCAAGTCATACAGTCAGTGCTTGGCCTGGGGGCCTGCAGGGAGGAACCCCAACTGGAGGATACAGGCAAAGGACCATCACATTTTACCCCACCCAGGCTTATAAGCAGATTAAGAGACAGAAAATTCAGAAGAAATTAAGTAGCACAAACCAAGGTAGAGGGCCAATGAGATGGCTCAATAGGTAGGGCACCTGCCACCAAGCACGACAACTTGACTTCAGTTTCACATGTCAGAAGGAGAGAGCTGGTTCCTTCCCCCTTGGCCTCCTACCTCCACTGTGGCACACACAAATAACTACCTGTAATTAAAAAAATTTAAATCTATGCAGACATATTTAAGGGTTCATAGTGAAAGATGCCATGGTAACTTTGTTGGGAATTTAGAGATAAGAAAGGGCCTGTGGACCCAGAGGCTGGAGGCTGTCTGGCGCACTGGGCAGGAGTTAGGAAATGGTCCCAGCACAGAGCAGCGGTGGTATTTCCAGGCAGAGGATAGTGCATGAGCTATGCACACTGGGAATGAGCACTAAGTATGCTGATTGAGCGAAAGGGGTGATGACTGTAGCCTAGCAGGAAGCAGCTTTTCAGAAGACATTTCCGAATTGAAAGGGGATTGTGAAAGCAGGCTGATGACAATGATAAATCAGACAGAAACCTGCAGGATGCACAGCTTTCTCCTCAGCAAGCTCAGAGCATGCTGGGAGCCCAGGGCTTCTGGGCAAAGAGAGGAGCTTGGAAGTTTCTCAGTTACTTGAGAAAAGGAGCCGTGGAGTGTCCTCTGGCTTTGTTAGAATTCACCTCTAGGACACGAGGATTTGTTTGGGATGGCATGCAAAATCTGTCTCTATAGGGACTGATGGCTGTCAGTGGCTGGATAGCAGGTGACAAAGGGAGTTTGACAGAAGAGTGACAGGATTATCCCATCTTCTACATTTAGAAAATAAAATAAAATTACTAACTGGGTTTGGTGACACATGCCTACAATCCTAATACCGAAGAGGCAGAGACAGGAGAATCAGGAGTTCAAGGCCAGCCTGAACTACAGGAGACTCTGTTCAAAAACAAAACAACTGCAAATCCAAAAATAGTAACATTGCTAATGTCATCTCTTTTCCTGTTGAGAAGAAGTCCCTAAGTTGTCCCAACAACATGCTAAAGTCAAGATGCCCGATCTGTGAGAGTCTCCTCCTGTCCATGTTGGCCACAGGTAGATATGATTAGCAGTGTATATTCACTGACCAGGGCAGTCTAGGCACATTTGTAGAGTGCCCGTGTTTGGCACTTTAGTCAAAGTATTTCATTTTTTCTTCTCAATATGTCTGCAAAAGGAGGTTCTGTTGTACCTATGAGAAAGGAGGGACAGAGTCTGCATCACTCCATCTGTTTCATTACCCAAACATTTGTTGGGTGTCTACAATGAGTCAGCACCTCTTCAAGAGTCAAGGCTGTGTCCTTCATGGGAAGGTCAGCAGCTCTTGTCCACCACCCTCTACTACCACATACAGCAAGCCCTAATTCACAGGGCTTCTTCGGGTAAGCAGGCACACAGAGCTCTCGGAGCCAGTTATGGATATTCAAGGCATTATTTTCTACTAGCAAGCATAATTTTCTTGGCCGAGTACAATCAGGACTTAAAGGTCTATTCCCTCTGGCTTTACCTATTAAGCCTTCAGTGTAAGTATATCCTATTCACTACCTGGGGCGTGATTATATTAAAACATATTGCTTACATGGGATGACAAGTTAACTTGATGTCCTATATTTTATTGGCAGCATTGTCTCATTGGGTCTGATATAGCTGCCTGTATCCACTCGGGTGTCCTGGCACTGTGGTAGAAGCTCCTGTGATGCTAAGTATGCATCATGCATACTGCCTGTGCATAAATGAGGCTGGACCACACACCTTCACTCTGCTCCACATAGCCAGCTTTCCACAAAACAGCTGATCTCGGTGGGCTCTGCTTTTGCTTCTTCTGGGTTCTGATGGCTGGGTACAAAGGAAGAGTTCTGTGGATTCCTCCACCTGGATGACCATAGGATCCTCAAAACTCAAAGCCAACATGTCCGTAGTGGGCCCCTCAGTATCTCTCAAACCTGCACTATCCCTGAATATCTGCACCCTACCCACAAACCTATTTCTCTCTTTCTTGACCGCCCATAGGTATTCAGTATCTACATCTTCTTCCTTCTTCTTAGCACCTATCCTATTCTCTTTTTCTGATCTCCATCCATGGCTTAAGTTAGCCACGAGTGTTCTTCCCCCGAATTACTTTAGCAGCCTTGAACTCATGTTACTTCTAATCTAACTCCATGGAATACTATCAGGATGAATATCCCTGGATGCAAACTTGATCCTGAGCTGGACCACATTCATATTGCTCTGTCTTCCCCATCTTATGGATGGCATTAAAATCTTGAGCCTTGCACACAGGCCTGTGAGGAACTGTGACTTCGGTCTCTTTTCATCTGAAACCGGGTGCCTTCCTGCATATGTTGTAATCTTTCTTCACTAAGTTAGCTTTTAAACTTCAATGTAATTGTCCCCTTTCTACTAGCATGTCCCTGAACCCAAGGGTTTCTAGATATTACTCCGTGTCTCTCCCCTGGCATGCTGGTCTCCATCCCTTAGCACTAACACCTTTCATATAGCTTCTTATTCCTGTGTTGCACTGAGTCTAACATGTGGTAAGATGTGCAATAAATGTAGCTGAAGAAGTGACTGACCAGGCAAAGCTAAAAGCTCATTTCCTTACCAGGTGCCAACTTGGGATCAAATGATTCTCTTCCCTCAGTTGCTCAGAGGCTGCCCAGCTTCTCTTTCTTATGCCCTAGCACAGGATGTAAGAGCAGCCACATCTCCACAGCTTTCTCTCACATGGATTTGTGTACTGGATCTGAGCTCTTAGGCCTCAAACAACTAGATTCATGTATTACTTAAACCCCCAGATGGGCTTTGGAAGTTCTCAGGGGTTAATGATGCAACCAGCCTCATGCCCCAGGAGGCAAGGCAATACTGCAGTGGCAGAGGTCACAGTATGAGCGAAATGAATTTCATGACCCCAATCTGGTGCCTATGAGGACATTTCCTATGCTTTGCAAACTCAGAGGAGACCATTAACTATTGGCTGACCACAAAGGAGGGAAGAGAGGATAAGGAGACTAGACGGAGAGGACCTTCATGCTGCAAGCTACAGGGAGAGAGAAATAGTGCCGAATTTCATAGGGAGAACTAGGGCCCCACCCTCCTCCGACACACTCCTTCCACAAAGTGCAGGCTGTTGGAAGCATCTCTTCTTCTCTGGACTCTCAGAAGCCTGAAAGGTTTCTGCGAATATAAAGGGGATGCCTTGCCTTGCCCTGTGTAAGGGAAATGGTCCCCTCCCTCATTCACTACCAAGAGTTCTCTCCACAGCCGGTTCTATGACCTCACATCTGACAGCTTGTAGTTTTCTCCTTCAACATTACTGGTCATTCACCAGAAGCCCTAGCTTAGTTGGTGGTTGCTAACATTTGTACTTGTGTAGGGACTTTTTTTTTTTTAAATCACTTAACTCAAATTTCTACTGAAAAAAAAAAAAAACACCCACCTGGGTAATTACATGCTCTTGACGGAAGCATGTACAATTTTACTAAAATGTGACTTATCCCTGAGCAGTGTATTGTGTTGAAGGAGAGGCGGGGGTGTAAAGTCACCTCATATTGTTGCTGATTGTACAGCTGACCTGTTTCATGTGGGCCATGGGATATGGTTCAGAGGAGACCCAGGCATGGAGTTGGATAGACTTTGGGGGTTTCATTCATTTGCTTTTGTCTACCACACTGCCAGCCAGACTCTATGTTTGACTCTGAGCTTCTGGGGAAGTCTTTCTTTTTTTCTTACAGGGAAGGAGTGAGGGGTGTCTCTGCAGAAGCAGTAATTATGGTGGTTACTTCATCTTATCTTTCATCTGCTTCGTGCTCATTATCTCTTCATCACTCCCATCCCCTAGTGAGATAATTCATTATCACTTACTGCTACCTGCTGGGAGAATATGGGGAAACCAAGGCAGAAGCAGATGCTCAGGCTTCTGACTAGGAGGGGATCTGATGAATCTTGATTCCTGTGTAGAGCTTATTCAACACTGGCGCTTACTCAGCCCTCTCCAATGCAGAGGCCTGAGGTCTGGGACCTGAGCTAGTGAACTGCCATCCTAGAGCATCTGTGATGCTGGGCAAGGAGACACAGGGCCATAGGCGACCACAAGATTGGGGGTGAGCAGATTGCAGTGCAGCCTCACCTCTCTCCAGTCAATGGAACTCACATAAGTCACTTGCTTCTTTCATCTTGTTCATTCTCAAAAGGGATGCTATGCTGCTGTCTTGTAGAGCTGTTGAGATCATTAGAGCGGATGAGTCTATTTCTCCTTTTCCCTTCCTCCTCCTGTTTGTCCCATTTCTCTTCCTTCTCTTCTTTTCCATCCCCTTCTTCCTATTCTTCCCCCTCCCCTCCTATCATTCTCCTTTTCTTTTGTTTTTGTTTTGTTTTGAGATAGAATCACATTACATAGCTCAGTCCTGAACACATGATAAATGCTCAGGCTGCAGCTTCTTGAATGCCTAGCTTACAGACATGAGCCCTCATGCTCAGCTTGAACTTCTGCATTCCTAACAAAGTCTTCTGGTACCAATGCTGCTGATCTCTTGGCCACTCTTTGAAAAACAAGAGTGCATCTATGAGGATGTTTCTAGAACAGTTTTATTAAAAAGGGAAGATCCACTCTGAGTCTAACCCTCCTATGAGTTGCGGTCCTAGGCTGAAAAAGAAGGAACAAACTAAGCAACAGCATTTATTTCTGTCTGTTTCTTGATCATGGAGTGTGACTAGACACCTCACACTCCTGATACTGTACTTCCCCCACCTTGACAGATTATACCCTCAAACTGAGCCTAAATCAGTGGTTCTCGCCCTTTCTAATGCTATGACCCTTTAATATAGGTCCTCATGCTGTGATGACCCCAACCCTAAAATTATTTACATGGCCATTTCACAACTGTAATTTTGCTATTGTTATGAATCGTAATGTAAATGACTGTGTTTTCCGATGGTCTCAGGTGATTCCTACAAAAGGGTCATTCGACAGTTGAAGGGGTCGTGACCTACAGGTTAAAAACTGCTAGCCTAAATCAACCCTTTTGTTTCCACGTTGTTTTTGGTAGGTATTTTATCACTACAATTGAAAAAAAAAACAACCCAAAAAACAAAACCATCCTCCAGACCTGTGTGTCTAACTCACACAGAGAAAAAAACTAGTCATGGGATTCTTACACACAGATAGGCTGGCTGCTACTGGCCAAGAAGAAAAACAAAGCAAAGGAGAAACTGAAGCTTAGAAGTGACCTCTCAGGCCAATCATGCTTCTTTCCCAGGGCAGGGGTGGCCATGTGTTTGGCTTCCTCCAGAGAAGGTCTAGCCTCTGCCTGCATGACCCACTGTCTTTTTCATACTCAGATTGCAAAGTGTCCTGAAGAACAGGTGAGGTGTATACTTACTGGGTCTAAAGGAAGGTCAAAGATTCTTGCAACCCGACCAAGTTTGGCATCATTGTGACAGAAAGACGATAACCATCCTTGCTTCCATACTAGTTTGCATGAGATTCAAATCCATCCATCCACCATCAGCCATCTGCTAAGTACTCATACCAAGCCCAACTCAACAGGTAGAAAAGAAGGACTAGGCCTTCCCAATCTCCTTCTGGAAGACAAGAAGACAAGTTTAGAAGACAGGATGCTAAATTATCAGGAGCTAAATCACAAGATGGGGATACTTATGAGTATTGACGAGGCTTGATGAAGAGATGAGAGTCATGGAAGTATCTGGTGGGTAAGAATGTTATGTCAAGGTGGCTGGGCAACTGAGAGAGATCATTGCTAGGTGCAGTGGTGCACACCTTTAATCCTAACCCCTGAGGCAGAGGCAGACCGATCTCTGTGAGTTTGAGGCCAGCCTGGTCTACAAAGCAAGTCCAGGACAGACAGGGCTATTACACAAAGAAAAAACAAAATAAAAACAAAGAAACAGAAAGAAAGGAATCATCAAGAAGGAAAAGAATAAGACCCATGGGAGAGTGCCTTGATAAGGACAAGACCATCTTAAACGTGACTCATTGCCTTGGTCATTCCTGTCCGAACCTGGATGTCTGACGGTGTTCTAGATATTCAAGTCCCAAATATGCTTCATCTCCTTGATCATTTGTTTCTACTTATAAACTTAATGCTCTAACCCTGATTTCTTGTTCCTTAAAACATAAGAATAGGCAAATGTAAGGAATCCAAATTCCTCCAAATCTTTGGGGTTGAGTGGTGTCAGATCTGGGAGTGGAGATTGTAATTTCCCCTTCAGACTAGCTTTGCATGCTCTTAAGTTTATGAACATTAAATTTATCACCCTCTCTGGGCCAGAAAATGGCCATGGGAGGACATTGCATCTACTCAGGGAGGATCCACAGCTGAGTTGGGAAGAAGGGGTACAAAGGAGTGGTAATGGAATCCCAGGTTGAGAAAAAGTGCTTGGAAGAAGCCAGAAAGGGAGGGAACTAGGAGAGGGGAGATGAATAAAGATAGTAAATGTAGAAAAGAAAGAAAAACAAAGTCGGGAGAGAAGGCTCTTGAAGCAAGAGAAACATGTCATAGCAGCAACCTTAATCTCTAAACTGTCCTTCTCTGACTGGGGATTTGCAGCCCAGCCCTTTGCTAAGGAATGCCATTTGTTTTTCTCCCCCTGTGGAGTTGGAGGCACAGTGCAAAACAGGGTAACAAGGAATTCTAGAAACCTCCCTGGTAAGGCCTTCCTCAAATGTCCCTGCAATACAGTGTCACTTGAATGGCCCACCCACCCCTGCTCTGACTTCCTGCCTCATTGTTTATTGTGTCACCTTAGAGCTTCTGAAAGCAACATCTTACTTTGCTGTTTCTCAAAAGCCTAAGGACCAGGACTTCAGAGAGGGCCGGTGGGGCGGCTTGTTATCTGTTACTTCTCAGGTCAGTTGGGGCAGCTGTGGCCCAGATTTACTTTTCACTATTTCAGATTTACCACTTCCGCAGGGCGGCTCATTCCACGAGGGCTCCGAAGCCTCCACTCTTACTGTTGACTGAGCTCCTTGGTACCCTGGAAGCTGGTTGAGAGCAGGGGCTCTGTGAATGATGCTGGGGACGGTGGAATGAACAACGAGCTGGGGGTCCTGCGAGGAACATGTTCACAAACACCCTGATTCTGTGCCCTAAGTGCTTTACTGACAAGCTGGTATAGCCAACATCATGCCCCTCACCCTTAAAGACCCAAACTACCTGGTGCTTCCTTTCCTATCTTAGGGCCTCAATCCTGCTTCTGCTTCTCTAGAAGCTTAGCCAGTTCAGCAAAAGAGGTCCAGCTGCTTCCATTCCCGGGAAGTCATCGCTGACTCAGAGCACTCAACAGTTTTTGTTTTGTTTTTTTCTGTTAGTCCCTTTACTTTAACTTTGGTCTTTTCTTTATAGTTTAACATTTATCTATCTATCTATCTATCTATCTATCTATCTATCTATCTATCTATCTATCTATCTGTCTGTCTGTCTGTCTGTCTGTCTGTCTGTCTGTCTGTCTGTCTGTCTGTCTGTCTATCTATCTATCTATTTATCTATCTATCTATCTAATCTATCACCTATCTATAGCTGTATATATCATCTATTTATTTTGTGTGTGTATTTGAATCTTTGCATGTATGTGCATTATGTTGTGGATCTAGAACTCACAGGAAAACTTGTAGAAGTTAATTCACTCCTTCCACATTGTGGGTTCCTGGTTATCAGGCTTGGTGGAAGTACCTTTACCCACAGAGCCATCTTGCTGGCTGTTTCTTCCTTCCTTCCTTCCTTCCTTCCTTCCTTCCTTCCTTCCTTCCTTCCTTCCTTCCTTCCTTCCTTCCTTTCTTTCTTTCTTTTTCTTAATTAGCATTATTGTTGTTTTCTTCATTATTCTTCAAATAATTCCATCATACCATTCTCAAAACATATGCTTTAGACATGCCATACTTTGTGGTTATTTGCCACCCACTGCCTTTCTCCATCTCTTGTCCTATTCATGCTGGTCTGCCCTTCTGCGTCCATGTCACATGTGTCCATTGCCTGTCTTTCTAATCTCTAAAGCCATTCCTGTCAGGCCCAATCTAACAGGAGTTCTATACTTTGAGGAAATGTTGCCTTCTTCCCTTCCTTCCTCCCTCTCTCCCACTCTTCTTCTCTCCTTCCCTCTTTCCCTCTTTGCCTCCCAGTGTCTATTATTGGACTGGGCTTGTTTTTATGATTTCCAGAAACACTCAATGAACAAACATTGAAGAAGGTCAATACTTCTTCAAGACCTTTGAGAACCATCCTCACTTTCTATTCTTGGAAATCCCAGGATGTATACAATTGTATAGATGGAAAAACTGAGGTATAAAGAAATGGGAAAAGATTTGACTGGCCAATGACCAGTAAAGAAATCTACAATCTCTTTTATATGTCTCTTTCTGCTGATTGGATGGTTACCCTTCAATGGGGCCCAAGGGTGTATCTGTGGAGCTGTGCTCAGTTCTTATGCTGTCCTGGGCTCTACAGTAACCAAAGAAATAGCTCATTGGCAAATGCTAGTCACTGCTTCGATCTAGTGCTTCTGTCTCCGGTGCCTTCCCACTCAAGTTGGTCAGAGCTTCTGAGTCACCTCTCATGCAGCTTTCTTCAGCCTTAGGCCAGTTCAGTGCCCTCACTGAAATGGCATGGAAACTGCATTGGGAGGGATTAGTATAAGTTTCTGGAAGACACTCAGATTGTTAATGTTTGGAGAACCGGGTCTTTGGCACACAATGAGTGTCTGGGACAGGGATCCCTAATTTTCTGGCACTCACCCCAGATCCACTTCTAAAATTTATCTACAGAAAAAAAGTACCTTGACAAAAGTTAAGATTAGTGATGAAGGGAAGATAAAACCATCAAAATCATCCTATTGCATGAGCACCTGTGTTTTCCTGGCAACCCACCGCATCTCCCATCCTCTCCTTACTGGAATATTGCCAGCTGCCGGGTCCTGCAACACCGTGCCTTCTGCAGCTGTGGTCTCTGTGGGGTATCCAGCTCTCTGTGATCAAAGGGAAGCTTTCTGAGGGATCAGACTTTGTGGGTCTATATACTTCAGTTCCTCTGATCTCCAAAATGGCTGTGGTGAGAGAGTAGAGCAGAAAGCATCTTCCATCTGATGTGGGGTGTGTGTGTGTGTGTGTGTGTGTGTGTGTGTGTGTGTGTGGAGGAAACACTGCTCAACGTATCGCTTTGCCTTCTTTATAAGTCCTGACTCCTGAAGCTTTTGCCAAGAGGATTCTATGCTGGCTTTCCTGGCTTCCTCTGAAGGGTTTGTTCTGAGGGTCTTGTTGGGAGGTGTTTGATGAGTCAACATGTCAAAGCAAGAGAGAAGTGAACTGTCAACTTCTCCCCATCCACACAGCACATAAGACCCAGGACCTCTGAAAGCAGTTAGCTTTTGGCTAATCACTCATCCTTGACAGACTCTGTAGCCTTTTTTGTCCATCTATGCTAGATTGAAGATGGTCTTTTTCTGCAAGTTTAGGATTCATCCTTCCTCACCTCCCCCAGACCCTTGGCACTTTCTAATCTGGCTGTCTGAATTCCCAGGCTTCCTAGGAAGCTAATTTTTTTTTTTTTGCCACCTTATTTTACCTGCCCAACCCTGCCCAGCAGAGGTCTAAGCCACTGGTTAGGGCTCCTGAATATTTGGAATTCCCAGCACTCTGACAATTGTGTGGAAGGAGTGCAGAGGCAGAGACTTCTACTCCCATACTTTCTTCCCCGTTTCCCAACCTGAAAAAGGATGGATTTGCTTCCGAATCTCTCCCCAGACATTTGGTACCTACCTTCCTGCAGTCTAGAGATTTTGGAAACAATCTATGTGAAAACCAGAAATTGTGTGTCCAGTCCATACTTTGAATTTGTTGGTGTGCTTTTCTCTCCGGTTCCGCTCTAATTCAGGTTCTCAAAATGGGCTCCGGAGATTGGCAAGGGACTGAAAGAGAAATTCTGTCTTTTAATATTGATTTTGGAGAGAAGAGAACTCCCTGTTTGTGAACCTCTGCTTTCAAGGAATCAATGAGAGTGTGTTTATCGCAAACTGTGTGTGACCCAGTCAAAGGTTTGAGTGATGTGAATGACTGAAGGGAGCAGAAGGGAAGAGATACTGCCAACTCCTAGGCAGCACTTAGGCTTTGAAAAATCATCATAACCCCTGGAACCACTTGAGAATGGTACCTTTATTAGAAAGATGGTCTTCAAAGTTTCCAGCCAGGACTTGGCTGTCCAGGACTGGGCAGCTGCACCATAGGTGGGGTGGCAGGCATAGGGCATCATTTTGTTCCCAGGCAGGTTACTCTGGATTTTATATGGAGCACAGGGACTGACTTGTCCACCCACAGGGCTGGCTTGCCTCCTGATTTTTCATTTCTTACATTCTCTCCCTTCATGTGCTCAGGGCAATGTATGGAGCAAGCATACCCTGCTATGCAGTTCACATCTCAGTTCTCCTCCCTGTTAAGGCACAAGGAGGTGGTACCGCCTTCCCCACTGTCCTGTACCTAACTGAGTGTCAGATTGGTGGGAACCGAGTCCTGCTCACCTGAAGGGCTGCTGACTTGACTGGGGCATAATGTACAGCAGACGTGGCTCTAAACCTCCAGGTGTGTAGCTATCACTTCTCTAGGGACATATTAAGAGGGAGAGTCCTGAGCTGGAGCCTTTGAGAGTGGGTCATGGGCTCAAGGTTCTTAAGTAAGTGCCCTGGGGTGGGGGTGTTATCTGTCACAGTTCATGCTTTCTGAATGGCATGATGTGGTGTGTAGAGACCACCCCAGTGAGGTGGTATTCTGCTACACCTGCTGCTTTCCTTCTCATTCACTGACCTGGGTCAGCAATCAGTGGGGCCCTACTTAAAAATGTTCCAGAAAATCTCCTGCTTCTAAGAACCATCTACTGCTATAGGGTAATTCTTTTCCATTGCATTATCATTCCAACTCTTTATTAGTGTCTTTCCTTCTTCCATTCGGTGCCGGCCTCTTTCTGTCCTTCATCACATGTCCTATCTCTCTGCCTCACTCTCACACCTAGCTTCCTAGAACAAACTCAACAAACACTTCTACATACTCACAAATATGGGCATGCACAACCACACCCACATCCTGTTATACACAACCACATGTATATATCATACACATACAATGTTAAACACACATACTCACATAATTCACACAATTACAACATAAATGCACCCACATACAGCCTCACTTGAAAATTACCCATACCTTGGAAAATGCCCCCACCCCCACCTGCAGAGATCTCTTCTCACAAAGCTCTATTGTGCTGGGCACTGATTTCATTTCTTCTGGTGGCGTTCTTACCCCCCAAGACCAGCTAACTGAGACAGAAAAGCACACAGGTGGTAGGATGGATCAGTAGGAGGTCCAAGCCCAGGAAGGTTTACGTCTGAGTACCAGGCATAAGAGGCATGAGCTTCAGGATCATCACCAAGAGTCAGGCTGTGCTGTGCTCGCTGCCTTGAGGGAGTCAGGAGATTTGTACTGTGAGGTCACTGGTTCCAACCCAGCTCCGGTCAGCAGGAACTGACAAATATTTTTTGCCTGACAGCTGATGACTGCCCTATATTAGCTGGCAGAGGTTTTTTTTTTCTGTCTGTCTTGCCATTCAGGCAAGGTCACTGTGGGTCTGTGCTCACCTCAGGGTTCATTTGGGGTTGACAGACAACTTGGTGTGCTGATGGGGACTGGGGAAAAATTAGACTTTCCTCCTGCTCTCTTCCTGTGAGGACAGATTATTAAAAGGTGTCTTGTCTGGGCAGGTGGACCTGTGATTTGTTACATTAGTGTGACTCTGCTCTTTCTTCTGAGAGGTACCCTCCTGCACAGGGCACAAGTGATTAGTAATGGAGGCCTGGAAGATTCCAGATCTTGACCCTGGTACTTAAACCTGCAGATAGAACAGCTGGTATAATCACAGAGCTGTCCACAACAGGCATCTTCATCCCAACTTCCTACCTGACCCTGATGAGTTTCCTCTCTCGGAGGATCAACCTCTAAGACATCCCTGTCCCCTTTTGTTTTTCTTCTCTCTCTCTCTCTCTCTCTCTCTCTCTCTCCTCTTCTCTTCTCTCCTCTCCTCTCCTCTCCTCTCCTCTCCTCTCCTCTCCTCTTCTCTTCTCTTCTCTTCTCTTCTCTTTTTACAGAAAAAAGCATTGGGCCCTACTTACAGAAGGGCTAGAACAACTTATCAAGAAAGGTCACTCTGGGAGATTAGATAGTAATTACAACCATTATAATAGTTACAGAAATAATAGTCCTTTGCAATATTCCAAGTATTATCGCACATGCCCCATCCTCTTTGAGGGGGACCATGACCCTGAAGATTCCCGCAGTGTTGACCAGCATCATTCTGTTTTGTCTAGTGTGGTGGCGGTGGTGACTGTAGAGCTGAGTAAAGAACCTGGTGGTGTTGGGTTTGAGTCTCCATTCTTGCCAACGGCTTCCTGAGCAACAGCTTGGACATCTCTGAGCCTTGGTTTATTTGAAAAAATGAGGACAATGCTAATGATCTTCTCACACAGATGAAATGTTTTGGGGTTATTGTTGTAGTAGAATGGGACATGGTATGAATGAGTAAGAAAACATACGGGATCATAGTAAAGAATTAATGTTCCAGGGGAAAAGGCAGAGGTTTCACAGTTTAAATGAGATAGGATTGTGCTTTTTAAATTTATTTCATGGGCAGTATCCCATAAATGTATGGGACAATATCCCAGTTATGGAACATTGTCTGCCTGTAACGATTTTCGCATGCGTGGGCTGTGACAGCGAGTTAGCTACACCATCTCTGCAAGGGATAGCACCTACTCAATACCTATGTACTGTCACCCTAAACCAGCCATCCCTGTCAAATGGGCAGAGGAACGAAAGGAGGAATCCCCACAGGCTGAGTGGAAGAAACAATGGTGTTTGTGAAGATGGTTGAAGAAAGTCATGGAGATCAAGTTAAAAATTGTTTGACAGATGGAGGCTAGATAGGAAGAAGGAGGTGGCATTCCAAAGATGGATGAGCCCATAGGAAGTGAATGTGGGATAGGTTATATTTGCTGGACCTTGGGGTCTGTGTAGCATGTGATGGTCCTCATTGTAGAAATATGGAAATCGAGTGGTCACAGAAAGCCAAAAGACTCAATGGGAGACAGCAGTATTCCTCCACGAGTGACTAAAAAGGAATATCCTATTGTGGTGTAGAGATGCCACATGGCGCCCATCTTCCACAGGCAGATCACTCATAAAATTTGTTTATTTCTGCATGGATGCTTTCTCTGTTGTCCACTGCTAAGCTACTTTTAGATGATTTTTTCCCCAAATATTCTTGAGTATCTGCATTTTCCTTTTGAACAATTTCATATGAAAACAAAACAAGACAGAACAAAACAAACCTTTGCATGTATGAACCAAATTGGGTGTCCAAGAACAATGAAAATCAATATGCAAGAAGGATTTGGAAGGATTTGCAGAAATACTGCCAAGTGTGGAAGGAACAAGAGGCATGTCTGCACATTTGGGGTCATCAAAGCAGCATGCCTGAAGATAACACTCAGATCACTGGAAGCACAAAAATTCAGCTTCTGAAGAAACATTTGTCACAAGATAATAACCACAGCAATGAAATCCTCATGGGAAAGATTCTCAGTGACTCAGCATTTAAAGTATACTTGTGATCAAGGATGCTTGAGTTTTTATGAACAGGAAACCAGGTGCACTTCCCTAGTGCTTGGGAATCTTGTGTGATTATAAACAAAACAACAACAAAAAAAAACATAATCTAATTTATCAATTAAATCAGACTAAAAAAAACCTTCTTAGTTGATCATGTCAGTTAAATTCGATATATTCTTCTCTTTCTCAGAACAAATCGCTGTTTGTAAAAGTGAATGGCAAAGCTGACTACTGAGTAACACAATGGTAATTCTTTTTTTAATTAAATTTTTACTTTTTATATTAATTACAGTTTATTTACTTTGTATCCCAGTTGTAGCCCCCTCCCTCATCTCCTCCCAGTCCCACCCTTCCTCCCTCATCTCCTCCCTGCCCCTCTCTAAGTCCACTGATAGGGGAGGTCCTCCTCCCCTTCCATCTGACCCTAGACTATCAGGTCTCATCAGGACTGGCTGCAATGTCCTCCTCTGTGACCTAGTAAGGCTGCTCCTCCCTCTGTAGTAGGGGGTGAGGTCAAAGAGCCAGCCACAGAGTTCATGTCAGAGACAGTCCCTGTTCCTATATTCTTTTCCCTCCCAGAGAACTGTGTCTATTATGGAGTCGCCTAGTGTTTCTAGCACATGTGTCTTTTTCTGCAAACTCAAGCTATAAAAATTGAATTAATTACATTTCTCAAATCATGGCAAACTATCGTCATCTGCCCAGAGCAAATGACTCTCCTGAGCTATTCTATTTCAATTTTCTCCTCTGGTCCCTGGTTTCCACCTTCCCAGCACCTTCCCATATCCATATACTCTAGCTTGACAGTGGGTTGTTGGATATCTTTTGTAAATTTATTGCAAAATAAATATATGCAGTGTTTTGCAGTTTGGTTTTGTTTGGCCTGTATATTGAGTACTGGATAGCGTTCACCCTCCCTCCTTTTCCCTCCTTTCTCTCTCTCTTTCTTTATCTCTTATGGATTGCCTAGTTTTTCAGAACTACCTATGCTATTGAGTATTTTAGATCAGGCAACATGGAGTCATAGAATTAAAGGGGTCATGGAGAGCGGCTGAGGCTTGGCAGTGTGAGAGGCCAAGATGCCATTGGTGAAGGAGCGTCATAAGAGCCTAGGTTCCCTCCAGTTTCTGGTTGTCACAAATAGAGTACTGCAAAGTGTTCTTGTAGATCTAGGTGAGTGTTTCTCTTGAGTGTATCTCCAGAACCGGCCTCAAACACCTGTATGTAGACGTGTCAATGCACCTGTCCTCCAGAGACGTGGTGCTAACATATAGTCTCAGCAGGAGGGAGCATGACATCACATTTGTCCAACTTTCCCTCTTGCCCAACTCAACAGTGTCCATGCCTGACTTTAAAATGTTTGCCAACTTGATAGGTGTGGTATTACTTCACTGTGTTCATTAGCATTTAGAAAAAACCAATAGCGGGGTTTACTGTCTCTGAGACACATGTTTGCCTGTTTGTTTTCTCCTGCAGTGGATTCTCTATCCATAGGTTTTATCTATTTTTCTATCAGGTTTCCTTTATGTTAATTGGCAGGAATTATTTAATAATGCAGAGGTTCCCTTCTTACTGGTTTTAGAAATTGAAAATTTCATTGCTTTGCTCATGACCTCTTTGTGAATTTTACTCATCATGACCACCAGCAAGTAGAAATTTTTAATTTTGATATAATTAAATCGATTAATTTTTCATCTTGTTCCTTGTCCCATGCAAATCTTGCTTGGAAATTCTTCTTCTGACTCAGTGATAAATATGCTCTCATTCAGAAGTATAAAGTAATCTGTTTGCTTAAGGGCACAAAATGTCTTTAGTATTTTAGTATTCAGCTTTATCAGTCTGAAAAAGTTCTGCTCTTATTTTTTAAATCATTTTTAAACAGGTGGATTTATGCTTCACCAAATACTTTGATTATATTAAAATAGTAGTAAAATTATTCTTTCATCTATGAGCAATGACTTGAAGCAGATCCTCTGAGGTTTAAATGCTTTCTTCGTGTGTTAATTCCTACGTGGTGGTGATCCTTCAGTTCACCATTATATTCCAATAGTCACTATTTCTTCTGGAAGTTTTGTTTCTGTATGTATCAAATGTCATACATCTGTTTTGTTTTTGTCTCTGCCATTGTCCTTACTCAACTTGAGGTTCACAATAATATCAGCTTTCTGAAATGAATTGGCTATCTCTCTTTTTCTGCTCTCCAGAACACTTTTTTAATATGGGTATTATCTGTAACATGAACATTTTTGTAATGATCACTTTGTAAATGATTAGGTCTAAGACTGAAATACCCCAATTACCTTTTCTGTATCTGGAACACACACACACAAACACAGACACATACATGCACATGTACACACACACAGGCACACTTGCTCATACTCATGCTCACACATTGAAAATTATCAATTCCATTTAGGGTTTTCAGTTTTATTGAAACATCTTAATTTTCTTACACACACATATATTTAATATATATATATATATACATATGTGAGTATATATGCTTAGATTTTTCTTCTTAGTACAAGTATTCTCTAGTCCCTCTCTGGATCTGACCCTCTTTGTCTACCACTCATTCTTCCCTTCCCCTCAGAGGACTTTCATAATGCTCTCTGCCTGGATGAAAACCCGTTTCCAATGACTGGGTCTTAGACACTAAGGACCTCACTTTTGTGTTTTGGTTGAGGAGGAGGACTTAGAACTGTGATTGGGAAAAGGTGGGGTAGAGGTCTTAACGAGAGAGGAGGGGAAATAATGTGGTGGGGGGTAGGAATGAGGGGAGGATGGAGCAGAGATGGGGAGGGGACTTAGAGGAAGCGTGGGGGAGGGCCCCTGCTTTCTGGTGACAGGTTTCTCCTTAGTTTGCCACGTAAACTTGGCGTCCTTGTTGCTAAGGATGTGGAACAACGACACAGCCCAGGCATTACACTCACTGCAGAGTACTTGCTCAGGAGATGGCCAACTTGGTAAAGCAAGATATGCTTTTATGAGCTACTCCTAAAAGATTGATATCAAAATGAAAACCATAACATTTAAAACTTCCCCAGAGTTCCAGTTTGAGAGGCTCTACTTGACTTTGTGCTCTGCTCTGTTTGTTTGTACTATTAACCCTTAATTGTCCTAACACCTATTAACAGGGGGAAGTCATAATATTTTACCAGCTTAAGAAAAATTGGAGCCATGTCTTCCAGGCAGAGAAAACAGCACTTGCAGAATATAGGTGTGAGTGTGAAGAAAAGCAAGTAGAGACGTTTCTGGGTGGGTACGGGTAGGATGAACATGGTGTCTGGGAAGACAGCTGTGTGGTGGATGTGTGCAACATTGTGGAGATGAGTGGGAGCCATTTGTCAAATGCATGGGAGAGGACACATGCCCTGTATGAGGCCTAGTACTCAGTTCTGAGGTAAACTCAGGAAACAGGTGATGTCTGATCTGGTGAAATTCATGGCAGAATGGTGGGGCAACAGGCTTCACACAAAGAGCACTGTGACATTGTAATTTCAGATAACCCCAACCTGTGTTGACTACTGAGAAGCAAACAGAGAAAGGGTGTGATTAAAAGTGACCACAGGTGGTGGTCGTAGGGATGTCCTCCAAACAGGAAGTGAAGGAAAGAGCTCTGTGGGGAGGACTCTTGAGCTGAGGCTTGATTATGGAGGGAAGTCTGGAACAGAGTTTTGGGCTGGAGATACTGTAAACGAACAACCACAAGAAGAGAGTACAATGTGCCAGAGCAATGGTCAGATGGCCAGCGCAACTGGAAGGGTGCAGAGTTAGAAGAGAGGTTAGCTGGTAGCCTGACCAGGGAGGTCTTGGGTTCAGTCTGACATGGTGCAACCTGGAAAGACCAAGTAGCTTGGTTTGTCCTGTTGTGCGATCCCGCTTGCCTTTGGGAGTTGGTTGGGTCCCCAGGGTCAGAGGGCAGCAGGAATGGTGTTTGGATGCTGTTGAGGTAGCATAACTCTGAATTCCTGGATATTGTATGTGTGTGGAGAGGGTAACGATAGGAGAGAAGAAGGGAAGTAGGAAATTTGGAACAGATTTCTGAAGGCAGAGGCAAACTGGGCTGTTCATGAAAGGCAGGAGTCAAGGTCCTCAAGTCTTAGGCTTAGCACCCATTGACGATAGTGATTCATTTTCTGGGATGAGATGAGCAGTCAGTCATGACAGAGACTGAAGACATGGGTAGGCTGGGGGCCTGGCAGAGAGAGAAGACTTGAAGGAAGGTCATTTCTGCTTCAGCCTTACAGAAAAGGATTGCATCTTTTCTAGGAGACCAGGTAGGCAAGTGTGCTCAAGGGTAGCTGATGGTATTGTCTGAGAGAAGGACAGGATGGACGATTGGGCAATGAGACTTCAGAGGGACACTACTCTCTTCTCTGAGACAGAGAGAAGAGCACTGAAATGTCAAGGACTAAAACTGGTCCATTTATATCTCTCATGAAGGGTGCCAGGACATATGCTATCATTTGAGGGAGTTATGGGATAGGGGCGGGACAGCCCCCTTTGGGTTGTGTTAAGCTAACAGAGTGACCTGGGGTGTATTTGGTGATGAAGCACTATTCTCCATCCTTGGTACCACACAGCCAGTCCTTCTTGTTCTAGCCATATAGTGCATTTTTAAAAAGTAGAGCCCTGTTTCTATTAAACATTTATCAAATGCTTATAGACAAAAAAAAAAGCAAAACAACAAGAAAACCCTAGAGATCTGGGGGCAGAAACAGCCAAGCCATTGTTCCCATCTCAAGAAACTCAAAATCTAGTTAGGAATAGTGACAGCCGAACCAGAGGCACGCAGCAAGGCAGAGTACAGTAAGTGCCAGGAAGGAGTTACAACAGCCAGCAGCAAAGAGAAGGAAAATAGAATTCTGATCGGTGGGGGTGCCGTGGGCAAGGCATTGTAGAGGAGAGACAGAGACCAGGATGGAGTCTTGCCTGGAGATGAAGGAGATGGAAACTAAGAGGAGTGAAGATTCCAGCCGCGTTCAGGGAGCACAGTGGGGAGGGCACAGCAGGTAACTGCCCTGGGAAAGATGGGGAACCCAGGGTGTGCTCCAGAGAGAAAGCCAAGGAAATAGCATGGCAGAGGGGGACTGATGGGTGTCCTTTCTGGAGAGCTGCTTTAGGGCTTCCTACCTGACTGAGTCCCTGGAACCACAGGGTTCCCAGGTAAGGAAAGTGCCGGCGTGAAGCACTTGCACAGGAGGATTCCGTCTGCCTGGCACTTGAGGCTTTCCAAAGCGCAGTGTGGACTGCGGTTAGGACTGTTTCCATTATAGTTACCATCATAATTGGCATTTCACACACTGCCTGTTATCTCCTTCTGGTGTTTAGCAGCTTGGAAACGTTCTGCCTGTGATTTCTTCATCTAGGCAGAGCCATTTCTTCCAGCTTCCCTCCTCCCTTCATTTTGCTCTGCTTCTAAATGAGAGCCTGGGATCATGAGCTTTTCTTTCGTTTTTCCTCCTCCTCCTCTTTCTCCTCCCCCAATCTTTTTTTCCTTTTAATCACAAAATACTGACAAATGTACTTTCAAATGTTATAAAAAAAAAAGAAGAAGAAAGAAAAAGAAAAGAAAAAGACATTGTGTGCTGGGAGAACTACTCTCAGAGAACTAAATTTTCATATTCTTAAATTTTAAATGTCCCCCCCCTAAAAATATACTTCAACAATTTTGTTGTGTGTGTGTATGGCAAATAATTCAGCTTGTTCATAGGTTAGAAAGGTCTTTAAAGGAAACACAAGGCTTCCTTCTTTGCATATGCCAAACATTTTCACCCAGGGTAAAAAAACAGTTGCTGCTTTAAACAAATTGATTTTTCTGGAGGATGCTGTCAAATATTATTGCAGGCAAAGCCAGCCTGGGGCAAAATTGTGTGAACAGTACTGAGCTAGTCTCTGTTGTGCTCCTGAGTCCTTACCTCACCAGGAGCTGGCATGGTCCCATTCAGTCTGCTCAGGGCTTCAATCTGTGCTGCTGAGGTCGGGGAGGCCTGGGAAGGCAGTGTCAACTCTTGGCTCTGTTAGGAATTTGATATATGACCTTGATCAAGGTCTCTTTCCCTATTTGGGACAAGATCAAGGATTAAAATACAGATACCCATAGGATGTGGCAGGCCCTGCAAATGGATAAAATGAGTCTAGCAGAAGGTTCTGGAGAATATTGGGAGTAAGGCAGAACAAAGGATCCCTGCTGTGACTAATGGACAGGGATTTATATCCTGTGCTACCTGATTGACCCATTACCTAGGACCAGGCTAAGGACACATCTCAGTTGGCAAAGTGCTTGCCCAGCAGGCATGAAACCTGATCAATCCTTACCGTGGCATAAACTTGTTATGTTGGTGTATATATATGTGTGTGTGCATATATATATATATATATATGTCAATTATATATGCCAATATATATACATATATACATACATAAACTGTAATCCTAGCACGCAAGACATGAAGGCAAGGGGATAAGAAATGTAAGGTTATTCTTAGTCAATTGGAGGATTTCAGGCTAGCCTAGGCTATAACCCCTAAAATCCCAAACCAAACCAACCAACCAAAATCCTGTACGCTAATGTAGGCCCACTGATGCCTTACTCACAAATTTTAAAGAGGTCTGGGAGTTTTGAATTTTATGTGGGAAACTTTGTATTGTAAATCAGTCTTTAGGTCACATGTATCTATAGACCTAATTTAGTTTGTAGGTCATTGAGTTTGGGATCTCTGAAATGGATGATGCCTCTGACCCCCCCTGACTGTAAGAAGTAGGTCCTTTTGTTAGTGTCTTTCTGAAAAAAAATTTAAAGTAAACTTTTAAAGGCAGAAAGTTTGAAGCGTGAACCTCCAATGGCAGGTTCATCACAGGTTACCTCAGAGGTTATTTGCCGCAGGATTCTAGCTGGCTCTGCTCTGCTGGCCATCACAATCAGACAGGGCAATCCCAGCAGCTTAATATTGTGCCATCTCAAAGGCCACCACTGCTGGGGCTTTGTTTTCAATATAACGTGATCCAGTTGAGTCAACCAAAACCCAGCTGCAGCATTCATCTTGTATTCTGAATAATGCTTTAAACACATTGCTACCCGACTCAGATGAGAGACCCTGGAGTAGCTTTGGGGTGGGAAATTTATAGAGACCTGAACTGTGAGCGAAGAAGAAAGCATTGTAAGAATTGTTGGACTACATGCAGGTGGAATATCATTATTTTCCCCTACTTGTCCCCAAAACACAACTCCAGTTTGGGTGTTGAATGTGAAAAGGCCCACATTAAAGGCTTGGTCTCTGGAGTGATGCTATTGAGAGGTGCAAAACTTTTAGAAGCTGTATCATATGGAAGTGTCTTCGTTTATTGGGTGTATTCCCCTAGAAGAGTGTTTTGGGACCCTGACCTCTTACTATTTCTCTATTTGCTTTCTGGCTATGGAGCAAGCAGTTTTGCCCTGCTTTCTCATGTCCATATGCTGCCTTCTCAGGCTCTAAGCAGTGGGCACTGGCCATGGACTGAAACCACCAAATCTACAAGCCCTGTCCCTTTATAAGTTATGACTTCAGGTGTTTTGTTAAGATCTACACAGACACCTTTAATGCATTAACAAAAACAAAACAAAAACAAAACCCCTGATCTTTCTGTCTTGGTATGTGGGCACTAGGAAAATACATGTTCCGAACTTTTGTCTTTCTTAGGGTCCCCAGAAAGAGAGCTGTCAGTGTCCTAGATTTCATAACAAAATACCTGTTGGCTCCATGTTCAGGGCTAGGCTCTAAAACACACAACTGATCTGTTAGCATCATTGTACTTGTCAGGTTCCAATGCTAAAGTAATTCCAGATAGGAGGGTAGTAATACTAAGTGATAAGTGTTAAGTTGGATCAAAGTATATGCCAATCATTTATTGTTTAATGTTTATTAAACTCTTGCTGGCTGCTCAGGAAGCTATATTCCTGGACTACATTAATTTTATTTCCCACAGAAATATCTTCACTGAGTTTTTCTGGAGTCCATTTCAGGAAGCAGTTAAACGAATACCATTTCTACATTTTCTCTAAAATTGGTTGTGGAAGACAATGTTCATTATATTGTTCAGTGTATCTGATATGATGATCCACATTATAAATCCCCATAGAAGTTAGTAGTAGGGAAGTGTTTGCTTCTCCTGGTAAAATAGAATACTTACTCTTGAGTACAAACAGAAATTGAAGACCTCAAGATGTTAGTTTCCTTTTTTGCCTTGGCTACTGGGAATCCTCCTGCTGGTGGTATCAACCAGATATTCCTAATTTTGGAGTATAATTATATCTTGGCCTCATTGTCTTTGTCTTGGCCTGCTGATTTTCGATTTGCTTTCTGCGTACATGTGCTTTGCTATGTTTGTTATGGTTTTGCAAGTAAACAGCATATAAATTAATTATGCCATGGTTATTTAAAACATGTCGTTTTATTATTGTTTTCAAATTATTTCATTTGTCACCCTTTAATTTCAGCTGGAGTTGTAATTAAAAAAGAAAACCAGCTTTCAATTGTACTTAACATGAGTTCCACACCCGGTTAGCACTCAATAAGTACTTGTTGATTTGTTCACTTTGCCATTGACGAATAGCTCACTCCCAAGACACCGAAATGAGAGAGAGAGCTTAAATTATGCTGAGAATGGAAGTTTATTCATAAACATGAAGTGAGAGAAAGGGAAGTCTCCCCATTCCCTTCCTCCTCAGAAATGAAATTATGGATCAGGTATCTGATACAGAAAGCAGAGGTGTGACCTATACAGGGCTGCTTTAAGACCAGAGAATAGATCACACTTCTTTTTGAGAAGATTTTCTACAAATATGAAGCTTCATTTCAAATTGGCCTTGTGTCATGGAACGACAGCGTGGACAGGAATTTGTGTGGTCTGGAGGGCTGCAGAGAACTGCGCACAGGCCTCAGGGCCATAATGCATAAACTGTACCCAGGATGTTAGAATAAGGACCCCTGCCTTGTGGTTGCCAAGCTTTGTGGAACTGAGCCAGGGGTGCTGAAGAATGGCAAGGTGGAAAGTCAGCCACTGGCCATCATTACATCACAAGCTCAGCCTGTATTCACTGTGCTCACATCTACCACCACTATGTTCTTGCCTATAGCCATGGATTTGGCCAGGTTAAGGCATAACGGAGCTCACATGAGGACTACATAAATGTACATTTTCTCATTGGGGATTATGTGGTAGTGTGGCACTGATTGGATCTGCAATAAACTGAGCCAGCCCCCTCAAGAGCTAAGCAGTAAGCACTGCCAAGGGAGTAATGACCTGCTGGGCAGGGTATTTGTTGATGCACGCTTAATGAAATTGTTTACTGACCCTTTGGGGCAACATGAATGCCTAGTATCTCACACACCTCCTAATCTATCATGCACACTCACATATTAAACAATCATTACCTGTGTACTTTGTCTGTTTTAGTAATAATACTCTTGGGTAAATAGCAAATCGTGGTCACAATGTATTTCAAAGGGTGTTTAGCATTTTAACAGACATCTGTGAGATGTGACTTAATCCTGGATGGTCTGTGTGCATAATTACATTTTAATTTGCACATGATGGCTGACTCTCACATCACTTAAACAATCAGGATCCACCGAATGACTGGCTGTTATCCTATACCCTTATGTTCTTCCCTTTGGATCTGTTGGAAAGAGACCATCATATCCTACAACCACATGTGTATTGCTGAATATTGAAGAGATATTATGAGTATTGAGCTTGGTATTACTTCTGTGGTTATATTTCTATATAAATATGAAAAGAAGGAGAGGAATGATTAAAAAGTACTCTGAGTTTTGCAGAATGGCCTGTTTCTAGATCCTTTTTGCAATGGCTTTTGTTTTGTTTTCCTCTCCTATAGTGACAACGCTAGAGCCTTGCCTCTGTGTGACATACACATTTCAAAAGCATTTTAAAATTTATTTTATTTTGGAAAAGAGTTACGTTTGACATCACTTTGATTCTGTGAGATGGAGGGCGGGTCTATTATTTTTTGATTTTTTTTTTTACTTATTACAATTTCTTCACTTGGTATCCCAGCTGTAGCCCCCTCCGTCATCCCCTCCCAATTCCACCCTTCCTCCCTCATCTCCCATGACCCTCCCCCAGACCACTGATAGGGGAGGTATTCCTCACCTTCCATCTGACCCTAGCCTATCAGGTCTCATCAGGACTGGCTACATTGTCTTCCTCTGTGGCCTGGTAAGGCTGCTGCCCACTCAGGGGAAAGAGATCAAAGAGCCAGCCACTGAGTTCATGTCAGAGACAGCCCCTGTTCCCCTTACTAGGAAACCCATTTGGAGACTAAGCTGCCTTGGGCTACATCTGTGCAGATGTACATCTGTACATCTAAGTTTTCTCCATGAATGGCCCTTGGTTGGAATTTCAGTCTCAGAAAAGACCCCTGTGACCAGATTTTTTGGTTCTGTTGATCTTCTTGTGGAGCTCCTGTCCCCTTCAGGTCTTTCTATCTCCTCCTTCTTTCATAAGATTTTCTGCACTCTGCCCCAAAGTTTGGCTATGAGTCTCAGTATTTGCTTTAATACCCTGCTGGGCAGAGACTTTCAGAGGTCCACTGTGGTGACCTCCTGTCCAGTTGCCTATTTTCTCCTTCTTCCAGATGTCTATCTGATGACTATCCCATTTGCCTTTCTGAATGAAGATTGATCATCTTACCCAGGGTCCTCCTTCTTGCTTAGCTTCTTTAGGTCTACAGATTTTAGTATGAATATCCTTTATTATATGTCTAATATTCTCTTATATAGTGAGTATATACCAAGTGTGTCTTTCTGCTTCTGGGATGCCTCACTCAGGATGATCTTTTCTACTTCCCACCATTTGCCTGCAAATTTCATGATTTCCTTGTTTTTAATTGCGGAGTAGTATTCCATTGTGTAAATGTAGCACAAGGTCTTGTTAAATGTCCATTGTATATATTGGAAAGTTGAAACAGAGAGTTGGCAGTTGGTAGAGAAAAACATGAATGTTAGTGGTCACTTAGAAGAAGCCAAGAATCCATGATTCTTATTTCCAAATACATCTTGCCCAGCAGAGTGCCTTCTAACTAGAGATTGACAGGCCTGGAGTAATTCCACATAGAGGAACAGGGGGCATAATGTCAGAAGGTAAACATGATTAGGAAATTGAGTAAGAGAGGCCAACTTCTATCTATTTAAGAGCCCCTTTGCATGTGAAGACCAGGAATGTGGTGCCCTTCTTTTGGGTTGCTTTGGTACACTATCACCAATTAGAAATGACAGAAATATCTTGTACCCCTTTGATTCCACTACTCAGCCAATAGATTACAAAAGTTCTGTCACTATTTCTTTCAGGATTTTAAAAAACTACCCCCTTGTTCCTTATTTTAATGGTCATTGTCCTATTTCAGGCTCCTCTTGTGTATTGTTTATTTATAAGATAGGGTCTTGCTATATAGCCCATGTTTACTTTGTACTCATGATATTTTTGCATTTTCCTTTAGTGAGTTGTGATTATAAACACAAGCCCATTTGGAGACTAATGAGTCTCTGGCTCAGCTTCAACATGCTAATCAGTCTCCAACTCTTCACTTTCCTCTACCTCATCTTTGCTAGCAACCTTGGTTTTTCCTCTACAGCACTGTAGATAGTGCTGTAGATTGGCACAGGAAAAAACATATCACTTCTTTATTTAAAACTACTTCAGTGTCTTGACTGCTTACAAAACATCCAGATCCCTTTCATGACCTAGCCTCTGACTATTTCTTCAGACTAACCCTCTGTGACTCTCTACCTGTAATGTTTCAACAGGAGCCAGAAGTCCTTGCAGTATCATGCTTGCTTGCTTTTGCATATACAGTTTATGACCTTGCAATACTGTCTCTCTTTACTCCCAACTAAAAACACAAATATGTATATATTTGTATATGTATGTATGCATGTGAGCACAGTGCCCATACACTTTTTACATACTTTGCTATCTTTTGTGAACTGTGAACAAAAATAATAGCAAGAGTGTTCTCAAATATTTAGCTCATCGATCTTTCCATTAGGGTTGCCATTTCTGACCTCCCTGGGCTAGAATAGATGATCCTTCCCTTTGTTTCCTGAGTACATTTTAGGGTTGACATGACCTGAGAATGGTATTGTTTGACCTGGCTCTCTGTTTCCTGATTATGACCTATTAGGTAACAGGGACAGGGGTTTATTCATCTTCATCATTTCAGCTTAACAGTACCTAATACATATTAGTTCTCAATAAATGTCTGGAGCTGAGGTGAATTGAGCATGAAAATTCCATTTCCTTTCTGCTGTGATGGACTCCAGCACCTTGGATAGCTCATTTCTTTAACTGGAGCTATGAGGCTCTCCTAGTCAATAACTGACTCACTCAACTCCCCTCTGGGTTTAATAGAAAGGATTCTCAGCACAACCCTAGTGCCTACAGCAAACCATTTGTAACCTGGCTTCTGGAACAAAGGGCTACATTAGTGAAAGTAGTGTTTTTTTTCTTGTTTTTTTTTTTAATTTCAGTGTCAGACTTAGGAAAGGTTTTGTTTTTGTTTTTAATCTTTTAAATTGTAGCTGAAAGACAAAAGCATATAGTCTCGGCACAGCTGATCAGCCCATTCTTCTACTCACAGGAAGATTTCTTGCCCCTTATGACATTCTGTTCCATGGTGAGTGATGGAGGACACTGTTAAGCACATTAATCCTTACATTTTTGTGTCTTCCCTATGAAGACACTTAGAGGCATTGTATGGTGTTCTTGTGGACAACTTATTTATTTTTATGTTATATATTGTGCAAGCTACACACTGATATCCTCCTCTCTTCCTTTCTCATCTCTCATTGGCTTCTGAAAAGATTGAAATTCAATTTATCTTTGAAACTTGTTGTATGTGAGACCCCAAAGCATAGATTCACTCTGTTTATTAACTTCACCTCCAGAAACATTTTGACCAGTTTTCAAAGATTTCGCTGAGTTCTATTTTGCTTCATGGGATACTTCCCATCAGCTTCACTGAGTTATTTACTGTCAGGATAAGACAACAATTCATGAATATATGCTACAAAATATGTATTTTAAGTTAGAAAACTACACACAATGTGGACACTGTATACCAAAGTAGGTTTTCACCAATTTTCAACTGAAGCTACCCAATTATAAGAACTCCCATAGGCACCTGCACTTGGTAGGGCATTGGAGAACTTTTTGTTTTTTTGAGAAGACTAAACTACCTTATGCTTTGTTTCTTGAATTGTTGGCAGTTTGCACACTCACCATTCACTAACACATAGACAAACACAAACATACACTGAATGTAATGGTTTCTTCATCAGCTGTAAAGTAGCGTTGATCAGGTGAGACTGTGGAATGATGATAGCCTTGTGCCTTCAAAATGTGACCAAGAGTTTTATGCAAAGCAGAGAATACATGTTTAATTGTAGGTCCCCTGCAAACCCAAGTGGAGTGGAACTAGCCTACGGAAACATGAAAACAAGTCCTTCCACATAGTGAAGGACCACTAAGCTAGGGCTCTTAATTAATGTCTTCCGAAGTAGGCAAAAGAAAACAAGCTTTCATAATGAGAATTTTCAATTAGATGGATGGGCAAGCTTTAGATCGGTCATAAGCCAAGGCTCTCTGGTTGATATTGGCACTAGGAATAATGGTGCCAGCTCCCAGCTTAACAACCAAGTCCCTCTGAATTCTCCCTCCAAGGAAGATGTCCAAATATTTTACTGTGGATTCTATTATAGTGATCATTTCATATGGTATGCCCAGAGTTTGCTGGCACATGAAAGCCTTGTGTAGGAAAGAAAAGCATGAAGCTTGAGGACCATGGGACTATTACTCCATGCCCCAAGCTTTTACAGAGGTAATCTGGCACACAGAGCTAAAATCTTCTTGAGTCTCCAGTTAAAGTGTCTTTGGAATGACCGGCTGTGCACACACACCACATTTCCTGTATGCAAGAAGCCTCATCTAACTGATTTTACTCATGTAGTCAATGAATATTTGTTGAGTCTATGTTACCTCTAGGTACTGTTCTAGCAACCACGGACATAAAAGGAAAGTAAACTGAAAATGCCATTGTGGAAATTTCTGTACAGGATGCTAAATAGCTCAGGAAATAATTGCAGGAACTGACATTAGGGACTGAATTAAAGTAAAAAGACTGAGCAAAAAACCATCACCAGTGTAAATAGGTAGATTATAGAATGTGAGAAAATACTTGCCACATTTAGAAGGAGTTTAATATTTAGAATATGTAAAAAAAACATAAAATTAAGCAACAAAAGCACCCAATTAATAAATAAATTGGCAATTGATTGAACATACACTTCTTAAAAGAAGAACTACAAATAGCAAAAATATTTTAAAACATGTTCAACATTCTTAGCTATCAGAGAAATGTACATTCAAATTATATTGATATGCCTTCTTACCCCTCTAAAAAGAAAGTAAATGACAACGGATGTTGATGAGGCTAGAGGAGGGAAGGAACCTCTTTGCTTTTCTAGAAAAGCATAGCTTTTCTGGAAACCAGTATGGGTATTCCTCCGAAAACCTAAAAGTAGCACTACCATATGCTCTAGCTGTGCCATTCTTGAATATATATTCAAAGAAACCTAAGTCAGCATACCGCAAAGACACAGAAACATCCAGGCTCGTTATAGCACTGTTCACAAGTCAATATACAGAGCCTGCATAGATGCCCATCAACAGCTGAGCTGATAAAAGGATGTGGTATCCACACACAATCAAGTTTTATTTGACTATGAACACAGGTGAGATTATTTAATTTTTTAAAAAGTTCGTGAAACTGGAGTCTACCATTTTAATTACAAGGAGCTTGGCTCTGAGAGACAGGTACCATGTCTTTCCTACCATATGCAGAATTTCTTTCTCTAGCTCTCTATAAGTATATATGTTCCCTTATGTATGATAGATGTATCTATATTTATATAAGGTAGATGGACATATATCTATGGCTATAAGAGGATTATGTCGAGGTAGTAAGAGGACCAGTGGCAGTTGAGGGACAAGGGGAGGTTTAGGGAGGGTGAACATGCTCAAAGTACAATGACATATACATAGAAACATGTTGTAATGAGACTCATTGTTTTGTTTGCTATCCAGAACGCAAAAAAATAATAAAGAACTTGTACTCAGTGAGCTACGTTTTTATTAAGTTCTATAGAGAATATTGAGCAAGATAAGGGACCAGTGAAATTAAGTTAAATGGTATGAAAAGACTGTATAAAATACATTTGAGGGCAGAACAAAATGAAGTGGAAAGGAACAATATGAATGTTCAGAACAGCAGAAGAAAGAGCAAGCTCAAAATTCCCAAGTGGACCTAGAAACCTGAGGGGGATGTGCCAGAGATCTTGAGGGAGGTTGTAATGTTAGCTGAGAAAAGGTCCTAGAACCTTACAGGACATGAGCTTCTCGCCTATTACTAAGGTCATGAGGGAACTAGAAAGTTATTGGAGAGGAGTGACATGATCTGACTTGGAATTTAAAAGAACCACTCTGGTTGGATCTGTTGGCTCATACCTTAATTCCAGCACTCAGGAGGCAGAGATAGGAACACTGTGAGATCAAGGCCAGCCTGCTCTACATAATGAGTTCCTGGCCAACCAGGGTTGTGTAGTGTTTAATAAAAATAAAAATAAAGTAAAAAAAACAAATGAAAGAATCTCTCCATCTGTTAAGTAGAAAATAGGTTACAGTGGAATGAAGTTTTCATGAAAGATGCTAGTGGCGTGGACCAGGACTGCACAATAGAGGAGAATCACATTTCGGACATATTTTGAATATAGCATTGTAGAATTTGCTATATTTACATGGTTAGTGTTGAAAGAAAGGAGTCAAGAAAGATTCCTCAAATTTGTCTGAACAACATGAATAAATCTCTGTGTCCTCCTGATAATGAATGAGAGATTAAAGACAAGCCAAATCAGGGGGTTGTTTTTATAGTTTCAATACTTTTATTTGGAACAAAGAGGTATCCTAGACATAAAAGGGATTATTGCCTTAATTATTCCATAGAGAATAACTGAGCCTATAGATAGGTGATTCAATGGAATTTGGACTTGATGACTAGGTGTTTCTTACAATCACTCAGTTAATTGAAAGAGGTATCCTGCTAAAATGGGGGAAAAAATGATTGGTGACTTTCTAATACCAGCAATGGGCTTTGGGTCCAGCTTTCTTTTTCTCTAGCACATGTGAACCCTTGTGACTGGCAACCCCAGATTCCATATAAGTTTTAACTCCTTTCCTAGCTCCACCACTGAAGTTCAAAGCAGCATTCAACCATATATTTGTTGCTGCTATTTGAGTAAAAGTCAAATGCCTAAGACACACTCACCAGGCAGCTATCTAAATAAGAATTGTTCTAAGAGGGTTTGGAGTCTTACTATATGAAGGAAAAAGAAAGCTTAATACTTTCCCTGGGAGAAATAAGGCATCCCTTGCCATTTGTTGAGAAAGGATGTCTTGTACTCTGTCCAGGAGTGCTATAAGGACTGTTGTTAGTGACTGAGAAACCGGCTCTCCTAAACACCTGGACCAGAGCAGATTTGTGAGGCATATCTTCCAGAAGGATTCTACATGGAGAAAAATTTGCTCTCACTTTTTCTACCTCATCCAGAGAATATCTCAGCCTCAGGGACTAGAGACATGACCACAAGGTCAGTACTTCCTGCTCCTCGAGAGCCTGGCTCATAGGGTCTAATTTTGTGAGTTATCCTTCCACAGAGAAAGCCAATCAGATGCTTACACGTGGCCTGACAAGTCATGGGGGAACCTGTGAAAGCTGTGAGTCACCTCAGAAGAGCCTCAGAAGAGGTGGGTGTGTGGAGAGGTGCATACCACTTCTGGGACTGACAGTCACTTCCCCCTCATTATACTCAGCCCTACTTCCCTGCAGAACAGTGTCTGATGGTGATCAGGAGGCCACATGTACAGATAAGAAGCCTGAGCAAGGAGATTTAATCCAAAGTCACAGGCAAGACAAGCTTTAGACAAGGAAAAGGAGCCCAGGTGACATTAGATTTGACATTTCCCCCTTAGTGAAAGATTTCTTCTTGGAGCTGCAGAGAAGTTCATCCAACACTTAATTATTCAGACACTGATTAGCTGATACTGGATTATTTTTGTCCTTAAAGACAAGCCTACCATGAAAATAGGATTTTATTATGCCTCCCTAATTGTCATCCAGGCATGATCCATTACACTGTGGATTACCCAAGGATTCTATTCTTTTCTCTTTTGCTACTTTCTGGTTTTGAACAATTTTGTAAATCAGTCTTCTCTATTTCCATGGTAGATAGAAGCAGAAGTGCAAGTTTGTGTATTTGTGAGCTAAAAAATTAATTAAAAAATAAGATTAGGAGTGAGAGAAAGCAGTGGCTTAAAATTATGTTAGATATCTTTAACTTTTTTAAAAATTTATTTATTTATTTTTATATCAATCAGAGGTTAGGTACTTTGCATCCCCGGCGTGGGCCCCTCCCTTTTCCCCTCCCACTCTCCCCGTCCCTCCCTCATCTCTTCCCCGCCCACTCCAAGTCCACCTACAGGGAGGATCTTCTCCCTTTCCATCCGACACCAGTTCATCTTGTCTCCTCAGGGCTGGCTACAATGTCCTCCCCTGGGATCTTTAACTTTTAATTATCTACATTATCTCTGCTTTCATCCTTATGGATCCCTGAGTGTCAGCAGTAATGGCTATACAGGTGACAACTGCACCATGCAATAACAAGTCGCATCTGCTCTGTTATCATACTCTATCGTTCTATTTATCAGGGACCATTAGAACTCTGGGTGCAAAAGGACAACAAAAATAAGCTCAGGGTACTGCTGTAAATTCCCACCCACCTTCCATTATCCCATAGCATGAACCGACTTTATTCTGTCTTATGAATTTTTATGATCACATTTGTGAGATTCACAATGGAATCGCACAATCATATTCTTCAGTAATGATGTAAATTGAGTAGATTTACAATCATACCCAGATGTCTATTAGTTATGGAGAAGTATGAGAAATTCTGTGTTGGACAATCTGAGATATTGCAATATTTTTAAAGACTTTAGGTCTAAGGCATCAGGGAATGGAATGGCATGAGACCTAGTATGGTGTGATTGGGACTCAGATTAAAAAGAGGCCGCTTCAGTCAAAAATGCATAGAGCACTAGCATTCTAAAAGTAAGGAGCTAGGCTCAACAAAGAGTCTACATAGGGGGATTTTGGAAATGAAGCAGAAGAGGTTACAGTCATTACTTGAAGTTCTGCCTTTGAGTGACTTGTCCTGGCCCTCATAATGGAGTTCAGGAACAGCTCTTTGGTCCTAGAAGAAGAACAAGGAAGAGCAAGAAAATCAGGCATCCAGCAAAGAATCAGAGACAAAGTCCTGAGAACCTGGCAGCTGGGACAGTGGCAGAGCTCTGGGGGAAAGATCATGATCTGTGTGTTAGTGAACAGGATTGCATGTAGAACACTTACAAACCTAAAACAAAGTTAGCCGTCCGTAAGTGGTGGCTGTTATTACCGTCATTCTTACTAAGTATGTCAACATCCTAGGGATGCAGGTCTTGAATCTGTGACAGAAGAGGCAGAGGTTAATAGTGACACTGGATCGTAAGTCTGTAAGATGAGCCATGAGAGCTTCAAATGTCATGGGGATTTTTCATATCTCTAGATTAATCTAAGATTTAGAATAAGGATCCACAAAGTGGAAAGTATTTGGGAACTTAGGGGAGGAAATAAAGGGTGGAGCTAACTCTACCATGTGGCCTGGGAGTAACCTGAACAGGTGACAAGCGCGGTAATAACTCTACCAAACCAGGCATGCATGATTTCTTTGTGGGGACACATAAATCCTCTTGGATTGGAATTGATTTTTTTTTATATTTCTAAAATAAACACTCAAGAATTCAAAAGTGGATAATGCTAACTCTCTTCTCAGTAATCTATGGGCCTCTGTGGACTGTAGGAGTTGAAAATGAATTTGATCTATAATTTGATTGAGTGTCTCTGCAGCAGGAGGAAACAAAACATCTCACAGGAGGGTGGAAGCTGGCATGATTGCCGAGGGCTCCTGCAATTCAGTCCAGATTCCATAGGGTTAATTCAGTCTGAAGCACACATTGCCAATTCCATCTATATTGGTGCAACTGGATTTGGGGAGGTTTTATTAAAAATTCTGAAATCAGTGCAATACAAGAGAATTACCTCCTCGCCACTCTCTATCTCCTGCCAAGTACTTGATAAAATGTGTTCTACAAATGTAGATGTGGAGCCATGATAAGAAAACTCACTCTGACTGAATATTGGGATTATCTGGCTGACACTGCAGGCAAATGCTAAAATCAGGACACATTCTGAAGAGAGAATTTCCAAACTACTAGAGACCAGTAGGGGGAAATTTTGAAAAGAGAATTTGAGACCCTTCCATTTCTCTATAAGTTGATGAACATATTGATGATGGGACTTGTTTTGTTGCTCAGAACTTCTTGGAACAGTTTTCTTTTAATGTCCAGGACCACTCAGGGTTTCCAAGTAAGGGATAGCTCCTGAGTCATACCCACATGTTGAATTAACTTCTTGTAGCATGACCCTCTACCACACCATTAACCTTGGGATATATGGCATGTAGAGACTTCGATTGTCTATGATATATGGACTCCTATCCTTGATGCCCATGACCAGCCTTTCCAGCTCTATAAAAGGCAGAGGGGCCTGGTAGCAAGTGGCATATTGTTATGGGGCCAGTTGTCATGGGGGCAGGCAGAGGAAGCCTAGACTGGCCATGGAAACTTCTTTTAAGTTTGTGTTTGCTCTGAGGGGGTTTGGCAATAAGTATCACCATAGAAATTTATGAAAAACAAAAAAGCAGTTTATCATAAAAGGGATATCATCTGGGAGCAAGAAACTTGGGACTGATTTCTGATAATATATATGAGGAAGTCATTTTTCAATTCTGTGCCCATTTCTGTGACTTAGGGTGGCGGTGATTGGGAGAGGACTAGGGGACTCAAATATTTCACGTCTGCATGTTCTCTCCCGTGCCCCATAAAAAAGTCCCAACCTACAACCACATTTCATGCCACTGACTGACTTACATCCTTTCTCCATGCATTCCAATTTCAGACACATACTTGGGTTATTGAGATAAACCACCTACCCAAGACAGTCAGATAATCATTTAGCCAAGAAAACAAAATGTGAAGGAAAGTGGAGGCCTATCAGCAGAATAAATGGCTTTCCACTAAAGGCAGAGAAACCCACAGGTGAGACAGAGGCCATCTGATGGGGAGCCAGGATAAGGGTTATTGTGTAGCTGGATGGATGGGATGGAGGGAAGGAGGTGGAGCTGGCGACAAGTGGAACTAGGGTCTCATCAGCATCAGCGTCATCTTGCACACACACAAGCCATCATTCAAAGATACTGAAATGCAGAGACATGTAGCTCTGTCCCGAGCGTAAACAGTAAGCAATGTCCAAAAATCAAAGCAGGGAATTGGCAATCACCAAGTGTGCCAGGGGCCTTTCATGGGGTCAAGTGGTTTACATACATTAGCTTTCTTCATCTGCATAGTGACCTCCGGGGATTGGCCTTTTTTTTTATCACCATTATTAGGATTGAGCTGCATGAATGAGAAAAACAAAGCCAGGAAGGTGCGTTTAGTTAACAGTCAGTGCTGAGCTGAGCTTGGGTTTGTCTGACTCCTGCACTCACACCTGCCACCAGGCTGCTTCTGTGCTCTGGAATACTAACATGGTACAATCCCCAGCGCTTCTCATCCCTTTTTCCCTCTCCCCCTGATTCTGACATAAAGATCCCAGCTGATTGGAGAAGAAGGAAGCATTGCTTCACTCTTCCCTCTTCCTCCCCACCCCCCATTGCTGAGGGTTCCATTTATAATACAGAATGTTCTCAAAGGCTATCCATCCACCACATCTGTAATTTTCATGGCATTTTTTGATTAAATCAACTCGCAGGCTGTGAGAAGTTTAGTAATTAAATAATTTAGGTAACAGAATATTTAATTAATTATAATTACATATGCCATCTTGAAAACCATTTCTAGTTTCATTTTAGCACTAGCTGGATTGTCTAAAATGCACTTTGTCATTGCCATCAAACCTTTCTTTCTGTTTTTTTTTCTTCTTCCTCATTCTACTCCTTTTTAAAATTTTCTTTCCTTTTTCTCTTGTATTTTGAAGCACAGGCTACGGGAGGGTACCAGCATACCTTAACCATGTGTTCTTGGAGTACTGGAAACAGAATAACAGAAAGCTTTTGCCTATATGATGCCAATAATCCAATTGGGGATACTCTCCATAGCACATTAAAATATGAGTAATATAAAAATGTACCACAGACAATAATTATGAGCGCAGTGGACTGAGCAGGATGAATGTGCATTTGGACCAGGTCTGGAGATTTGTCTAGCAATTAACCGGACAAAGAAAATCAAGAGCAATTTCCCAGGAAGAACAGATTTGAATCTATCAAAGATGATTTACATGTATTTTTCTTCATTTGTTTGTTCACTTATTCTCTCAAGAGAATTTTAAAACACTATTGAGAGCCAGTAAAGGCCGCTAAAACATCGCATTCAGATCCAAGAAAAATCACCTTGCCCTCTCTCTGCCCTTCCACTTGCTCTCCAGGTGTTCCAGGCAAAGCCAGCTGTTGTCCCTGTCATGTGGTTTGAACCTAGAGAGGCCCCTCCCTGCTCATGTTTGGATGGCTAGTCTCCAGCTCTTAGCTCAGAGCTATTTTAGAGGCTGTGGAGTCTTAAAGCGGTAGGACTTAGTAAAAGTAGGCATCCGGTGGGAAGGCCTTTGACGGTTACACACACCCCTGGTCTTGGTCTAGTTCTTTGTTTCCTGCGTGGCTGTTCAGTGGGATACGTGTTACGTCCATCCTCACCTCCAGCAGCTCTGCCTTCCTTCCCCATCATGGGGGGCTGAAACTTCTGAAGCAGGGAGCGGGAAGAAAACTTTCTGGCCTTAAGCTGCTCTGTCATGAGTTTTGTTCACAGCAGTTCAAAAGCAGCTCGCACACAGAGTGAGCCGCAGATGCCCTCTGTCAGCTCCGAGTCTGCTGCTTCTGTCTTTCTCTGAAATAGGAGGAGCCCTATCTACAGGCTTAGATAATAGACGTACGAGGGACGATGCCCACGAGTTCCCCAGCCCCTCTGCTGTTCACTCAACCTTCTCCCACTGAAGGACCTTGTTAGGCTTCTGAAGCACTTCTGATTTGTTGGCCAGAAAGAGACTCATCTTGAAACGGGGCTCTGAACCTGCTCTGACACTTACAGGTTCTCACTCTCCATTGTTTTTAAGATCTTAAGTCAATATGTAGGAAGGAAATTCTGATTTCATTCTGGAAGAGAACTGAGTGCTTGGCTATTCCTGTGTCTCTGTTTCATTTGGTCAGTCAGTTGTTCTACAGATGCAAGTTTAAACAGTTGTGGGCTGCCAGCCGCTACGGCCCATAAGTAGGTACAGGATTTTGTTCTTACATAAACCCCGTATAAATAAGCAGGGTTTATAAAAAAAAATCACAGCTCAAGCGAAGGTAAGTTTTACAATGTAGGAGGCTATCTCTAACTTAGTTTGATGAGCTGAATGTCTAGAGATGGAAAATAACTCCTTTTTTTTTTTTTTTTTAAAGCAGAGGAGGTGAGTATCCTTAAAAGGTTGGTTTATGTAAAGACCTGAAGATACGTGTTTGGCCAAGAACTAGAACAGTGACTACTTGTTCTTCATAGGAAAAGGGTCATTGTAGCATGATGTGGGAAGGCAGCATAGCTCAACCAGAACTCCCACGATAGCATTGGGGTCTGTGTGGCGGATCCCAGATTCTCTGTGGCGGCCATTCGGAGGTCATGAACTTCCCACCTCACTTTCATTACCTGTAAAATAGGTACAATTAGTCCACCAGAGCCATTCTTGAGACTAGATGAGCTCAGAAACTCAGTGTTAAGTGGGTATTTGATAGAGTTAATGTTTATATCAGTTTTAATTCTAATGTCAAAACTTGTTATACACTATTAAGTACTTTAGAGGTATAAAGAAATATCAAATCTCTGTAGCATTCTTCGATCTCAGTTTTGTTGGGCCTTGTCTAACCCTACTTTTCAAGGAAAATAAAATGATCTGTTATTGAAATCAGAACAAGGCTGACCTCAGCAGTCATGTGGACATCCTGCTTCCTCACACACCAATGCCGGCATCCCCTGTTCCTGGCAACAGTACCCTGGTGAGCCCTGGAAACCAGAGAACCAGCTCTATTCACACCATCCATGGTTCACAGATTTGCTAAGTACATTTGCCAAAGCAGCTTTTGCTTGAAACAAAAGAAATTTTGTTTGTGAAGTTTCCACTAAGTGAAGTGGCTGTTGACAGTGAAAGTTCACAGAGTGCTCATTAAACAGACTACTCTAGGTACGGCCGTAGGCCCAGGGTGAAGTTGTCTAGGGAACTAAGAACGCTTCTAGGGTACCCTACAGTATTGACCTCGTCTTACCCCCATGTCCTGTAATGCAAATTGTATTAATGAGGTATCATAGTGCTAGCATTAGTAGTGAATACTGAAGACTACTCATGCCTCCTAGATGATTTCTAAATAAACTTAAGCATGATTTTAAATGTTCACTCTATGCAAAAGATTGTATTTTAACTAATATGGAAAACAATGCAAGGAGATATGCAGAAAGAGCTAAGATTTCTGTAAAACGTGTAGTCTCATTTGAGTGCCTTAAGATTGTTTACAGTTTGATGTATACATCCATCCATCCATGGCCTTTTTTTCCACATTCCCTCATATACAATGATTACATATACTCATTCATATACACACACATTCATGTATCACATATATGCTTCCTCGTTTGATTTGCTATGTGATATGCATACGGCCCTACATTTTGTGCCCCCCAACACACTCCACTCCAGCATACAGATCTGCAGAATGTAGTTCATTTTGGAACAGGCACATAGCATTCAGTTGTAAAGATGTCAGAATTTAGCTAGCTGTTTTCTGAATACTGAAAATCACCATTGTTTCTGGCTTTTACTTGAACAAAAATCCTTATCTATTTTATGTATCCGTTTGCATATATGTCAGTAGATTGGACTACACAAATATACATTTCTGTATGAAAGTCTCATAAGAAGGGTTTCTTAGCATATTCATGCATTTTTATTATGGATAATAGTACATCCCACACCCAATGTTCTATATTCTTCCTGGTCCTGCACAATGTTTATCTTTTTGACTTGATGAATTTTATGAACCTGAAATCCACTAAGTGAATCCATTTACTTTCCCTCCTTTCTCCATTGTAGACTGGTGACATTGGTCTGGGTGCCAATGGGCCCTGCAGAAGGCTGGGCCTGCCTGACACTTTGCTTTGGGAGCTTTCTCCCTGGTATTTGCAGGTTGTTGGGTTTACCTTGCTTTGCCAGCAGAGCTCAGCTGAATTCTTGGGTTGCTTGAGGAACACAGGTAAATTTAGTGCAAAATAGCCCCAAAAGCTCTAAACAGTTGTGTTTTATTCATTAAAAGCAAGGCTGTCAGTGAAGTTAAGTACAGTGGTAGAAAGGGCTTTCCCTAAACACCTGCAGAAGTATATTTGAAACAGATGCCAAAACCCTTCTAATCTCCCAAACTCTCCTGTTTGTTATACATCAAAGAGAGAGCAGGGGAAGGAGGAAGTGGAAGAATAAAACCAGCTCTCATCCTGAACTATTGCAGGGTTAGTTATGAAGGCCATAGGGCTTGGTTATAAAGTATGCCCAATGCCAACCTCATGAATTCTCCATGAGTCAGTTTAATAAGTTGTGCTTGCTGTGTCAATTGTCAGATAGTAAGCAATGTGATCATTTTCAGCTCGTCATAGACACTTGCTGTACCGTTTCAGAAAGTTTCCCATCAAAAGGTTTTCTGGCTATACAGTTTCTAGGGACAGGACCAGAGTCCCTCTTTTCTGTAGGCCAGAAGAAAAGGCTGTGTTCTTTTCAGTAGAACAGGAACTTCCTACTCTTCAGATCTGTCCTCATACTCCAAGGCATCAAAACAACCTTTCACTCTGGTAATGTTTTGAGTTATGAAGTCTCTAGAGACTTCCTGGGGGGGGGGGAGAGCTTGTTCCCAGAATCAGGGGCTCATAGTGCACCTCCAGATACTGGAGGTATGTGTAGCCCTCAGGAGTAACCTGGGAAAAGGCCATACCAGAAAGCCCCTCCCTGGGGTTTAGTCAGACTCTTGGGTTGAACTAGTTGTATCTTCAAACTGCTGGTAGCTCAGCCTCAACCACTACAGCCTGGCTGTATGTGTCACATATGGGTGTCTCTTTTCTCACAGTACACCTGACCACACATGCCCCACAATGTGTCTTTAAGAACCACCGAAGGATAAATGCAAGCTCCTGCTTCTGAGTTTATTTCTAACATATAAGATAACTGGGTTTTAAATCTTAACCGCAGCCTTTTGACTGAGGTGAAGGCATTGTTCTCTCAGTGGCTTGAGAGGCTAAGATCTTGAAGGCACTCTAAAGTCTTGAAGTCACTCTGGCTTTGGAAGCCCCCTACAGTGATCGACCCTGGCTTGTGGAAGGCAGGGACTTAGCTATGCCAGTTTATCCTCTCCCACCTGCTTTCCCCCACCGCTCTCCACAGTGAGAAAAGCTGCACTGACCACTTCACCAGTCGCTGCCATCCTCCTTTCTCTCTGTCTCCACATCCTTGAGTTAAGGGGTACTCATCAGGAGTCCTTCATAGTGCACCACCTCGGCCTGCTGCTCCTGCCTGCTCCTAGAGGCCTGCTTGCAGGAACTGTGAGCCTGTTATCATTTCAGTGCCTAGGAAGTTTGAAAGCAACCAGTTTCCCCTGGGAACTTGTAATAGAAACAGCTTAGCTTGGACTGGTAAGACATTTCCCATGCCTTGTTCCTGCTGACCATCTGCTAAGGCAAAGAACTGACAAGATCCGTGGCTAGGGATGGGAAGAAGGTGACTCTCAGAAACCTTGTGGCTAAAGAGCTGGGGTGCATGTGCCTGCCATTTGAGAGCTCAGAGGCACTAACAAAAATCCTATCTGATCCACTTCAACCTGGCTATTACACTCTAGACCTGCTAGGATCACAGTCTCAGAACACAGGGTAAAATTAAATTTGAGAGAAAATGAGATTACTTTTGTTTTCTACCAAGTCCCATAGATAAGTGTTCTTCAGAACTTGACCTTGGTAGCCACAGGAAGCCCCTCTGCAGACCCAGAGAGAACTCCTAGACTAATTGAATGAATCAAGTGGTTCCTTTCCTCTCCTGCTGGTGCTACCACCGGGATAATAGGCTTTGCTTTCCATCCCCCTTCAGAAGGTGTCACCTGATGCATTGCAAAGAAGTGTCAAGGAGGATGGTCCTTAGCATCTCTCCATCCTGAAGCAAGCCCTCTGTTGTTCAGCTTCCAAGTGGCAGGCACCAGTTCCATACCCCGTGCCCCCAAGTGTCTGTAGCCTCTAACTTGAACCCACTTCATTTGAGCTGCAAGGTTAATAATGGTGTGAAGCAGGATAACATGGCCCCACTTATATCCTTCTACAACACCATCCGACACAACAATGGCTGGAGTAGTTGAGGCTTGCCCATTGGTGAGAGAACTGAGCCTTTACTTTGCTGACTTACAGCAGTGTTTCTTAGAGCAGGGGTGCAAATGTATGGTGTCAGACTTGGCTGGGATGTTGGTGATATGTTTTAGTTTCCTGCCCAAAGTACAAAACAGAGTCCCTGCCATGTCTTCCAAGGTAAGTAGCCCTTACTCTTGCCTGCCAGGAGATACTAAAACACACTTTAGTAGACATTGTTTGCAGACTTGGGGGTGTTTCTTTCCAGTGGTTCTGGCTCCTTCCGACTATCTTATACAGATAGATATTTCTGGAGCAACAACAACTGTTATAAAGCTTCTTTATAAACCTCTCTCCACTCAGGTAGCTTCTATTACAAAGGTCAAGGGCATTGAGGAACAATTTTAAAGTGGGGTGTGTGCATGTTGTATGTGTGTGTCCTATACATATGTGGAGGTCAGAGGACAATTGTAAAGACAGTTTTTACCTGCCACTTTGTTGAGACACGGTCTCTCTTTTTCATTTGTTTTGTTTTGTTTTATCTTTGTTCTGGATACTCCAGCCTAGCTGCCCTACAAGCTTCTGGGCAATCCTATCTCTGTCTTCTATATCCATGTCGAAGTACCAGGATTACAGATGCATGTGACCGCACCTGGCTTTGAACTCATTTGGCTCGTTAGGCAAGCATGACTGCTCTTACCAGCTGAGCCATCTCTGCAGCTCTGAAGAACTTCATAGCTCTCTTTTTCTCTCTGACAATGCTTTTTGACTCTGTCTAGCAGGAAAGGTTGAATCTTTCCATAGAACACCTGTGGCATGTTGGAAGACCAAAGGGTAACTGGGACGCAAAGCTGTTCCTGCTCTTGGAGATGGGAAGACCGTAACAAATCAAAATGCAACCACTACTTATCCAAGGTTGATCAAGACTGAGAACTGCTGTGGAGTTCTGCTCTCAATTTCCAGGGCAACCCTGAATGCTGGGCACAACATGACCTTTTACAGATGAGCATGCCATGGTCCAAAAGTCACAGAGCTAGTCACTGGGGCAGTAATAAAATATGAAGGCAGGGTGGTGAGACAGCTCAACAGGGAGAGGTGCTGACCACTAAGCATGATCACCTGAGTTTACTCTCTGGAGCTCACAGGGTGGAAGGAGAGAAGTGACTCCTGCAGTTTGTTCTCTGACTTCAATAGTACAGACACACAGGTGTACGCACACTCACATACACACATGTACACACACTCACATACACGCGCACTAATATACATACAGGCATACAAACACACACAGAGATACACAATAGATAAGTAAAATATAAGATTTTGAAAAGAGAGTAGCAGAATCTAGGAACTCTTTCCCAGGTAGATGCATATTTATGGGCCAAACCCCATCCAATAGTCTGTCTGATTGAATTTTTATGCCAAATGTATGAGGCAATTGCATTACTTTAGACTAGCAAGTGTATAGCTTCCCTGGAGTTGCTATACCAAATTTCCACAAACATTGTGGCTTAAAACATCATGGTTTGGGGGTGGTGGTGTTGTTGTTTTAGGCCAAAAGTCCTAAATCAAAATGTTAACAGGGCCTGGCTGAGGCTCCCATAAAGGCTCTGGAGGAGAATCCTTCCCTTCCCTTCCAGCTGCTTATGGTTCCGGGCATCCCTCAGCCACCTCTAATCGACTCTGTCCTTACATGGTTTCAACTCTACTGCATCAGCAATTCTCATTTTCTGTCTTTTATCATTTGCCATAGGACTTAAGGTTTGCATGAATAACACTTGTTGCTCTTATCTTGGGATCTTTAGCTTAAGTCAGATCAGCAATGACCCTTCTTTGAAATAAGCTTTTTCTAGGGGTCAGAGCATAAGCATACCTTTCAGGGGCCCTTGTTCATTCATCCTCCTGGAAGAGTTTCCTAGTGTTTTAATATGTCCTGAGGGTCCCCAGTGTCAGAGGGGCTCAGCTGTGCCCACTCACCCTTCTATTGCTGCCGAAGTGAAGCTCTGAGCATAGCCTCCTCCTCCTCCTCTGCATGAGATTCACACCATGCCCTCTCCCACCCAGGAAAATAAATATAAACAGAGCACGATCGTTAATTAAAGCAGGATCAGGGATTTTGGAAAAAGAAGGGGCTCTTAAGAAGTGGGGGGGGGTGACATGAGGGAGTGTATGATTTCATACACGTACAAAACCGGCAAAGAGTAAACATTGTAAGTGTGATGGTTAGTCCTGACTGCTGTCTTGATGTAGGACCATCAAGGAGATACATCTCTGGGAAATGGCTGAAGAGCATTCACAGAGAGGGTTAATTGAGGAGGAAACCCCTCTCCTGATGGTGGTGTCATCCCACTGACACAAGGACCTAGATTTAATGCCACAAAAGTGTATAAACAGTACAGGCAATTCCTAATCATCCATTTCCTGGGTGTTTTCTTCCCCGGGGCTGGGGGCTGCCATGAGGATGATCATGAACGTACTTTATGGGTTCTTTTGGAGCAGAGATGCTTGGCCCTGGGTGACATGAGTAGGTGGCTTTGGAATACAGTGGAAGACCTTATCAGAAGCAAAAGAGAGGAAGCAAACTTAACATGCAGGGAGTAGCAGAAAGCAATTTAGAGGTGCCAAGATGCTTCCAGAAGCTGCAACCCCACAGGCACAGGCTGCCACCACCTCTTCCTGTTCTGTTTCCTGTATTTCCCATTTGTGGGGTAAATATTCACCACCTGGGGTGAGACGGAAGTAGTGGGGTGCCTTGCCTAGCAATGGAAACAGTCTCTGGGTGGGAGAGGGTGTGGTGAGGGTCCCACGGGGAGCCTGTGTTCAGAGCTGCGCCCTCCTCTTCAGCAACAGCATAGAAGTGGGGCTGGTTGAGTTGATCTGGCACTAGGCTCTCTGGAGCTTCCACTATACTAGTTCCCTAAGGAGCAGGGGCAGCCTGCAAGCTGAGAGAACCCTTTCCCCAGGGTCCTGAGAGCCAGAATGAGGGAGTACCCTGAACCTCCACCTCAGAGCAAGGCTGTCTGGGCCCTTTCAGGAATACTCACATGTTCCCTCAGCAGGACCCAGCTTTATCGTTGCTGCATTCAGGCATCCACAACAGTCACTTTGTCTGTTGGAAGTGTGGTTTGACAGTCTGAGTGGGCAGATAAGTCACCCTGCTGGATTCAACAGCTGTGGGTTATTTGAAAAGGAACAACTACAGACATCATAAAGGGTATCAGAGGTGACTTGTGATTCATAGAAGCTGAGGTTGTGGATATTGAGGTGGGTCGGGGGGTGGGGAGCTTTCCCAGGTAAACAAGTACCTTCCTCTGGGTCCTTAAACTGCAAAGAGTGGTTAACTCTCCTTCATCAGAGCAGCAGTGATGCTAAGCCTCCCCAACTCCCCATCCAACTGCAACCCAGAAAGCTGGGAACAAGGGAAATGCAGATGTGGGAGGTGCCAAGGACAGCCTTTCTTTAGGACTAAGCAAGCAGCACCATCCTGCAGTGACTCAGTTCCTGAGCGAAGCGTGATTACCCCCCAAAGCTAACTTTGTTGTTTATCACTCTCAGTCTGTGACACTTGATTACAGCAGCAGTCGGGGACCAACACCGCTCTTAAAGCTGTCTAGAGAGCTTTTCACGAAGGCTTAGGCCTGGCAGGAGAGGTACCCAGACTGAAGCCTCTAGTTGGGTTGGGTTTAACAGGAGAGAGTGTAGCAGTGGTTTTCTATCACTGTAACAAGTACCTGAGAAAAATCAGCTTGTAAAGAGAAAAGGGCGGGGGCCGGTGAGATGGCTGGATGGGCAAAGCTGCTTGCTACCAAAGCTAACCAGTTCACCAGCCCCCACACATTGTCCTCTGCCTTCTGCATGTGTACCATGAATGAATGGATGAATGAATGAATGAATGAATGAATGCATGAATACATCCCAGTAGACTCTATGTCAGAAGGTTCCATGCCCCTCCCCCCAGTAGCTTTAGGGGATGTTTAAGACCCAAACAGCAACAAAGTCATTGTCAGTGGCACATGAGAACTGGGGGTGTTTCAGGGGGAAGAGGGGAGCATACAAAGTCCTGAGGAAGAGGAGAGGGGTTAGAGGTGAATATGTGTGAGTTCCTGTGAGGCATGAAGAGGATGAAGGCAATGTAGCTAGGGCAGTCAGAGGGGTCACATCACTTGCTTCTGTTTGGGAAGTTTTCCTAAATATGAATAAGAACTGAGGCTGCACCAGGACACAGCCCCAATCATGCTCCTGAAAACACCTGACTCAGTGCTATAGTGGATTATTCAGCAATGGAAAGAGCACAAGCCAGGATTTTCTGCATATAATTCTCCTTCCATATCAAACTCATGACTTAGTCATTCCCCCAAATATTTATTTGTTCTAAGAGTTCTACCCAAAGCATAAGAGGTAAATTGACATTTAACAGAAATGCCTAAAACTTGCCTAGAGCATGTACTAAGCATTAGACTTCGTACTCTACGTGGACTAATTTACTCACTGCTCTTAACACCTTCATAGGGTGCACAATATTATTGCCTCACAGAGAAGAAAACCATCCTAAGGAGGCTGAATTACTTGACCAGAGTGTTTTATCTCTGGAGATGGGATTTGAACTAGGGTAGACTCCGTGTTAAGATCACATTCCCAGACTGTGAAATACAAATCCTCGCTTCTAATGGTCTTTGTCATTTGGTAGGAGAGATGGGATGGTTGCTAAGTGCTTAGAACAGAAAGAAGATATGCTGGAGACAAGGGGGGTAAGGGAGGGGCAGAAAAGTGCTAGATGGGATGGGAGATTGGAACTGAACGATACTAACCGGTAATTTACTTTGCAGATGTTTTATATCAGACCACACACTGATGTTTTATACAAGCCTGTGAAATAGTTGCTGTTTTAAACCATTTAGTAGGATGGGAAAGCCGACATAATTTAGACATCTCAGGCAGAGGGCAACAGCCAGAGGGAGAAAGCATCACTGAAGGCACACTAAGGGTTTTGCCTGGGGCACTGGGAGGCTGGGCTTGGCAGGGACCACAGATGCAGGGAAGTGGGAAAGTTTGGATGAATTTAGATAATGATAAATGGGGATTCCCGCTAAGTGTTTGGAATTAATACCAATGGGGAGAAATTAGAAGGTTTTAATCAGGAAGATGAATCTGGCAGCAGAATGCAGGCTAGAATGAAGACAGATGTGGAAAGATGAACAAGGGACCTGCTCTGTTTCTCGTGTTCATCAGTTGGCCATCTACATTTGAAGCTAGAAGTACACACTCATGGATCTGAGTTCCATGGACTCTTTCTCTACACTGAATCACTGTCTTACAAACCAGAGGGAGAGATTCTATACCAGAGTTTACCCTGAGCCCCTAAAGTCACTTCCCAGATTCCCTTGCCCATGTTGCTATACAGAGTTCATGGCAGACAGACCTCTGATGCTGTGAGATTGCATATTTACACAATTGCACAGCACTCAATCCCCACCCTCCCTGTGCTCTCTTTCCATTTAATTGGTGAGGTAGGCTTTATTATCCCCATGTTCTGGATAAATAAGATTCAGTTCCTGCTACAAGGGCTCTGGCTGCTTAGGGTGGAAAGGAGTTGGAGTGAATGCTTTTTTATTCTGAAGCTGATGTTTGCTTCCCAACACACAACCTCGCTGTGTGCACTGTGCTTAGGGGTGATCAGCTTTATTATTACATTTGTTCTCCAGAGGAAGAACAGGGAAATAGGTCTGATTATGCCAGTTCCGAGTTATCACAGCATGGAGAGTTCTGGCTCATCCCTGACTAGCGTTGGATTTAAGAGCAGATGTCACAACACTCCTGGGCTCTGTCTATAAGTTGGTGAGTTCAGATCAGATGCTGTTCCCAAGAACTAAGTTCTAAAGCCTGTGCTTCCATGACTGTTAATTCACTGTCTTTTCTGCTCCGATGGTAGCTCTGAAGGTACCATAATTTATGCCAACATCTGGTGAAATGAAGACCCTGTTCAGTGTTGTTCTACCCAATACATCACTTGGGTTATTTGTGTGACTTTTGTAGTCTTTTAAAATGGGGAAAAAAGTGATCCTGTGCGCCAAAGTCCTGGGGCCAGTCCTCTGCTGGATTCTACATAAAGTTTTAGGTGTCACACATTGGAAGTACTTCTGTAAATACTGGATGTTTCCTGTGGCTTTTTGGATAGAAATGGACAGTGTTTTCATATTCAAGACTGTGTCTATATTCTGTAATAAAGCTGGACAAGTTGAGATGGTTAACAATGGATATAGTGGCATAAGTTGAGGTCTCTAAGATGGAGAAGTAGAGCTTCTGTCACTAAGAGGGACTGTGAGAACATCCCAGGCCATCAGCCATATGTATGTATGTATGTATGTATGTATGTATGTATGTATGTATGTATGTATGTATGTATATAAGCCAGTCATTTCCTACTTGCTGAAGTCCTGTCAACCCTTAGTCCAGCTGAACACTAATGAAGAACCAGATGGAAAGCCAAATGGGAAAATTTGGTTCATGGCAAATCGGCGGCTCAACTTTCTGAAATGAATCACAATATGTGTGCTGGACATTCCTGGGCAGAAGACAAGGGCAGCATTAGATCAATGGCATTGCCTAAAGTGCAGCCTCAAACGGTCCTTGCACCTGTACCAGCCTTTCTCCAGGGCCATGCGTCCCTTGAAGAGACAGACAGAGTTAGGGCTCCTCAGCAGAAAGCAAAGATAGTGTTTTCAGGCCAAATAGGCTGAGGTTCCTACTTCCTGAGGTCAGCAATGATGCTTTGGCTTTTGGTAGAGTTCTCCTAAGCAAAGCAGTGGTCCAGACCCCTGGGTAAGGGAGGGTGTCTGCAGGGTAGAGAGAAGCAAACCAATGTTTTCCTCTTAGGCAGTTGGGACAGAGATTCCCTGTGTGAAACAGAACTGCAGTTTAATGACACGGAACAAAAGAGCCAAGTGACTGCCATGGTGCACGCAAAGAACCTTAGAAAATCAATGGGGGGGGGAGGGCAAAAATAACCATTTATGACCAATTTATTTGTAATGTCTGCACTGATGTCACATTCATATTGTTGGTTTCTGTGAGTAGGAGGTGGGCTCTAATGATATCACTTTAAATCTCAAGGCCAGAGATATAATTGCATGCTATTACTTCTTAATTATGTGGTAACTACTATGCCATTACTTTCTAACTCTGGTCTAATTGCAACTCACTTCCGATTAGTGGGCAATAAACATTCACAAACAGGGTCCAGATCTATTTCCATAAAATCTACTCAGATTAAGTGAAGGAATGCAAACACAAGAATTGAGTAAGTACAAGAAGTCAACCCCAATAATTTCATCGTAAGAAATGTTGGTTGAGCCTCGCTAATTCTCCAGATTAAATAACCAAAGGGATTTCAGAAAATGTCAATACATTTATTACAAAGTCCAGATTTTTAGCCTGGAAACCTGAGTTCAGGTTCTTTCTTATTTACTGACTATATGATCTTGGTAAAATGCTAAATCTTTCTGGGTGTCAATTTCCTAACCTAAGATGGTCAAAACAGAGCTAAGAGTGTAGCTCAGTCAGTGACCGAGTGCTTGCTTAGCACTTCCAACTCCCTGAGTTATATTCCCAAGGGCCAAAAAAATATATCAATAACAACCATAAACACTCAATCAAGTGAATGAAATAATAAAATTACTTGGTAAAATTAGATGCTAGAAATTCATATATGTAAAAGCCTCTGTGATTATAATTATTCCTCGGGTGGAAAATGTCCCTTGCTTGGGAGAATGTGGAACTATGATTTCATGACGTTTAACTAGCAGTTCTTAGGTGTTTGTGGTGCTTGTGTGTGTGTGTGTGTGTGTGTGTGTGTGTGTGTATGCGTACAACTCATCTAGGGTCTCAGATTCAGTAAGTCTAGTGAGGAGCCTTAGATTCTGTTTCGCCAGCAAGCTCTCAGGTGATGCTGGTGTGCTGACCACACTGTGAGTGGAAGGTCAATGACTCACAGAGCCAGCTGTGGAACATGACAGGACGTAACTATGTAATGGCCATAAAGTCACCCGATCACCTCAACAAATCTGACAGGAGTCAGGGTCTCATTTCCCTCTTCCTCCCTTCTCTGGGTTAGATGGTGATGACTGACATGCAATGATTGAATGGATGGACAGATACACAGAGGCACCTCTGATGAGTTCAGGCCCTGAGTTTCTGGGCTCCACATAAAAAGACTCAATTTCCACGGGAAGTGACTACGTGAGATGACTCTTAGCAAATGAAACAGTGTGGTGAGCCTGGACAGGGGCTCCAAGTAGGCTTCTGGAGCTTCAGAATTTACATGTTCCCTGACCATGAAAGTGGTCCAGGTCTTTTGGAGAATAAGGTAGGAAGGAGGGAAGAAATGAGTTTATTTTTGAAGTGGTAGGAAGGGCAGATAATGCTTTCTTCACACACACACTAATTAGTGGCTGGTAGAAGAAAAAAAATAATCACAAAAGCAAAAAAGTGGCATGATAAAATAACATGTTTGAAGCCACCTTTTCAAACCTTCTGTAGACCAAGAAACTGAGATGAGGTACCTTTTCTGTGGTCACACAAAGCAATATGGGAGGCAGGGAGTAGGGTGGGGGACTAGGCCCTCTATTTCCAGTTCTCAACATTGTCCTGCTCCCTGTGCTCCTCACAGAGTGAACTTGCTTCCCAAACTGTCCTGACACATGGGGCACATGCACCGAGCAGATGCCTGGCTGCTGGGGCCACCAGGGAGCTCACCTCTCCTTGACTCTGCTGATTCTAGTCCCTTCAGCTCTCAATACGGCCTATTTGATTTTCAAGAGAATTGATTTGTTTGTTTCTTCAGCTTCCTTTTATGCTATGAAGAAATCTACACAGAACTTCAAGTCCTCAAAGTTCACGTTAGAAATGTGGCCCTTTCCCATGGCTTGATCCCCAGCACATCTAGCAGCACTTGCCAGCAAATGGCAGGTACATGTCCTTGGAGAGGGGTAAAGGTCAGTGACAATTTTCCAAGGAAGCAAACAGTGCAGTGAGTCTTAGATGATTCAGATTTGCAAAGACAGGTGGGGACCTTATGAGCAGGACCAGACTGCAAGAGAGATGCTTTGGCAGCAAACACAGAGGCAGGGCAGGGTGAAGTACACAGTGACTTGCTAAACCTGCCCTTCTCAGACAGCGCTGCAGGAGAGAATCTTGGGAATCCTAATATACCTCTCAGGGTTCTGTGTGGGGAGGTAACTAACCTGCAAGCCAATCAGGTCCATGTCACAAGCCTGACAAGCTTGTAGTCCCACATTGCAAAAGCAGAGCCTATCCACAAACCAATTCTTCAAATTCTTCTTAAAGTTACCATAGTCTACCTCCGGTGAAGAAATTGATATGTGTCTGTACTACGTTGTAGCTTTTGAGACTTGAAGCATTGAGAATGGAAATTGGTTAACTATGCTTTAAGAAGATTTTAGGGAGGTATCTAACTACTGTGTAAGATAAAATCTAAATATACACAAACAAGGATATTTTAAAAACCCAATTGAAGGGTGCATACTATATTTGTAATATAGGCCATAAACCAGAGGGTTTAAGCTTACAGCTTTGTTTTATGTCTCCATTTAGTACCATATGCCATTGCAGGGAAGCCCTCTCTCCATGCTATTGTTCATTGCCAGCTCCTATGTGCACTAGAAGATGCTCAAGTCCAGAACGCTCAGAAGATTTAGTCACTCAGGTACCTGCAGCTCAGCTTTGGATCATTCTAGCCTCTCTCCCTATTCTCTACAGAGACTGTATTAGACGCTCCTCCTTTCTTTTTACCACATTCCAGTTTGACAATAGGAGTTTGATGGAGTATAGCTGGTTGTTTAAGATGACAAATTACAAATAAGTGATATTTCAAAACTAAAGTTGATTGAATACTGCTATGAATATACTGTCCACATAATACGAGCTGCCCTCGATTTACAGATACGGAAACCAAGGCTGAATAGGGTACTAGAAACTACATAGCTAGTAAATGCCAGGGCAAGTATCTGACGGGCTTCATGTTTTACTAAAACATATAGAACACTGAAAGCTCTCTGCAAAGAAGGTAATAGGAATAGGAATTGTGTTAATTAACTTGAACAGAGACAATATCGTGTTTATCTTTACAATGGATAAGCAGATAAAGGGTTTGCTTAGGTGGGACTTGTAAGAGACCTAGTTGAGATCCAGCCTCCCTGGCCTGGCTGAACTGAAAGGAAAAGAGGACAGTGGTTTAATAGGACTATAGAACATCAGCCTGATTTGGGACCTAACATAGGGATGAAGCGTTCTTCATGGGAGACATACAACAACACTACATTTTAAGTGAACAAAATGCCAAGCACTCTCTTGGTTCCTCTTACAGATATCTCAAAGGAAAGGTTTGTACTCCTACCTCAGCACCTAGCATAGTGTGAGGTACACAAAAATATCTGTATATTCATTGATAAGATGACAATAATCAAGTTCACAGATGTGAGCTAAAATTTAATGACAGACAACATAATTTCAGGGAGCGTGGAAGAGTTTATATTCCCATACTATTTGATTACTGTCTCTTTTTTCAGCCTTTCTCTCATCCTGTAAGTGGTTTGGGAGTTTAAAGGTATTACAGAAGGATTAAGGGTACATTTATCAAGGGTGGAAGGTCAGTATTCCACGTGTAGACTGTTGGGTCATTTTATGCCTGAAGGAAGGTCTTTATTCTCTTTTTCCTAATTGGAAATGAAAATCTATGAATTCTAGTTTGAGGGTGTTGAGAAAAGTGGAAAAGTCTAGTGCCTATGGACCCACCCTGACTGAGAACAGATGATCTTGATGAGTCTGTGTAGCGGTCACGAGATGTGCTATGGACGGGCTGTAAAGAAAAAACAGATCTGAACAAAACCATGCAGGTCACCCAGGGCCTCAGGAGCCGCCTTTCCCTGGGATGTGTGTAAAAACAGGGAGTAGGACATAAAAGTCAGCCTACTCAGATCTCTGCAACCTGGAGGGAGGGGCTCGGAAGGCAGGAGAAGGTTACGTATGCTCTAGGTCAATGCTCTCTACTCAAACCTCCTATTTACCCGCTGCGTTTCCAAAATCAAGATCGTGCCTGTCAAACTCTTTCCTAGGAAGATTCAGAAGCAGGTGACTCAAGATGAAGAACCATATTATCCAGTTTGTGACCTCGAAAGAATATCTCATTTAAAGAGCCCCTGAGGGAGATTGAGTATTTGATATAAAACATGACACATTTTCAATTGTGGCTTGTACATACTTTGTTCCCCTCCTCTATTGATTTAAATTCCATCCACAGCCCGGCATTTTTTTCTTTCATATCTCTATTACCAGATTGATCATGTTGTGCTATATTACTTAATGTGTCTGCCTCCCCTGCTTTCTGTAAGCTTCTCCATGGTAAAGACATTGCTTCTGTGGCTTTCCAGGGCCCGGAAGAATCCCCAACATCCATACACTGTACTGTGCATGCTTGTGTAGTCAGTGAACCAATTAATTAACTTCTTAAAGGGTCAGGATAAGGGAAAGGAGAACAGAGTGGCTCAAGAAAAATATGGAGGCCAAGACAAGTATCTGGAAGAGCAAAAATGCACATGTTAAAGAGGGTCTCTGGGGACACCACCCCACACTGAATGACAAAATTTTTAAAATAATAAATAAATAAATAAATGAAAAGCATCCCCCAGACAGCCAGAAGCCTAAGGGATCAAAGCAAGGGGAAGGAATAGGCTAAGTTAGTCAACAGGACAGGGAAAGGGAAAAGTAGGGATTCTTCCTCAAATATCAAGGTGGTCTGTTCAAGAGTGGGCAAGACAATTCAGCAAGCCAGGCAAGAGAGAACACCTGGGTCACAGGACGATCGAGTCACGTGACACCCACAGAGAGGCAATAATGTAGCCCCTGACATTACAGGGGGGAGAGAGAGCTGAGGGAGAGGAGGTGCAGTGAGGAGCCAGTGATGGACTAGAAGGTCTGAGAGTGTTGACCCTGGGGCCAGCTTCCACTCAGGAGGGCCTGTGGAGGGGAAGGTGACCGCAGGTCAGAACCTGGGGGAACAGATGCTTAACCTGAGTTTAGTCACTAAGTGTTCTGTCTGGATGGATCAGAGAGGAGAAGCAGCTCAACTGATCTCACCTTGGAGGGGCCCTGTGGCCTTGGGGAGGTAAACAAAGGGTGCATTTGTAACTTAGAAGGTCACAGGAGGAACGCTGTTCTTTGTCATCAGCCGTTTTCTGAAATACGAAAGGTTGAGGGGATTTCATAACCTTGGCTGCTTTCCAGGCTCGTGGGGCTCTGGTAAAATTCCACCCTGCCAGGTATGAGAAGCCTTTCTTACATTTACCCATTTATTCCTGACAGTCTGTGGGGACCCAGGCAGGTTTGTTCTGAGATCTGTTTTTCCTGAGGTGGCTGGTTATATTATTTGTCTGGATTCAGGCTTCTGATTATGTTTTGTGCGGGTTCCAGTCCTATTTTTCTTCTTACCCAACTGAATTTAATTTGGTATACATTCATAATACATACATACATACATACATACATACATACATACGTGTGTGTGTTTGTGTGTGTGTCTGTCCACACTATAGCAAGTATACAATCCTATTATTATTATGCTCCCTTCAGCAAGACTGCCTGTGTTCTGGGACAATCCATCAATCACTTCCAGTTAAGTGACTTCTTTGAAGATCATTTAAATTCCTTTTGCTTTATCTCTGTCCCCATCAAAGAAGCTTTCTGATTATGATTTGGCTTCCTGTGTAGTTTGACTACAGGGAGGGAATGTACTATCAGACAGCTCTTAGTGTTCTGGGTGTGACAATTGCTTCTTATTGTATCTTGATCAGATGGTCCTGTGACATCCACCTGTTTCACATGCATCTCAGTTAACACAGGTCAGTCCCTAGGGCCTCTGCCACCTGCCCTATGGCAGAAGCTTGTCTCCGAGACTACAAAGAGCAGGTCAGACCCAATAGCTTAGGGCCTCCCGCAAGGTGCTTCTTGGAAATGATACCCTGGGTCATACTACTACTGTGTGGAGTCTTTGCTTCCTTCTTCCAAAGACTGTCACAAAAGTGTATCTTCCAAGTCCTAGTCACCCCAGGAAACTTGAGAAGACGCGAATTCCACTCCTAAAGCTTACATTTGCCTTCTTTTTATCCAATAGTTGCTGCTTATCCTCACATACCTTCTCTCATCTCCATAGGCAAAGGTGCTGGTGTGTTTTATATACATATATGTGTATACATATATGCGTATGTTACTAATTTGTGTTTTCTATCAGTGTGAGTCTCATCACTCCGGCTCTTCATTTTTCTGGTGAGCATGCTTTGGAAGCTTTGTCTGTGTTCATCTAGTGTATACTATTTCCAGTTTTGAGGCGCCTGGACCACCTTAGAGCATTCCCCCAAAGACATGCAGATTGCATTTCGAGGCAGGCGGTGCATTGAGGAGCAGTTCCTCATGGGCTCCTGCAGACTGTAAAGGGTCCCTTGCATGCAGGGGCCAGGGTTCTTCAACTTCATGTTGTTTCTTCCAGAGCTGAGACTGTAGTGCTTTCTGGAATGGCTACACTGCACAGAAGGACACCCCTGAATTCAGGCCTGAGGATGCTGATAATGCACATTGCTGTCAACATGTGGCATCTTCTAGCTTTCTTATTGTTGCTCCTCGCCCAGTTGGTGCCTAATTGTTTCACTTTTCACATTTGTGGCTGCTAAAAAATTTACTCTTCTTGCCTGGTAAGGCTCTGGGTTTGAACTGTCCCATTTTCTCCTGTTCTTACCTTTGATCCACTTCTATAACCCTGCTGTCTTTGATTGCTAGCTTACAGAAACTGCTCATGTTATTTATTAGTCTCTTGTCAATTTTAGACATTAAAATGAAAAATTTCTGCTGATGTCACCTGCCAACATTGTCCATAAAGCTTCAGTCTCCAATTAGTCAAGTTCAGACTTTCTCCTTATATGCCATGCTTCTGAGGTTTTGTTTAAGAACTCAACCCTGATCCCAAGGTCAAAACTTTATTACCATATTTTCTTCTATTAGCCTTCTACAAGCCACTGCGTTTGCTTCTTTGATCTGTCCATGATCGTGACTGCATTTAAAGGAAACTGGTTCTGTTGTTCTTTATTCTTCAAGGCTAGCTTCAACAAATGTGGAAGTCAGGTAAGCACATGAAACCTGCTGTTTTCTCAACGCCGTCTTCTAGGCAATTTATCTTTCCCTGTTGGTTCACGGAGCCACCTTTTATCATGTGTTAATTTTCCAAAGCAAAGTGTATCATCAAGAAACTAATGATTGGATTCGCTGGTTAGAGAATAGAAATTGGAACAAAGGCCTCTCAAACCCTGCAGAGTCTCCAGGATAAACTGCAATCTAAGGAAACTCTTGTACTGAGAGTGAAGCCCCTGGGGTCTTCCCAGTAAAACGCGGTAGCTTTGCATTGCAGAGCCTCTTCTATTCTCTCTGGCCACAGAACTGACCAAGCTCAATAGCAATTGATGTATCAGTTAAGGGGCTGTTCATGATTCCTTTAAGTACCTGACCCCATTAGCCCTTCGGGGAAACTTCCAGCAACAATCACTGCCATCTCAATTTTAGAGATGAGGACCGGGAGATGGCCCTACTCGATAAAAATCCTTGCCTTGAATGCACGAGGATCTGAGGTCAAATCCTCAGAATGCATGTAAAAAGCTGGAGCATGCTGGTGCACACCTATAATCTCGGCACAGGGGAAGCAGAGAGAAGCGAATCCCTGACTGGCCAGCCAGCCTAACTGAATCAGTGAGCTCCAGGTTCAGTGAGAGACTTTTTTTTAATTATTAATAATGATGATGATAAGATGGACAGGAACTGAGGAAGTCACCACAGCCTATGACTGATCTCCATGTACCTGTGCAACTATTTGTCCTGACTAATTTATGACAGAAAAATACTTTCAAGTTCTGTGTCTCTTATGATTGTTTCTCGTTACCTCTCTCCCCTGCCGTGATCATATCCTTCGGGGCCTGAAGGAGCATCATACTAGCTTCGTAGATCATGCTGCCGCATATACATATATATATATATATATATATATATATATATATATATCTTTTATGCTTTAGATCCTATTGGTACCCCTCTCCATTCAGACTCTGGCTTCTCTGAAGCTGAGACCACTCTTGCATGCCACAATCATCCACTGAGCCTCACTAGCGGAAAGCAGGCTGCTTCCCTTGACAGAGGGCCCGGCAGTCATCTGGAAGACTTATCTGGGCAGTTAAGGAAACCTTGGCGCCTGAAGAAGGCACTCAGAAGATGACAGGTCTGAATAGTCTGACAAATCTTTATCGCCCCCAAATTTCCAGTTCTATAAGTCATGAAATAAATCTTGGTTCACATCAAATAAATTATTGTCTGTTTAAGAACAAAGAGGTGGATGGAGTAAAGAGTGTACAATCGGCCTCTGCCTCTTGCCTCTCTCAGCTCAATAGCAGGATTTTTTTTTGATACACAGCTTTGCCTGAACTGTTCCTGACACTAAATCTCGGCTGCCAACTCCATGGTGGATAGCTAGGAGAGATGACACAGAGCCATGAAAGGGTTAAACTTGTTTTTGAAGAATTAAGAGGACTCCCAGCAGAGAATAAAAAAAATTTTTTAAAAATTAAAAAAAAAGCACCTGAAAGATAAACTGTTATCCTACTTTGCTGGTTGGGCAGATGGAATAATGGGCAGTTCCTTAGATCAGTGAAGGTTTATCCATAATAGAAAAGATAATCAATCAGCAGAGAATCTTAAAAGAGAAGGGAAGAGAAAAAACAAAAGAAACTACAAAAAAATAACAGTGCCAGGGAAAAGAAATTTTAAGAATGAAATGGGAACATCTGTGTTCTCCCACAGCTCAGGCTGAGCCTTCTTCTTCCCTTGCCTATGACAGAATGACTCTGAATCATCGATTTGTGTATCTTTTCCCCTGGCCACAGTGTCATGTTCTTGTGGAAGAAGATTCTGCTTTTCATTCACGCTTGGCATATGCTAGGTCTAGTACAATGCGTGGTACACTGTAGATGCTTGCTACATGTTTGTCAAATGAACATGAATTTACTGGTAGCTTGAAAGTGCTGATATTGACCCAAACACAGTGCTAGACGTTTGACCTCCTTCATGTGAACAAATCTCTCAACAGGTAGATAGATATTATCAGAGCCATTTTACAGAAGAAAAAATTGAAAATCAGAAAGGTTAAATAATTTTCCAGAAGTCAGACATTAAATAAATGTAAGAGCTCTCTCTCTCTGGCTCTAAAGTCTATGACTTTTCTTGGGTTGACTACTTATTTCTAGGTAATTCTTTATGATATAAAGTCTGGCTACTACCTGCCATGTTACGTCCCACCATTTCCCTACATTCCCTCCATTTGGAACCCTGGAGAAAGGGACGGGGGGGGGGGGGAATTCGAAGCTATTCTAGTCATTCTAGCTTGGTGGGTTATTCTCTCTGGACATTCTACCTTCAACTCCTTGGAGGCAAAAGGCACATTTCATATGGTTCTGACAGTTCCTCCCCCAGGTGCTTGCACACACGATTTGGCCATAGGCAGTGATAACACCCTCTGTTGCTTCGAGAGTGATAGAAAGATGGTGCCAGAAACCCCAGGATCTAAGGCACACAAAACAGAGGTCCACAGGAGTTGTTCTTAAAAGTCCTGCTGAGAGCAGAATCAATCCATCAGAGGTACACAAAGCAGACCAGCTCTTTGAGGACAAATGAGGCTTCAACAAAGGAAGCAGAGGGCCCAGGCATAGGTTCTGGAAAAACTGGAGCATGGTGGAGTCAGCCTGTCTGCCTCTAATCCCCTTTCCTCTCTGGGCAGTCAGATAACATCAGGCAACGAAGTGAGCTTTTAGTCACTACCATTCAGCCTCACCACTGTGACCTTGGATGGCCTTCATCTTTCCTACCCAGACTCCCTCAGAAACCTCCCCTGTGCCTTTTGAGACATTTGATGTAAATGCTACTTCTGGGACTAGTCTTCCCTGTGAGAGGAGGGAGCTAGTGTGTGAGACAAGAAGTGCTGAATTAAGCTTATTATTAGAAGGCACCTGAGCACTGGCTACTGAAGGGTCATCCATCTCGGCTGGGCTGAAGGGATGCAGTGTGATTAATGCAGCTGGTTAGAGGGTGGGCCCGCCTCAGCCTGTCTTCTTCTCTGGGTGCTGCTTGAAGAATTCATTAGGAGAAAACATCCAGGGGAGAGTGGCCGCTGTCCTCACCTCCCCACCTTTTGCCCGGTCGGTTTGCTCCTTCCCTGCAGCAAGGACAAGGTTGATTGAAACTGGTGGGTTCTCATGTAGGATTCAGAGACAATCAGCACTGAGCCTGCACAGGAAGGGTTAAAAGCTCCAGAATGTGTTCTATTGGAAATAAAATAATGAGAATAATTCTCCTCCAGGCTGACGGAGCTGGAATCTTCTCTGAAGATCTGTCCTTGAAAGAGAATGCCATCTAGCCACTCTAACAGTGGACAGGCAATTTCAGTCTGGCATGGGAAGTATAGAACATGGATGCATCAGGAGGCCAGAGGAAGGACTTCCCTTCAGTCCTTCTAGAAGGGGTAATGTTCTGGTTTAGTGGGAAGGCTCACCAATCCCTTCTAAATGGTCCACCAGTCTGCCACACAGTCAGCCTTCCCCTGCCCTCCAGGGGAAGATTTAGGCCCTGAAACATGGGTGTGTAAACAAGGCCTCCTATTTAACCACTCTCTAGGCCCCGTACTTCCCACTCTGCATTCACTGAGGCATCACTTTTTTTTTTTTATTCTATAAAAATCTCACTGTGCTTTGCCCTGCTGGTGTCCATTTAATTATAGCTAGAGTGTCTGCTGAGGAGGAGGAATTCTCTCCCTCCTTCCCGACTTGAAAACACTCTTTATTAATGACTTAGGCCACCTTGCCACATTTTTACACATTCACGCTGAACCCCTGCCCTTGCTTTTGGGAGCAGGAGTGACTAGGCTTGAAGAAATCTCATTTTATTGACTCATCAGGTTGAATAACCTGATACCTCACACCTAGGCAGGAGCCCAGTTATTTCTGTGTTTTATTCATGAGAAGGCCTCCATCTCTGGACAGGAAGATTTAGGCTGCAATGCCAGGTCCACAACATGTAGCTGGTGGATCCTGGGTAAATCACTTTTTTGTCATCTACCACACCAAAACAGAGAAAAACCCTGTTACCGACACTAACTTCTAGTTCTTTATTGTCTCTTGTCTCCTTGGTACCAGTGCACACAGTCATCACCATTATTTATTTTATTATTCATATGCTTATTTTTTCTCTCCCTCATTCTAGGAAGGATTTGAGAACATTTACACAAGAAAAAAAGATTGAATAAAAATAAATGACAGGACAAATTAGTACTCTAAACTACATGTCATGAGGTTTGTGCTGTTTTATTAAAAATAGGCTCTTGTTGGTCTTAGAATTCTAGTTGCCAAATGAAGTCATACAACCCAGAAGAAGCAAGCATCCACATCTTTCAGGGGGCGGAAGGGGCACAGACAACAAGCTATTTTTCTGCTCTAAGAACTGACAAAGATTTCATTCTCAGTATTCTAATAAAAGGACATCGGGAGATGTAGGCACTAACACTCTCAACAATTTCAAAGCGTGAAGATGCCAGGAATTTCTTAAGGCTGTTACTCATGTTATTACTCAATGCCAGAGAAAGACATAATGTCAGAAGGGAATTCAGTAGAAGATCCTTAAAATTGGGGATCAAAACTCTACGCTCCAAGGAGGCATCTCTTTGTTTTCGACTTGACCTGCTAATACACTTGATGTTATTAGTCCAATTGTATTCATGTGTAACCCCAGACTTGCAACATCAGGAGCTCTTGGGAGCTTATTAGAAATGCAAATCTTTCCTGGTTGAACAGGCCTACAGAATAAAAGACGCCACAGGTGGGGCCAGTAATCTATGCTTTAACAAGACCAGATATAATTTGAGAACTAGTGGAATAGAGAAGAATGAGTGGACTGCATGTCCTTCTGACAATTACTAGAGATCTATTTCTTCCCTCAGAGTCTTTAATTAGACTTGGACAGCAGGCAGTTTGAGGATATATTCTCTTGGCAAAAGCCTGGAAAGCAAATACTTATCTTCTTAATTTAAAGTAGACCCATAAACTCTCAAAACTCGGTAGGCAGAAGTATGGTTATCATTTTCCCTCTTCTGCCTAGCAGCCTCTGAGCTCCCTGCTGTATGCAGAGAGGTGCTGGGGTAAGCCATCAGCAGGACCAAGCATTGCCCCTGAGATAATTCTCCTGTAATGGGTATGTCTCTTAGTGGCTTCCTTTTCTGTCCATATTGTTTTGCACACTCATTTCTTCTGTCTTCCCCACAGTTCCTTCCTCTAAAATTCTGTTATTCCCTTTGATATGAATAGAATAAAAAAAAGAGCCCTAAAGCTGAAAAGGACCACAGTGATAATGGAACACAACCTCTTCTTTTTAAAAATTTTTATTTATATATTTATTTATTACAATTTATTCACTTTGTATCCCCACTGCAGTTCCCTCCCTTTTCTCCTCCCTGCCCTACCGATCGTCCCTCTTCTCCCCCTGTGCCCTTTCCCTAATCCCCTGATAGAGGAGGACCTCCTCCCCTTTTATCTGATCCTGGCTTATCAGGTCTCATCAAGGCTGGCTGCATCATTTTCCTCTGTGTCCTGGCAAGGCCACAGCCATCAAGGGGAGGTGATCAAAAGAGCCATGTCAGAGTTCATGTCAGAGACAGCCCCTGTACCCCTTACTAGGGAAACCACTTGGAAACTGAGCAGCCAACGGGCTTCCTTTGAACAGGGAGTCTAGGTCCTCTCCATGCATGGTCCTTAGTTGGAATATCTGTCTCTGCAGGTCCCCTGGCCCATGTATTTTAGCTCTGTTGTTCTCCTTGTGGAGTTCCTGTGCCCTCCAGGTCTTTCTAGCTCCCTCTTCTTCCATAAGAATTCCTGCACTCTGCCCAAAGTTTGGCTATGAGTCTCAGGATCTCCTTTGATACCCTGGTGGGTAGAATCTTTCAGAGATCCTCTGTGGAAGGTATCTGTCCTGTTCCTTCGTTTCTCCTACTTCCAATGTCTATCCCATTTGCTCTTCTGAATGAGGATTGAACATCTTCCCTAGGGTCCTCCTTGCTGTTTAGCTTCTTTAGGACTATAGATTTTAGTATGTTTATCCTATATTTCTTTCTGTGGATAGCAGATCTTAGAGCCTGGCATATAACCAGGGGCTTGAGGAATCTTAGTTGAATTGTTTGCTCTCTGCATGTGACAACTCCTTATAGCTTGCTATATAGCATATAATGCCTATATAAGCAAATATTATTACCTCTATCTTTTCTTTTATATTGAGGCAAGGTATCACTCTGTAGCCCAAATTGAGCTAGAACTTACTGGGTATCCAGGAGGCCTCAAACCCACAGCAGTCTTTCTGCTTTAGTCTCTTAGGTTTGGGGGCTACAGACGGAGGTCACCATCCTTAGCCTTAGTGTCATTTTTAGAGGTAGAAATTCAAGCTTGCCCAGCTGGATGTTTACAAAGTCATGCAGGTTCTAACAATATAAAGCTAGAACCCAAGCCTGTAAGCTTTGAGCCCATTTACTTTTCTCTTCCACTGAAGCGGTTAATGCCATCGTACCCACACAGTTTGAATGACTAGCTTCTGTGTGAATATTAGCTATGTCTTACCATGATCATCTTGGGGTAACAAAGGCGCAGACTTCAACTTTTCAGCACCCACAGGAATCACTCACACTTAACTGGTCCTCTGAGGAAGGACTTACTTAGAACCTTTATCATCACCCCATTCTCTGCGGTGCCATTGGAGATGTGGTAGTTTTATCAAATGCCTCTGACAAACGTAGCTGCTAGGCTATCAAAATCAGCTTGACATAAACTGAAGATATAGTGAAGGCATTTTTGCATTTTCCACCTTCTACATTAGCAAACATATTCCTGCACACAGGAAAAAAAACATGGGTAAATATGTTGAAGCCACATGCTATTTGTGTTTATAAGAAAATATCTTGATCTAGCAAAGTTAACCTAAACAAAGTCTGCATAGAGGGAGAAGAAAAAGGACAGCAAGTTGTATGACTGAGAACAAAGTGAGGAATTGTTTTACTCAACAGTGCAACACAGACTCGGACTTCCTTTGCTGCCTAAGTTTTTACTTCAGAATTTGCTTCTGCGTTAAATGTCTTGAACTCTCCCCACTCCTCCCCAATGCTTGTGGCCCTCACAAAGGCTAAATAAGTGATGCTGAGGGTACCAAGGATACCATAATAAAAATTAGGGAAAGACAAGCCTTTTCTAAGGTCAGACTTAATCCCAAACCATCAAGCACAGCTTGGGAAGGGGAACATGGGCTAAATTTGTGCTTCTACTCACCTCTCCGCCAGGCATCTTTACATAAGACACAGCCAATGCCACTGTGCATGACAACCCTGCCCTTGTGTGTATCATGTATGCACCATAGTTGGGAGGCCTTTTGAATCAACATGACCAGCATCTGGTCACAGCTCATCTAATTCAAAACATGCTTTCTCTTAAGTTGAATCACATCTGCATCATACTAGGTTCTGGGCATCAAGGGTAGCATGGGAGACTATGCTCGCAGATTCTTCTAATATATTGCATCGAAGACTGACTTCTTTCATTCCTCTTACAAAATGCCTCATCAAGCAAGTCTAGATCAATTAATTATGTTACCTGCACTCACTAGACTACATTTAATGTTTACAGTACGCCAGGCATTGTTCTAGATGCCACGTGCGTTAACCATGTTATCCTTAACCCACTTCCAAGGTAGCTATCAAAGTTCCTACTGCATAAATACAGGACTTCTCTGGAACAACTGAAGGTCACAGCTAACACATAGTCAAGCTGGGATTCCAACCCCATAGTCCATTTTGAATATGTGCTAACTAATCACTCTGAGCCTATGTAAGACACTGGAAACATAGGATACCCACCTAGCTAGCTATGCGGTTAAAGGCAAGTCTAAGGGCATTAGAGTTCATCTGGCCCACCCTTTCTTCCTCCTAGAGAGCCAGTCTACTTCAACCTCTCAAAGCCACTGGGTTGTCTACTGCCTGAGTCATTACATCCTTCTGCCTTTCCTGTTATCTAGGAAAAATGCTTTGTTTATTTAAGTAGGTGACTAATAGTTGTGAGGACTGTGTTTGGTGCCAAGGAATCTGGGCTGCCAGGATGTATGTTAGGTCTGCAGATCCTGCCCCAACTTGTGTGTCCCTTTCTGAACCCTGATGAAGCTACCAGCCTTGGGACTTTGCCAATGTGGTCTGTACTTGCTAGGATGTCACTGTTCTTGCCAGCATGAAAGGTGGCCCCGCTCAGTGACCATGAATGCACAGTACTTACAGGGACTCATTAGTGGAGACCCCATTAATCCTTCTGTGGATATAAGAATTACTCCCCACACTGGGCTGCTGAGCTCCTTAAGACCTCGAAGTCTTCCTGTGTCTGTTTTAAGGCTTTAATGCTCTGCTTCTATCACCATGGCAACATGAACACAACTCTACCAAGTACTTTAAGTACCTGAGGTTGGAAGAACAGCACATTTGCCTCCAAGGGTCATTGTGCAGTTGGCAGGTTGTATTATCTGGCAGGGTGTTTGCTGCTACGATTCCTGATGGATTGACCTCCTGAGCATCCAAAGGAAGTAGCAATGGCCAGCAAAGGTCTCCAGTTTGGCAGGCTGAGGCACTTCTGCCAGTCACTGTCCCACAAGCTGACAAACAACTCAGCTTCCTCTGCCTCTCATCCTCCTTACTCCTCCTCTCCCTCAGCCCTAAAAGTGTCTTCTGGGTCTGCAGAAATCTAGTTCACCAGGGCTCTGTTCATGTTACAAACTGGACCCAAGAGGATCTAGAACCTCAGCTCCATCCTGCCTCTGCAGGACAGAGCACGTGAGGTCTTACAGAGGTTTGCAGGGCTAGAGACCTGAGACTTAGATTTAAGGGCACAGCAACACAAAAAGACCTGCAAATACGGCCGACTTTGTGTCTGCCCGTCCTTGTGGAGCTTATTTCACTAGAGCACTCCAGAAGATGGGAAGACTCAGGAGTCTCAAGCTATTTCACAGGGTGACTGGGGATTCACATGCAGAGTAACTGGGTGTCTGAATTAATCGAGACTACCTGACTTGGAGTTCTTGGTTTTTATTTTTTCCTTTTATGATCACATACACATACACACACACACACACACACATACTCACACACTCTTAATAAATATATGTATTGATCTAGTCCTATACTGTCAGATTCTCATAATCTTTTCAGATTATGATTTTAAATCATCAGTATTCACTGTTTTATTTAGGACTCCCATTATTTAGCATCTGTTTCTTGCACACACATACACTCTGGGTCTATTTCTAGGACCCTCTGGGCCCATTTCTGGGACCTAAAAAGTATGCTTCCTAAAACATAGCTGTATCCCATCACCATGAATCAATACAGTATTTAATACATGCTCTATGTTCTGAGGGAACTAGCACTTAATGTTTGTTAGGTATCTGGAGAAAGGAAAGAGAGGAACAAAATAGAGGTAGAGACAGACCAATTGTCCTCCATAAGTAATGCGGGCTGCAAAATTGAGGGCCTGAGGTAGACCCTCATAAAGGTTTCTGAATCCAGGTTGGCCCTTGCAACCTAAGGAAGCAGGCTCAGTTAGTGAGTGGCCTGCGCTTTGAGGCATACTTGGCATACATATCTTAAGATGGTATAATACACATCACAGGAGTGCTGGATGGAGGAGGAGGACTGATCAAAGCTTCATTATTCTCATACCTTTCCCAACACAGACCCATCCCAATTTCACGTCATTGTTTTTTGTTTGTTTGTTTGTTTGTTTTTAATAACCTCCTAAATTCAGTTCGTGCTTCACATATGTGCATGACTGTGGAACTATTGACTGGAACACAGGAATTCTACCAATGACCATGTCCTCAAAAATGACATATTCTCCTACTCCAGAAACTATCAACCGCAAACAGCTCTTCAGGAAGGGGTGAGAGCTAGTGATGATCCACCCTCACCTATGCCAGAATTTCGGTCGGCTTGATCTTCCGCACATTTAATGAAAGGAATCCCAGCTACAGTTGAGCTCATCTAGAAGAGAGCAAGCCATAGCCCTTGTCTGCATCCTTCAGCTCTTGCACTCTTGATGCCCCATCTCCCGTGAATGTCCCTGAGCCTTTGTGGCATTGGGAGAGCTGATGTAGATGTCTCATTCAGGGCTATGTGCTCCATCTCTTACTCTCAGCACAATGACTAGTTCTGCATCTCTCCGCTGACTGCTACTCACTGCAAAAAGAGGCTTCTCAGACCAAGGCTAACCCTTCCGTTCTCTGTCAACCACTCACACGGGGTGAACTTAGAAAAACGTGACTCGAGAATCAGTGGTTGCCATTTCTATTAAAATCATGCTATCTACTGATCTTTCTAGCTCAGCTCTTTGTCCTGTAGGTCAGTGTATCAATGCTAATTTTCATGACTGCTTCAGCTAATTGCCCTCTCTTGCCTCCATGCACACACTCCTAGTATACCCCAATAAGAGCTTTGCCTCAGCAGCCCAAAGAAACAGGCCTCTTTCCTCACTTGAAATCATCGTCAGGTATAGAAATTTATATGAATGGACCTTACTGTCCCCAAAGCAAAGGAAAACATGGGGAAATTCATCTCTTGGGTACAATTTGAGCTTTTAGAATAATCAAGTGCAGCTGGACATCTTAAGACTAAACTACCATTCATGCATTCAGCAAGAGCCATTGAATGCCCCTTCTATCCACAGGATCCAAAACAGTTTCCAGATGGGACGACCCAGATGTGGTTTCCCATTGCACATGCCTCTGGACGCTGCCTATGGACACGTGGAGAACAAAGTCAAGTCTTAGATCAGCTGGGATACACTGACCCTTACACAGGCTCCATCTGGCATTATACAGACCCAGGCTCTGTTTCTAGTCACAGGACTGCATGGACTGGGGTTATGGTCAATTCATTGCACCTCTGTCCTGCTGGAGGGACCCATGTACCTAGAGATAATCTCTCTTGAGGTTATTTGCCTTCCTGCGATGTCTGAGAGGATTTAATGATACAATGTTTGTAAATCGTTTTGAGGGCCTCTGAAGAATGAATGGTGCTATATAAATGCAAAGCGTCATTATTGCAGTGATCACAGAGGCATTCACTCTAGTTAAAGCAAGGAGGGGGAACCTTGATTCCATTATAATTTCCTCTTCCCTGGAGCTGATAAGGCTCTGAAATATGCGCCCGTTTTCCAAATGAAATTCTCCACTTTCATAATCGGCTCAGAGGTAGAATGTTTTTGGTAAAATTTTAGAAATGTCTCTTTAGGGTCTTCTGAGAAGGCAGAACACTAAGTAAGCACACTTTGTCAATGACAAAGGAGCTGTTTTGACCAAAATCATTCAAAGAGGCTCAGTTTTATGACTTCAAATTCTGCTGGTCTTTAGTCCCCACTGAGATAAATGGAGCAGCGTTGAATCTGAAAGGGGAAAATTGGCTTGGCAAGGTCTGAATGTTTGAAGCCGCCATTCAAGGGTTGCAGAACACAGACTGATTTTTCCATATCACCAAATTGTTTCTTTCTTGAGAATTTTTCAGATGATTTCTCCCCACGCTTGAAAAAAAAAAGAAAAGGTTTGTTATTTTTGACAATTTCCATCCTTCCAATTTAGAAAGATCATCGATTTTCAGAAGACTCAGAGTTCCTGTTTCATTTATAGACTCACTCCCCAAGGAGTAGCAATGTCCCTGTTGAGATGTCTCAAACTAAAACGGTTCTGGGCACCAGGCATCCTGGCAGATGAGCTTGGCTTCTATACCGAAAGTGGCAGGAAGTGAGGGTTATGGGGAACCCCAGAGTCTGCCAAGAATCTGCCACCCTCAGCTCTGGCTTGCTCTTGCCACATAGAAGCCAAGGTCCAGGGTTTCTTCCAGTCTTCTCCCAAATCAGTTATTCTTATGCCATCATCCAACTATAAATATTATTCATCAATTCATTTTCTTTCTTTCTTTTTGAAAACACTTTGTAGTCACACCAAATATTTACCCCCTGGGCTACTGTTTTCAACTGTGGTTCTAAGTTCGTGTGAATTCTACAATATAATTAGTCTTAGAATAGCAAAAGAATCACAGAAATCCGACAGCTCCTTTTTCTCAGTTATTACATCCCTCCTTCTTCCACCACAAGTCGCTTAATCTCTCTGTCTCAGCCTCCTCCTCCATAAAATTAGCATAATGAGCACACCCACTGCATACCCTCATATCTCTATATGAGTAATGTGAGTAATGGATGAGAATCTGAGTAAAATGCTAGAATGCTGTCATCTGTTGAATACTCAATAAGTCATATCCACCATTAGTTATCTGGACCATGGACTGAGGGGAAAAAAGCCCCCTTGTCATTTTTGTTTTATATCGTGTCTCTCCTGCCCAATTCACTTCAACCCAATCCTTTCTGATACGTTAAAGGATTATTATACACTAGTTACCTTTTACCTATGAGGCATGCATCCCAAGACCTCCGGTGGATGCCTGAAACCACAGATGGCACTAAACCCTGTACATATTGCATGCTACTCCTACTGTGGAGTGTAGCACATATATATGTAATGCATATACATATGAAGTGCTTTATAATTCTACAACTTCAGTTTGTCATAACCAGATGTCAGCATCATTACTCTTGAGTTTTAGGTCTCTTATTCAAGCACTGTGACAACATAGTCGTGACTTTGCTATGGCTACTAAAGTGAGAGGTTAACCCTCCCCCCTTCTGCACACACACTTCCATGTGAACATGTTTCCTAGTATACTGCTGTTGTCCTTCTTTAGGTTGAGGCAGCCATGTTGATAAGACTTCATGGGTTTAGCTTCCACGACATTTCTAGAAGACAAAGTGTCACAGTAAGTGCTCTTTCCTCTGTCACTTTTCATTAGGCCTGAACCCTAAACAAAGAACTACAGGGTACTTAGAAATGCTAAGAGCAGGGGGAAAAATAGTCTTCTTCAGGAAAGAGATTTCGAATTGGTCTCTTTCCCAAAATGGTTATCCAATACCAAGTGTTCAGCACTGAAATTATATACACACAAGTAACCTTTTACAGACAGAGTGGGTTGTGTTTGTACATACACTCACACACACAAATGTAACAACAATTTAAGAAATAGAGGACATGAATTTGAGAACAAACAAGAAGGGGGTACATAGGAAAGGAAAGTGGTAAACAACATAATTATTTAAATTTCATTTTTAAAATAAAATACAGAGGGGAGAATTCAAGATTTCCTCCTGCTATTCAAAATAGTGCTAACTCCTACCCACAAATGATTATTTCGTTTGGGGGCGTTTTCATTTAATGTTTCTTTTAACTGGATTGACCTCAGATAACTGAAACTGAAAAGTTGAAACCCCGAGTAAAGAAAGAAAAATGCTGTAGACTAAAAGTGGGGGGGGAGGAGGAGGAAGAGGTCAGGTCAGTCAAAGGTTGCTCTTCCAAAGGGCTGAGAGGGGAAGTGCCTGCTCAGGCAGCTGAGTCCATGTCCCAGCCGTCTGAGAGCCCCAGCCTCCCCATTCAGGTTTTTAGGAAGAGATCTTTGATGCCGCGCTCCTGCAGAGGCCAAGCATGGGATATAGAAGAAAGCTTCAACACGGGGCTTAGGCTTACTGCAACTTTCGTTTTAATCATCGACTTGATTGTAGACACGTGAAAGATTTTTGTGTTGGCTTGTGCACCTCACTTGTAAAATGAAATACCTGAGATAACCTTCAAGCTCCTTCTCACTTCTCACTTCTCTGATTCTGTGGCATTTTTTTGTATCTTCTCCAAGTGACTTATTCCCTTCCACTACTAGGCAATCACCAAATATCTGTTCCCAGTAATGATTCTTTGTCCTAAGAGAGTTTTTATCTCCCTGGGAAGACCAATACTATAAACTTGAAACAGATAACAATTCAATGTAACATATGATTAAATACAAAGAAAGGGATTCAAAGTGGCGCAGGAGCTAGAAGTTGAAGTGTAAATTGACTTTTAGTGATAAGGGGGAAGGTTGAATCACAGGCAATGGCCAGAAAAGCAAAGACGAAGGGCACAGCTTACCTGGTGAACAGCAAGAACAGAGGCTATGAGGTGGGCAGGGTTTAAACGCATGAAGGAAGCCCTTTGCCTTTATGTAGATGGGTAGGTAGATTTACCGAAGTGGGGAAACGTGGTCAAAGAGGCGGAATTCTTCCAGGCTCCAGGATAACAGCTCTTCCAGGAAAGCCCCAGATAATTACATTATTTAGTTGGTGAGATCTACATTTCCATTTCTTTAGAAAGTCTGCCACTGGAGCTTAAGGAACTCAGGGAAGATAATGGAATTCACACCAGGAATTGGGAATCTTGCAGGAGATATAAAGAGGAGGGTGGTCCCTTTCTTGCTGGCCCTCCTGAGACTCCCAGGCGGCTTTCCGGATGAATAATTACTACAGAAATAAAGTGTCATAAGAGAAAATCAGCACCGGTGTCATCACCGAGCTTTAAACCTTCAGTGTGAAATATTCTGCCCATGCCTCATCTGTCTGGGAGGACACTGGTGCTGTAGATGGGAACGCAGAATGTATCCCTATCATAGAGAAAACAAATGATCCAGGACCTACTTGTCATGCAGAAGACACCCATGTGCATCTCCTCTGCCCAGACAAAGAACAGAGGACATAAGCTGGAGAAGACTCTGGGCTGGCCACAGACAGGATCTGTGAGGGGCGAGCTCTTTGAAATGTAATTTTATTGATTTTTATGAGATGCTTATGTTGGTGAGAGGATTGAAAAGCCTATCAAATTGTGTGAGTTCCCAAATTCTGTCAGCTAAAATGGACTGACAGAGATGATACGCTTCTGCCCTTAGACTGGTGTGTGTTATTTACATGTTTGTGTGTGTATGTATTCATTGCATATATGTATTCATGCACATATATGCATGTATATTTAAGCCAGAGGTCAGCATCAAGCTTCTTGGTAGCTTTGTCTTCACCTTTCTCATTGTACCTGGATGTGATGGATTAGACTAGCCTTGCTGGCCAATGGGCTTCAGGGATCCTCTTGTGTTCTTTCCCTCAGTGCTGGGGTTAGGGAAGCATGCTACCAACAACCAGCCTTTCATGTGGATGCTGGGTCTTCAAATTCAGGGCTTTACACTTTCATAACAAAATGCTTAGCTGATTAAAACACCTCCCCAGTAACCCCTGTAGGCAAGTTTTCTGCATATATCATTTGCCAAAGCTATTTAGTAGCTCTTAAAACAACCTCATACAAGAGGGATCCTTTACTTCCTCACTGCCTCTCTTGGTGCAAACGGTTGGCTTGGATTAGCCTACATACACTCTCATTGACTTTTCTGTACTCCACTGACTGACTCAGTATGGGTCTTAGCTTAGATGCTATTATGAATGTGAAGGGTAAGGTTGGAGGATGAAGAATCGGTTTGAGCACATAGCCTCTAGCAGCACTTTGCCCCCCAACCATACTTACTTCACTGTGGTCATTCACACACTAGGCAAAAGGGAGAAACATTCTCTTTCTTCAAAATCAGGAAGAAGTCTCCAAGAAGAGTCTCCAAACTTCTACCTTCAAGCTACATAGGTGACCACCTTGTCTCTTCCCACATAGAATTTCTACCATTGTAGCCCCCCCCCCACCTTTGAAAGATTCAACATGTGATAGAATGGAGAACTATCAGTTGGAGACACAATAAATAAATGTTCCTTTCCTTATTAAAAAAGGACAAAATGGATGTATCTTCTAGTGTCGTAAGTAAGTACCCACTAAACAACAGGTTTACACTACACACAAGAGCTCCCCAGAGTCAGGCATGGGGGTATATACCCTAACTCCAGAACCCTCGAGCTGAGGTTAAGAGGATTAAGTTTCAGGCAAGCCTGTGTACAAACCAAACCAAAACAAATCAAATCAAATCAAATCAAAACAAAACAAAAAACATTGAGAATGAATCACCATCCAGCCCCAAACTCAAAGAACACTGAGATCCAAGCACAAACTCTGTCTCGTGTGAGCTTGAAGAGTCCATCTCTGCAGCTACACTTAATTCATCCATAGCTAACACGATGCTCTCCAACTGGGTAATGTTTAATAGCAAGATAAGTGATATCAAAAGCTAAAGTCACTGGTCCTCAGAAAAGCGTTGCCCAGAGGCATGATGGGAAGATGGAGTCAAGGCAAAGGCCATTCCCCACTCAGTGGTAACAGAAAAAGTAGGACGGTCATAGACTCCTCCAGCCAGAGACATGTATTACTTAGAAGAACCCAAAGGGTGTCATTAAATAATGCACAGCCCAAGCTATGAGAGCTTCTCTTGAGCCCATCACTGTGAACCCATGGAGAAAATACTGGCTGCTTATGAAAGGGAGGTAGACTAAACCCAAGAGAAGAATGCAGCTGTGAAGCATCTGAAACAGAAGTGGCCGGGAGCATCTCTGGTGGCTGATGAAGAAGGAGGCCTTGTTAAGCCCAGCATCAGGTGGGGCTGAGCTGTGGTTCTCTCCAGTTCCCTCCCCAGCTTGCAGTAGCAATAGTTTCTAGGAAAGACCCCAAGCGCACACAATTCTCTCTTAGTTGTTCTTCTCTTCCTTGACAAAAAATCCAAGGAGACAGAATGTTTCTGGGTTTGGTCTCTCAATCAAACCTCTGGGCTCCTCTTCGTTACTTCACTGTCTTATTCATGAAGAGACATGGGGCAGGGGAGGACACATGTTAGTTAGCCATCTCCACATCACAGTAGCAAACAACTTCGGAATGAGATGAGGGCCAGATAGAATTGAGGCTTAGAGACAAGAATGACTGAGGATTTGAAACAGCTGTCTGTTTATCTGAGGACTCTGTTATCAGGTTCATAGGCATGCCTAGGGACTGTGTGAAAATACCAGAGGAAGGGGCCTTTTCACAAGCAGTTGGGTCAAGGGAAGAAAATAAGATATCAGTAGAGTCTTGGCATATGGGAAGGACCTGGGGAATTGGTGCCAGCAAAAAGGAAGCCCCTCCCTGTGTAGGCAGAGCAAGAAAGGAAAATTCTGTGCTCGGGCAGAGCAAGGAAGAGCTGTGAACCCATGGAGGGAAATAGTGGCTGCTCAACGAAAAGAGGTAGACTAACCTCAGGAGAGGAAAGTAACTAATGAAGCATTTGGAACAGCTGTGGCCAGGGGCATCTCTGCAAGCCAAGGAAGAGAGAGGTCTTGTTAAGCCCAGCAGCAGGCAACTCTCTACAGATCCAGCCTTGCTCTTCTTGTCTCTTGTAGCTCTTGGGGAGGAGAAGAAAACTGGGGTGCATTTTCTCTCTTAACTACTCAGTATCTGTTGTGTTTACCCAAGAATATTTCCCCTTTGTATGCTTTAATACATTGATACAATAATGAATAAACAAGAGAAAACTATTTCCTCCTTTGTCAGACTGCCTTCTTTTCAATTCATGGTTTTGCTTTTTAAAAAGGAAAAGACTTTATGCAGAGTCTTCTCAGTGGATTATATTAGGAGGATTTTTTTTTTTGTCACTCTGGCATGAAAGTGAATATTCTTTTTGTCTTCTCTGAGCTGGGCTAGGCTAGAAGTTCAGAGTCAGTCAGTACCCTGGTTTCTGGCTCTGAATTTAAGAAGATTATGACTCTAGACTTCATTTCTTTTTTTGTTTTTCACTCTGAAAAAGACAAGACTTCATCCCATTCTGGCCACTAAGGGTCAGTGAGTCTGTGATAACACTCATCGTCTAACCCATGTTTTCTGAGCATCTACTGCATGCTAACTGATGCAAGCATGACCATATCTTAGTTCTTTCACATGCTCTGGAGAGGGTATCGGGTAAAAGACAGCAGCATCTCCTGAATAAGAATGGCTAGAGGAGACCAGACAGAAATACCACAGACACACGGTATCCAGAGGAGGACAGTAGGCCTCTGTAGGCAGGCAGCTTCCACCAGGGAGACAGACCAGAAAGTAAGGGCCGAGCATGATTCAGGAACAGAGGCCTAAGCCCCAGCCAGATATGTGACAACCAGTTGTGAGCTCGAGTTACTATGAAGGTTATCACTGGAAATATTGGAAATGGCATGAGAATCTAGTTTCTGGGGCATGACAAAGCAGAGATGTAGGACCCCAGGTGGTTGGCAGAGGCCCAACAGTGAGAAATGTACAAGAAAGGCCATCTCTATGTCACTAAACCACTGGATAACATAGTCACGCCTGTTGGATGAGAGCATCTTCCAACCTCCCAGCTCTGACTGGAACCTGCCTCGGTGTCTAGCATAGAGCTTAGTCTAACATGAACAATAAGTATCTGCAGGTGGCATGGAACAGAGTTTCAGAACCTGGAGCTAAGACAATGATGGAACAGTAAATAAGTACAATCATGATGTGACAATAATGGCAAACATTGCCAAAACTAGCAACCAACTGAGCAGGGGTACGGACTGGATACATGCTAATTAGTAAGCATAAGTTACCCCTCACAAATCCTACATAATTCTGTGTGGCGGGCATTATCATCCCCATTCAGTACATGAGAAAACTGAGAGATTATGGCACCTAATTCGCCCCATCCTGGATCACACAACTCTCAGGACCCTCAAGCATTGCATGTCTGTTTCTCATTGTGTCGGAAGCCATCTAGCAGAAGTCTCTGCTTAATCCTCGTCACTTCAAATCCCAGGCTCAGTCACAATATATAAATGCGTGTTCTATCGCTTCTGAAGCAGGGAATGGAGGGTGTGAATCTCACACTTGCTTTGTAAAGCACTTATTTCCAATTCTCTTCTCATATTACTTGGCCAAAGAAAGTCATGTGGCTATATTGACTCCAAAAGGGGTCAGGTAAGAGCATTCTATCATATGCCCAGTTGGAGAATGGTAGTCTTTATCAATGGTCCATTCTCAAGCCACCCAGCATCACAGAACCTGTAGGTGGAGAAACCAAGGTTTAAATACACATTGCTTCACTATAGAGTCTATGTGCTAGCCTCACTTTATACTGTAAGAGGGACTCAGCCATCTGGCAATCTTTCGCCCCCTTCACATCCTACCCCATACTGTTCTTGTAGCTTCTTCCCTACAATCCATCTCAGGCTGTGGGTTAGGAGACAGGCACCAGGTGATTGATGGCTTCCAGCAATAGTTGGGGAAAGATTATCTAGCAGCATGTGCTGAAGGAGCCGTGGCTGGGCGCCTGCTCATAATAGCAATTGAAGTGCCGGTTTCTGCGGGGTTTGAAGTGCCAGGTCTCTAGGGCTTATTAATCCCACAGCAGTCCTGGGAGGGGTTCATTGCTGCTGTTATTTATAACTTTTTGCTGTGCTCATCCAGCAAGGCAAGTCGGCTGGGATTATGTTCCAGGGACACAGAGGCCTGGCTGCTATCCAGACTAGGCCTGCAGAGGACTCTTGCTCCTCAGCTGGTTCCTGGGCTGCATTCACAAGGAGAAGTGAATGGAAGCTGTTTAGTCACGGTGATGTATGTGCCGGTGCATGCGGCAAGTCAGGAAGGGCAGGGAGATAGAGTCTTGGATCTTTACTTCCTTAGTGCCAGCCACACAGGAAGCCTTCTCTGTGGTATCCCCTCAGCAGTCCACAAAGACTGTCTTCATCTTCCTGGAATTTGCTCTCCTCTTACACATTGTCCCCTTGTCAGCTTTTTACTCCTTTTCTATACGAAATGCTCTGTCTTCTGTAAATATGAAGAGCTCCTGAGAACATAGCTTATGACTAATGCTTGGTGGGGATGTTTAGAGCGTGATACACAATAAAGTGCGAAATATCTGCACTTGCAGCCGCCCGCTCCTGTTTACTTCCCAGAACTCGTCGCCTGCCATGACTTGCTTGGCTTCCGCTATGTGCTCCCCAAGGCCGGAATGACAGCTCATGTTCCTGGCAGGTTCCTCCTAGACTCAGCCCATGATTCCTTTGGCCTCGAACAACCTTTGCTTTAGCCCAGAACACCCTTGTTTTCCACCTTGCCAACCATATATCTCAACAGAGTTGCCAACACTGTCCCTTGCATAGTTTAATTATAGGAATAATTGCATTTCAAATAGTTGTTTATCTGTTTCCCACTATACTGAGAACTCGTTGGGGATAGGAGCACATAATTTTCAGTATTTGTGCCCTTCTACCTTTACTGATGCCTGAACAGGATTGAAATTTAAGGGAATACACAAGCACAGTATATACATATATTTAGTTATCATTTATTTATTTAAAATGATAAAAATTATTATGAAACCCATTTGAACAAAATATCAACATTTTGTTTCCTTTTTTCAGACTTGAGGTATACAACAGGATATTGATATAAATGCAGAAAGTGAAGTGATTGCATTTAGTAATTAATTGCATAATACTATTTGATATTAGAAAAGTGGAATCAGCGACAGTGACATATTGAGTCATACTGATGCTCAAAGCAAAAAGGGAAAATCAGAAACATAGATTCTGGCCTGGGGATGTAGAGCAATTGGTAGAGTGCTTTCTTTGCATGCTTGAGGCCCTAGGTTCGATTCTGAATGCCACCAAAAAACATGGCTGTCTCTTTATTTAATGTTTTGAAATTTTTCTCATCTTGGATATTTTACAGTATTTTATGCATATTTTAAAATGCATAATATTTTGGTTTTGTTAAATAGTGCCTAGGGTCAAGGAGGTGGTCCACGAAGACTGTAGTTCTAATCTTCAATACCTTCATAAAGAGTCAGGCCTCCCTTTCTCTTGGGAGTCAAGAAGCAGGGTGATCACTAGAGCTTGCTAGCCTGTGAATGTCACTGAGTCAGAGGTTCAGTGAGAGGCCCTGTCTCAAAAAGTAAGGCTGGAACTGATAGAGAAAAACTTGAGGTCAACCCCCGGCCTCCACATACATGTGTGTGCATGTGCACACATGCATCACACATGCTTGGCTACCTACACAAATCAACACACGCGGTCACATATATATTCACATACAACACACAAAACTAAATAGGGAAATGGCACCTAGAATGCGGTAGGAGACTGATTAACCTCTGATGAATGGGTGAGTCGGGAAGTGCGTGGGTGAGATGGTTATAAAGTGGTGAATGGATGGAAAGCTTCTCCAACTCCACTTTTCAGACTCTCTGTACATAATTTTATAATTGCCCGTGTATCTTTACCCACTCCTTTTCCTTCTCTGTACAAACTCTTTCTTAAATTGGTAGAAATGGAAGAAAAGTAAAACAAGGCTCCAAATTGGGGCAGCCAAGTATGTTTTGCCCAGTGAATTGGAACAAAAAGTCAGGGCTCTAGGATTTGGGACAAAATTGATCTTTGTAGAATAGTTACGAGGTGGCAGAGTGCCACTCTTCCCTGGTCCAGCTCTTGTTGGTGGCCAGAAGAAGGCCTTGGTCACTGGTACCACTGAATAAGAAAGCAGCACTTGGAGCAAACCCACCTCTACCCCAGAAACACAGAGCAGGCAATCCCGGAGGACATCATCAGCCTTGGCTGAAATGCACTCTTGGATTTTTCACACATCTGTATTGCCATAGATAAATGGCAAGAACTGGCCGGGCACCACACTGTGAACTATTCTTTTCTTCACAAAGGTGGGAAAAGCACCTGGCCCAGAAAGGAGGAGCTTGGATTGGGGCCCATTTCTGTTTACATGGACTTTGTGACCTGATGAAGTTATTTAGCTACTCCGAGCACCAGTCTACTCATTTGTAGAAACAGGTTGTCTATAAAATTATAATTTTGAGAGTCTGTGCTAGAGACCCTTTATGCTATTAGCAACTATCTCAGGCACCGATGGTAGATGCATGAAGAAGATGGAGAGAGTCATTCTGTCCCGTGCTGAGCTGTTACACTCTGATCAATTAGTACATTTCCCAGGAGGGGAGCCTGTTTAGATAAATGAAAATGGGCTTTAAAAAAAAGACATGAGAAGCCAGTTTAGATGTTTTGATAACCTCTCTATCTAGGCTGAGTTCTAGGATGAGCCTCTGAGGTTTTGCTATATCCTTAGGGAAGGCCAAGGGTGCTTCAACTTTCTGAGGGGCATATTCACTTAAGCCCATGGGATAGAACGGTGGAATTTTTATCATTCTTTAACTTTGTCCAAAATGTTTAACACTCCCCCCCCCATGACTCAAAACAATTACAGCACTGTTGCCAGTGAGGAGAGAGCATCAAAATCTAGTGCAACATCAAACTCTTCTCTATGACACCAAGTAGCCATGCAGTGTGTCAGTTTGCATTTGTCCAGTGACTGTGACTTCACTACCTCTAATGCACAGCGGGGTCTGCCTCTTGTGTCAGGTTTGAGCTTCTAATAGGCAGAGCTTGGCCTCTTTCTACAGCAAATCTTCTGCCCTCATCCAAATAACTGGCATGTGATCCTCAATTTCCAATGGTTTTGATCAGTCAAGGTAGTTACCTTCCTCATATGACACGGGCTTAGCTTCTATCACCATGTGCATGATCCTCACTATTTGTTTTTCTTCTCTAAGTGGTCATACCAAAGTGTAGCACAGCATTCTATACAGGTTGATCGGGCCAGAGATCGTGACAGCTTTTTCTAGCTAGCCCAGAGTTTTCCAGTGCCTCTCCATATTTAAATTACCTAGACAGTTTTTGAAAAACATTGTTTTCTAGACTCCATCCTGGAATGATTAAATTAGATATGCTGAGATTAAAGTATGGTTTCTGACATTAAATTTTAAAAAGTCCAAATAATTATTTTACATGACCAGAATTAAAAGCCACTCCTAAGACACCAGGTTTTCAATTGGAACATGGTAGACATCTTGATTGGTAGATCAGTATGAAGAAGAAAAGAACAATCTGCCATTCACAAGCATGAGACAAACAGTAAGTTCACTCTTCCACTTAATTATCATCTGTGAGTCAGATTTTTTTCCCTCTGTTTTACAAAGGAGTAAACTTTGGCTAAGATGATATTGCAGTTCATTCCAGGTCACTTAACTATCAAGGTGAGAAGATTCAGCCGGAGGTGGGCTGAGTGATTTCTTCACACGCAGGGAACCAGGATCCAGCCCCCAGTCCTATAACCCTAAGAGGTCCGTGTTGAGCTCAAAGCCCACCTTTCTCTCTGCATTCCTTAATTCAGTGAATATCAAGAATCAGAACCTACCCTCTGCTAGATGTGCTCAGTCCATGACTGTGTGAGTTGCGGCCTTGTGGTAATTTTCTAAGCTGAATTAGGGACACAGAACATTTTCTGTTTTCATTCAATGATTTGTTTATAGGTACATTTTCTTGAAAGAAAAATCATGTCAATGTAATGCAGGCTTTGTAGAGAAATAAGTCTTTGATATTTGGTTGTAAAATAAATGTCAGGATAAAATGTTTGAGAAAATAAAGAGCTATACATGAAATTACTTCCCACAGAGCTGTAGAATACTGAGGAACTATTGCTGTGTATGTTTCATTGCTTAGAGTAAATTTGCTATGTAAGGATAGGGCTGCTGTATACCCACCACCTCAATCCAAAGGACTATGGTCTCCCTGCTAGGTGTGATGGCAGAAGGGTTGCACATTGTGTCAGCCACAAGATTTATCCCATTATTTACAGACCATCCTGAGTAGGTGACCCTCAGCCTTTAACTGACGTGACTAGCATACAGTGGCTCTGTTACACTCACTATGCTGATAGAACATACTCTAGTAAAAATAGCAGGTTATTTCACATTTGATTGCTTAAGCAGGGTTATCTGTGGGGCTACCTGTATGCTAAAGGCACTGGACAGGAACAAATGATGAGGTAATAGGTCAAGACGAAAGAAAGGGACAGAAGCTCACAAGGAGACCAACAGAGCCAAAAAATCTGGGCTCAGGGGTCCTGCAGAGAATTGAATCAACCAAGGACCATGCATGGAGAGAACCTAAAACCCTACTCAGATGGGCATGGGCAGCTCAATCTCCATGTAAGGGGTTTACTAGTAAGGGGAGCAGGGACTGTCTCCGACAGGGACTTAGTGGCTGGCTCTTAGGCCACCTCCCCGGGGGTTGGGAGGAGTGATCAAACTAGGCCACAGAGAAAGAGGATCCAGACAATCCTGATGAGACCTGATAGTCTAGGGTCAGATAGTAGGGGAGGAGGACCTCCCCTATCAGTGGACTAGAGGGGCATAGAACAAACACAACATTTTCCTTATCCTATGATTTGTTTCCAGAACCCCTTCATGAATCACTTTCACAGAAAATGACAGTTAACAGTCTTAGTGCCTAAGTTTGAGTATTGAAGTTCAAATCCCAGTTCTATATTTATGACTGATAGGACTTTAGGACAATTTTTTCTCACCCTCTCCCGAGTCCTGGCCCTTTATCTTTGGTATTGGTTTGAACCTTTCATTTTCCTGCAAGGAGTGACTGTACTCACTTAATCAGTTTTTGTGAAGAGGGATAAAGACATTGTTATGCTCAGAGTACACATGCAGGTCTTGTGAGCTTACCTTTGCTAATATCAGTGTTGTTGAGCAGGTAAAGGGAGCTGGCGAAAGGGCAACCTGCAGTCACATTCCAATGTGCCTGCTTCCATGTGGCTGTGCACAAAGTTTTGAGGCACCCTTCACAGAGATGTGAGGAGATAGTGATATTCATTTGCAGTTAATATATATTCAGCTGTACTAATTAGTTATAAGCCCCAAAGGCTAAAAATAAATTAAGCCAGTCCATTTTAAAAAAAAAAATGAGGCTGTAGACTAGTAATAATGTTGACAACTTCTTTTCATTGTTATTCTCATTATTGTAAGGTTGAAAATATTGACACCAACCAGGGTTGTCTGTGAAAAGAAGATCCTCAGACCTGGAGTCTAGAGTCACGATGTGATATGAGCATAAGATAACAAATATTTCTTAGTGTAAATTTCAGTTTCTCAGAACCTTCTGTGTGGCTGACATTTCTCAAACACGGTGCAGTCAGAGTCTGCAGGAAATTTCTAAGCCTGCCATAACAAAGAGCCAAAATGGGATGGTTTAAAACAACAGCAGTTTATTGTCTCCCGGGTCTAGAGACCAAGAATGCAAAGCTGAAGTGTGAACAAGTCCATGCTCTCTAATGCTGCTGAGAGAGGATCCTTCCTGGCCTTAGTGTCTTGTGTTTGTCATGATTTCTGGCACAGTGCAGATTTTAAATATATCACTGTCATATATATGTAGATACATACATATGACTGAAGTGATAACTTACATACCATAAATATATCACTGTTTCCTCCCTGGCTGCCTGTGTTCTTTCCTCTGTGCTTTCATGTCCGTGTCCCTTCTTATATGGAAGACAGTCACATAGGATTAAGGTCCACCTCCTTACTTCATTTAATGGTGTCCACAGAACTCTGTTTCTAAGTAAGGTCTCTGCACCTTTCTGGGGAGACACAGTTTACCTTATAGCACCAACAGCAATCACACCCTTCAAGATCTATACTGACATTTGCTTTTCAGATGAGGAATTTGAACCTCTATGCTTTTGGGTTCTGTGGCTGTCACTTGGAGAAATCCCCCCCTTTTTTTCTGGAGACCTGTGGGGCGTAAGTTCTCCTCCTTCACTCTGTGGACTCTGAAGACAGAGCTCAGGTTGTCAGGCTCGGCCACAAGCCCCCCTTTCCAGTGGAGCTAGCTCACTGGTCCCCAGATGTTCTTTAGGTGTATCTTAGAATGTGGAGTTAGAATTGTATAGGCCTTTTTTTTTTTCAGTATAGACCTTGGAATACAGCCCAGGTTGGTCTCGAATCTGTGATCTGATTGCTGCAGTGACAGGCACAGGCCAGCGCTCAGGCAGACATGTTTTGTGGTGTTGGTGGATCTTCCACTTCACCGTCATGTAGCTTTCCTGAATTTGATTACGCAATACTGAGATTGACCATTGCATGAAATTTCCCGACTGGAGATGTCCCTTTCCTTTCCTAGATTTGTCCCCCTCTACACTTCATGTAGAAATGCAACTGCCACTGCTATAGCATTGAAAGGTGGTCAAGAAGTGATTGCTCCTGAGTTCTCTGCCATTATGATTGCACAAACCAATGCTGTTACTGTACAGAATTCATTGTAGCAGAAGTGAGATTGCTATATCATTTTATTTATCTTTTTATTTTTTTATTTTTAATTTTTGAGACAAAGTTTTTCTGTGTAACCTTGGCTGTAGGCAAGGCTGGCCTCATCCACCTGCCTCTGCCTCCCAGAGTCCTGGCAGGTGTGCACCACTGCGCCCAGCAAGCTTGCTACTTTAAAAAAATGACAGATTTATCTCCATCTTCTGTTTCTGTTCCTCTCTCTAATCGTCTGTCTGTGTAGCTGATCATCACTATACTATCCCCAGGTATCTCTGACTTTGAGGCTCTAAAACCAGTTCAACTACTACCTGCTCCTGACTGCATTGGCAGAACCCCTTGCTGGTGAACTGTGGCCTTCTTCTAGGCTATAGTCAGGTTTGTGGGGTTTCCTCAGCCCCCTTGGAATCAAAACAAATCCCAAAAGCAAAGGAGCAGGAAGACAAGAAGGAGGAGGAGGGTTGTCCCAGGCCCTCATTCTATCCATACCTGTCCTGTCTTGTTTTCTGCTACTGTAACAGAAACCTTGAGGCTGGTCAATTTATAAGGAGTAGGAAAAAAAATCAATTTCTCACTGTTCTGAGGTCTGAGATGGCCTAGAGTAAGGCACCAGCAACTGAAGGTGGCCTTCTTTCTCTATTGTAGATGGCAGAGAGCATTACTTGGCTGACTTCACCGGTGTCTGACACCACATCAAAAGTAGGCTAACAGGAACTATATATAATGGAAAGCTCATGACAAAGTATTCAGAATGTTGCTCTTCTTTTGTTTTTCTGTAAAAGATTTTGCACCAAGGAAGAGGGTCCTGTCCTGGTAGCTCCCAGAGTCTGTGGATTTGGTTGGTTGCTGAGCCTTTTGAATGAGTCCTGGCCTGTAGAGTTGTAAGCGAGGACCTGAAAATATCTCTAATTCTGATCCATGTGTGATGTTAGTCCCCCACCCCCCCCAAACAAGTATTGATGAGGATGGATGTGTATGAGTTTGCCTGTGACTATAAATCAACAGGAAGAGTAATTTACCCATAAGCTCCTCATCCTATAACCAGGAACTCAGTGGCACCAGAACTATACATCAGATCACCTTATAAGGTCTTTAGCATTTTAAATCTATAAAACTAGAACCCAAGTGAAGTGAGAAACTTTGCCCCAAAGATGCCCAAGCTTCACTGCGGTGGAGACAACTCAAGGCCTTGTTCTGTGGAGGCATCAGAACACCCACCGTGGTTTCTCTCTCTACCCCCTCCTGGGAAGAGGATCCCTCACACTTCTCAATCGACAGATTGTTTTTCAACTATAAATATCCATTTTGGAGGAGGAGCCGGACAAGTACAAATGCTTGACCCCAAGAAACCCTAATCCATCTGCTCATGGCTGCCAAAGATAGAATTTCTGACGAGCTGGGACATGCTTCTTTGCCAAGAGACTTCAGCGGCATGCCAAGGAAGGATCAGCTTCCTGCTCTGATGGGCCCCCGTCTGAGATTGTGGGAATTACTCAGGAGACTGCTTTTCACGAACCTACAGCATACACTGGGACAGCTCTTGCCCTGAAGAAAGACTTTGGCCATACGGAAGGCTAGGACCTGGGCTAGGACTGCAATTCTAGGGAATGCCATTGTTGGATCAACTGCCTCAGCAATGCCTAGTCCAGCCTCACACCAAGCAGGAGTTCCTATGAGTTTTTAAAAGGCAGCTCTCATGCTTGCTCCACTGAGCTTTCAGATGTGATGGCTGGCCTGGCAGAGTTCCCATTTGGAAATCTGGAAGGATTTACCATCAATCAGAACTGGGCACCTTTCAGTTCAGTGTTTGTTTTCAAAGAAGACTTCCTGAGGATGAGAAACCCTTTGTTCTTATAAAACTACCCAGACTCTCCCCATCCTCACAGTGGCAAGGCAGCACTATAAATTTAAATAAATTTAAGTTTACATGCCGTAAGATGGTGGGGGATCAGGAAAATAGAAGCTCTCCTTGTTTTGACCCTCAAATGTGAAATCCAACTCCCCTTTTCTCTCCTCCCTTTCCTATTGCAAGTAAGAGTAGATAAAATATTACAGACATTTTGAGCCTACAAAATGAAATTTATGGAGAGGCTTCTTTGAAAGTGGGTAAAGAGTCCCACAGGCTTCCTTAGTCTGAAAGTTGCAGAAGGAAGAGAACGTATTCCATGTGCCCACCGTGATTATAATGTACTAAGACTGCTATTCTTGTGTGGCTCATTAACTAGCCTTAAAGATAATTCCAAGAGAAGTTCAAAGGATATATTGAGCAGTAGGGGAATCAGCCACAGCATTACTTTGAATGACAGCCTTTCCTTGGTTTCCTGTAAAAAAGTTAATCACATTTCATATGCAAATAGACACCCCCCAGGTATACTGTCTGGCTTCCTTCATTTATTCAAATGGTATTTCTGAGCTCTTACCCAGTGTACCCCGCTATGTCAAGTGCTATAGGGCATATAGCAAATGTGTTCCTGTTCTTCTGACCCTGCTATCTTCTGGGAGGAACTAGGTTGTTAAAGCACAAAACAGCTGACTGACATGGCAAGACAGAATTGTCAAAATAATTCACCACACCTCAAAAAAAGAGTGTCAAACTGTCTTGTATCAGCTGAACCACCTCCCCGTTTTTCCTCCCCCAGCATCTGTCTGCCTGAAGCAGTGTCTCCATGTGAGAAAGTTCTTGGGGTCCACTCTAGGGGAGCATGACTGGATAACAAAATCCTCCTCATTGGCTTTGCTTTCTCTTTCTTGTGCTGTTTGGACTTTAGCATCTTTCAAAAGGTTCTCTGATGTGTCTAGGTTGCCATAGAGACCAATAGCATCCTTAAAAACAGAAGTTGACCCTGAAAGGAGAAGGGGGAGAGGGAAAGAAAACAAATGGAAGGATAAAAGGCAGGACCTACCAGAGACAAGGACCAGAATCGATTTCCCAAAGAGGAAGGACTGTAGAAAATAAAGAGGGGGGATGGTAGTGAGATGGTATAGTCCTCTTTTCTCTCCAAGACTCCGGAAAGCCGCCCTGGCCTGTCAGTCTACTGTCCCATGGCCTCCTGGTCATTTTACAAATCGGTACACAGAGCTCTAACTTTATCCTGCTTCTCAGCCTCTCCCACTTCTCAGGACTCTATTCAGGCAAAGTTCAAGCTTCCAACTTTGGCACCCCCTCCCCCATTACCCATAGAACTTTCTTGTACCTTTTGCCCATTGCTAGACCCCTGGCAACTTAGAGCTCCCTAAAAACATTGGTTTTTTTTGTTTGTTTGTTGTTTTTGGTCAAGCCTTTCCTTTAGCCCAGGCTGCATTTTCATCTACCTATGTAACCCAACCCCTCACCAGTTCCCTGCAGACTTTGCAGCCTCACTGTAGTACTCCCCTAGTCCTTACAAAATGCCTCGAGTTATATGATAGCTACACGACTATTTAATCTTAATTGCAGGAGGGTAAGAAGGGAAGGAAGGAGGAAAGAAAGGAGAGAGGAAAGGAAGAAAAATAGGAAGCAAAGAAGGAAATTCCATTTTTATCTTCTGGCCCAGAATAAACAAGGGTTTATAACAAGTTATCATTGATGACTCTTAGTTATATTGCTCAGCTGAGACAATTACCTAGAAAAGACACCGAGTGGTAGTGGAGAGGTACATTTTTTAATGTAATTTTTGATATTATAACAGAACTTCATTTCTCCTTTCCCTTTCCTCCCTCCGAAAGCTCCCATTTGAGAGGCACTTCTTGACACTTGGGTGTCACTACTGTAGGCAAGGGACTGGGATGACAGGAGCAGTTCTTGGCAGGAGAGAAGAGGGTTTTCTGCCCAGAAAGAGCTCAACTCCGCTAAGGATGTCAACCATCCTACTCCTGGCTCCCAGCATCAGAGACTGCAGAAGCTGTTCTCCCTTTCTGCCAGCCACAGGCCTGGCATCTCCAGACTGGGTCTCATTCAAACGCTTCGCAGTGTCAAGTGCAGAGGAAGTGACAAAGTTCAGACTGAATTTCCATGTGTTTTTATTCTGGCTTAGCTCTAGGGTCTCCTCATTAAGCCACACCCCTGCACCCTTTGGGGTCCAGAGCTAGAGGCAGCAAACTGGAGACACGGCTGGCACTGGAGTCTCCCTCCTGGCACCCCTCTCTTTCCTATGTGGTCCTGCTGTGACACATCCATCCCTTTCCTCCCTGCTGTTGCAGAACATCTGTCTAGGTAATGTGCCTATCTTTCTGCTCCTGTCATTTCCACCTTCTATCCGTTGGGCTATTTGCACTGTTTATATTTTCTGTCTTTTTTTTTTTTAATAGGCCCTTTCCGTCCGCAGCATCTAGCCTGTTGATATTCTGTTCTGTTTATATTCGCCTGCCGTGCCTAGCCACCCTTCTTCCCCTTTTAAGCTCCTTTATCAATCTTATTTACCTTCTTCATCAACCCGTTCATCTTGCAATTATCTTAACCATGTAGTTAAGATGCCGTCCCTTTTCCGTCTCTGTCCTTAGCTTGTCCTTGGATCTACTTGGAGCCTTCCTGCTTCACCATTTCTCCCCTGCCATTTCTTGCATTTGAACAATGATCCTTGTTCAACTCACTTGGAGAAAAACCTGGCCAGCCAAATACCTGCTGCTGTAGGCAGGAATTCTGGGTCCATTTACTACTAATAGCAGGGGCTGATATGTGTTGAGTATCCTGCTCATACTAGACCCTGAGCTAGGTCTTCATTTCCTGCTTGCTACAACTTCTCTAGGCAATTTCCTCCTATGTTGCAGAGGAAGAGTGGCAGCTCAGGGAGGTGAAGTAACTGGCTGAAGGTCACACAGTTAATAAGTGACAGCCTACTCCTAGTTATCTGCATGGCCACTGGCATTGATAATCTTTGCCTGCAGAAAAAAAAGAATGTAGAATTAGTTTCTAATAGGCTGGGGAATACAGCATCTGGAGCAGGAGATTTCCCTCTTGGTGCTGTTCCGCTACAGCTGGTAGTCAAATCCGTGGCAGGAGAAACCAGTATGTGGAATGCCTCAGATTCTGAAAACATGAAATCTTAATGTGGCCCTCCATGGAAGCGGTCAGGAAGGCAATGTGGCTTTCTGTAAGGGAAAAGAGCTGTATCATGACTGCTGACGTCTGTTTCAGTTCTGCTGTCCCAAGATCCCACCCCCAGTCCTGTGGAAATTTAAGCTTTCAAAAGGCCAAAGGATGGCGCCACAAGATTCCATGGCCTGGAATAAACCATGGAGAGAATCACTGAGTGCACCCCAGTGATGGTCAGTGTTAATTGTCAATTTGACAGAATCTAGACTCATCAGGGAGATGGGCACCTAGACATACAGGTTGGGGACTATCTCGTTTGTGCTAACTGATATGGAGATGCCCATTTTTACTGTGGTCAGGCTATTTGCTAGCAAGGGATCCATGACTGTAGGAAACAGAGAAAGCCAGCTGAGCACTGGCATGAGTTCATTGCTCAGTGGATTTGATATGACCAACTTCTTCAAGTTCCTCGAGCCTTTACTTCCGCACCATGATAACTGTACCATTCACCTGTGAGCCAGGATAAGCCCTTTCTCCCTTGTGTTGCTTTTGTCAGGGTACTTTATCACAGTGACAGGGAAGAAACTAAGACAAGACTCCTTTCCACGTGTTAGACAGCAAAGAGATTTCAGAGACGGAGTGGAGTAAGATGGAGGGGAACGGATCATCAGGCCGTCTGGACAACCAATCAGTCAATCAAAGACTTCCCTTCCCAGCCTGGTGAGCTAAGCAAGGATCAGAAGGACAGAGAAAAGTAACAGAGAAAGGAAGGCTAGCAGGATATGGGGGAAGCGAGTGCAGTCTCTGAAGGCAGCATTCCAACTTTTTCCCTATCATGAAGAGTTAGATGGGAACTCCCTCACCAGGGTACATGCACCTACCCTCATGCCCATCTGCTGTATAGAATACATGTTTAACTCCAGACATGCACTTTCTTTCCCTAACAGATTATGGCAATAGAAGGTCCCTAATCATAATCCATATAGCATAAGGGAATAAATTGAACCCTCTCGGGGGGCCTTGCTTTTTTTCCTAATTACTGTGGCTTTATGCTGAGCCTTAAGGGTTTGTGTAGCCCAGAGGTAGAAAGCTTTGCAAACCCCAGTCATTTACGTAGAGCAGGGTGGTGAAGAGTTGGGTGAGATCAGCATTGACTGGGAGCACAGAAAGGAGTGGGGGAGGGGGATGCTGTGATATAAGAGATGGACTGGGCCAGGTGAAATAGAGACGATTTATGCCAACATTCTAAGTAAAAGGGCTTTAACAATGTGCAGGAATACTAATGGCTCATGAAGAATTTCTAGGCTTGAGGTGATGAACTGGGGATGCTGACAGAGGAGGAAGGGAGAAATTGTTTCGGGTAAGAACCTGACCACAGGAAGGCAATTTTACAGTGGTTGTGTCTTTGTAGCCATTGTGCTTAGCACATCCATGGCTGGTCACCAGAGAACATGCCCACTTGTATGTGATGCCCTGATAGGATGGAAGGTGCTTTCTGAGACCCACCCCAATCACCATGAGGCTGAGTGGCAGGGACCAGAGCCCGGAAGCTCAGGGCATTTCTGACTATACTTTCCTTTCTCTTCCTAGCTCCTCAATCCCTTGCCTTGTATCTCTTTCAAATAAAACAGGTTGCACATTGCTGAGCTAACTAAGGCTCCCTATCCAGAGTGACAGACCCCGCCATACAAAAGTCATTTCTTGTTAAACTTGTATCCAGTGAAAGCCAACCACTGCACACAGCAGGCCTGGCTGTGCGGGTAGCGCCATCCTGCCCCGAGTTGCTGGGGAATAAAGGAAAATGCTTAGTATTAAATTTCATGTAAATCAGACTTTATTTGCTCTGGTGACAGGCTATTACCATCTGAGGGAATGAGGGGAGAAATGGCTGCAGGAGACACAGTTCCCCAAATAAGCTCCAGGAGCAGCTGTGGCAAGCATGCCTGGCTCACCTGCTTCACCCTACCCTCCCCCTCCCCTAGCTTGTCTGAGAATGGCCAGCCCCTACAGGCTCCAGATCTTCTTAACATAGTAGACCTGTTTACTTAGCCCTCCAGAGGCTTGAGAGAAGGTCACTATTTATATGGACTGCCTCTACGTACATTGCCTTGTGGCTCAGTCTGTCTCCCACCAAGGACATTCTATGCAGCAGTGTACTCATTTGGGCTCTACTCAACTCTAAAATCTCTGGTCTTTCCTTACCACCTAGGCTGGAAAACCCTCTCCCTTTGAGTTTTGTTCATCTATTACCTCTGTTCTGCCTCTCTTGATGGATACATTTCTATAAGCAACCAACATATTTATTGAGAAGCTGTGTGCTTAAAATGATGGTTTGTTTCTTTCTGATGTCCATTACTTTTCTCTTCATCCAGGCTGTGACAGGATAAAAGAGGAGGTTGGTACCCAATGTGTTAATATTCATGCAAAGTAGATATTACACCTCTTATAGGACAATGCCTTCCACAGCACAGATTCTAAATAACGCTGTTTTCTTCTCATAGGAGGACATTAGTCAGTATAGGGTAAGAGATGCTTTAATAACAAATGTCCTCAAACTATCATGACTTAAAAGAATAAATTTTTTCTTTGTCACATTGCATACTCAATTCACAAACCAGTAGTCTCTGCTTATTTTAATCAATTGTAGACCCACTGTGAATCACTTGAGAAGGACTCACATTGCTTGTTATCTGCACAACTGGAGACATAGTTTACCTCCACTCAAAGCCACATGGCTCCACCAAACAAAAACTGGCCAGAAAGTACACTTCCACCATGTTTTCCCAAGGCTGAGAGCTCAAAATACTTAGTAGCATCAAAAGCCTCTCCAAAGTGCTTTAATCAACTATTGATAAATGGAGAATATGCTGCATCTATTGTGTCCACTGTGGACACAATACTAATACTGGGTCAGTACTTGATATATGACAGGTATTCAATATAAACCAGTGCAGATGGTCACAATAGTTCTGAGCCTTTGTCCTCACATGAAACCCAGTTCATGTGCTTTGTTAGCCCTGGATCCTTTTCCTTGTTACTGTAGAGCATCCTCTATGGGGGGAAATCAGCTTGTCTTTATTGCTCTGCATAGACACAGGGTCAGTGTTACTCAGCCATATCCTTTCAACACCATAGGAGAAATGAAGAGGCTCCCATCATCTAGGCAGCCTGTGTACTGTTGGCACATAGGCACTCTCTGAAAAATATGTGTATAGAAGGTGTGTATGTGTGTATGTATGTATGTGTTTGTGTTTAAGTCTGTGCAGAAAGCAATAGAAGACAGGAAAACAGAAGGCAGTTCTGTACTTCATAGGTGCATACCTCCTGCTGCTAGTTAATCACTGTCCTATTGAATGTAATATTTGGTCATGGGAACTGGAAGACAAGTGCCTGGGAAACTGAAGTGCAGTTCCTCCTCTGGAGGCTTGTTGCTCCTCTGTGAGCCACTCATATGTATCTTTTTTCTCCACTTGGTTTTCTTTTTATGTCTCTTTTCTTCTTATTTCTCTGTTTTGATTGTCCCAACCCTTTTCTCCAATCTGTAGAAGCAGATAAGAAATGCAGACAGGAAAAGTTGGGGAGAATGAGGTAGGTTTGGGGATTATAAGTACATGCCTAGAGTCTGGTTAGTAATGGTCATTAACAGCTAGGGGCCTGGTTTGAGGTTTTGTTTTGTTTGTTTGGGGTTTTCCATGAGGTCATTTCAGTATATTTGACTGGATTTGGGATCTCTGAAAACAGCATTTGGTCCTGAGACTCATATCCAGGGAAGGTCCCTTTGTACCTATATGCCCCACAGCTAAGGCAAAGGGAATAAGGCTGAGGTCTATAACCAGTTTTGTCCAAGACTTAGTTTGGGCTTTCCTAGCAATTCTGATTGAGGACCTCACTTCAAAGAAGGCAAAGCCAGCCCAGCAGCCCATACCCTCCAACACTGGATGTCTGCCAAGTTCACCATCTGTGCCCTATGGCCAGAGCTATGCACTGTCAGCCCCTGCGTCAAACCCCGCCCTTATTCCACAGACCCCAGACAGCACTGGGAATTTGCCAGGGCCTCAGACTGAATCATGCAATTGGATAAGCTTTGCCAGGTTTATGGCTGGTAATTTATGGCTTTCTGTAGCAACATCTATCATACTGTACAGCCGTTAATCCCCCAGTCTTTGCCCACTTTGCAGAAAATAGCTTGCAATTCCTTACAGTGTAGCATTTGCTAGCTAACCTGTCTTGCTGTCGGGCTGGGTGGGTGTGACAAGCCACTCTCTGTTTACTTCTTTCCATCTTTCTTTGCTTGGTGAGCCAGGCTTTCTCCCTCCAGAAAACAGCAACAAGGATCTCTATTATCTACCTCTGGTTTGCTCTCCCATATGCTCTGCCTCAGTGGTATCTCCATGCCTAACCACCAAGCCACCCAAGAAGGTGGTAGGATGCCAAAGGTAGGCTGCTCATAGCATTGGCAAGGGCAGGGTGCTTTCCTAGCACAAAAGGGAAGGCAGATACCAGAGGACATATGCGTCTTACCCATTTTTCAAAGTCATGGAGGAAGTGGGTGGAGAACCATTGTAAGTACATATTGTATATAATTACAGGAAGTGTGAAACTACAGCCAAGCTTTGCTTAAGGATGCTACCCAAAGGGTCAATTGAGACCACTGAATTTTGCAAACAGGAGCATCCAAAATGATATACAACTGTATTTGGCTCCAGGGGGAACTTTGGAGTATTTTACAGTCAACACTTAAACTCAAGCTATTAAAATTAAGATTTATCTTAAGGTGTGTTTCCCTAGGCAAAAGAAAAGGTCACTTGGGAAATTATAAATCATAGAGAGCAAGGTTAGGTAAGGTAAATAATTTGGATTGGAATTGTATGGAAGTAGACTATACTGGGATATATAGATATAGCTATAGATATATGTATCCTAGAGTGCATAGGAATTAATATAATAATACATAATATAACAATATAAAGATACAAGAAGCAAATATGCTGGAAGAGTTTACACCAAAACAATAAAATGATTAAATGCAAATATTGGGATACACATATACGCATTTTATGTGTTATATAGACTGTAAGTACATACTATATATGTATTTTCTAATTTATTATTTTTGTGTTTTTTAAAGTTTTCTATAATAAACACATTTTTATGCTTGAAATAAACACAAAGCCACCCATAAGCGATGATGTTCACTATGATTGATTGATTGGCGTTACATCAAGGGCAGGTCATGTCCAGTATACCTTCCTAACAGGACCAGGAAATATCAGAATGTATATTATGTGGCTATTTATTTTATTCCAGTCTATTCTCTATTAAGAAACTGGAATCCTGTGGGCTCCACATATGGTTTTCTGATAATAAATACAGGAAAGAAGCAGAGCTTAAGTATTTTCCAGGTCAGGTATCATGTTCCTTATGGTGTCTTCACTGCATAGCTGAAGGTGCCTAAGAAATATCTGAATAAATGAAAGAAGTGACAGGGGCTGTTCTCGGAGCCAAGTGAGACCATAAACTCAGGCTGTTGCCATCCTGCTGACCTTGGAGTAGTTTATAACCCTCTGAGATGAGGGGTGACTCTGGCCTGTGGTTGCTGTACAGTTAGGCTGTGGGTGGTGAAGACACCTCATGACCTGCCTGTGGACAGTGAACACAGTGTCCACACTGATGTTGCATTCATGGTGATGATTCCACGGAGCTCACTTTTCCCTTTTAAGTTTTGTTTTCTTGTATCGGTGGCTGTCCTTGAAGGAAAACATGCATTGTTCAGTGGAAGGCCTTTATTTCCCTATACTTTTCTTTGCATTTTTGTCCTTCTGTTTTATACTTGGTCTCTGAATCAGCTAAAGTTGTGTTGACATTAGACTTTGGCCCAGGTCTCAAAATACAATGGCTGGAGTAAAAACTGCAGATGGTTGCATTGATTGAAGTCTAGAGGCTGACAAGATAATAACAGCCAAGCACGAAGGATTAGGATGTTACAAGATTTGGGAGAAAAGAGAGCGAAGGGGAAAGGGGCTTGGCAGTGGAAACTCAGGAAGCAGTTGTAGCTTTTGGACACATTTGCTCTGTGAGCTTAAGGGGATTACGAGATCTCTGTGAACTGCATCTTCTTCATCTACAAAGTAAAACAGTAACAGCACTCATATCCACCGACATGTTATAGAATACACACGCAGAGTTTAGTGAATAAGTGTCTATCCAATAAGATCAGCAGTGGACCCTCCCTGTACTTTCCCAAGACTAAGATGGCGATGGGCCTTAAAGAAGTCACCGAAAGAGCAAGAAGGAGAGGAGAATGTAGTCAGAAGGTGACAGGACAGCATGAAAGTCCTCAGGATGACACCTTCACAGAAGATAGCTTCTTCAATGTAGTTACAGCCCTCGCCCCTAGAGTGAGTTTTGACTAAAGGTTTGTATGTGATGAGCTAAAGAAAGTTATAGGTTGAGGTGTTACATGTCTTGGTCATCTATGTGGTCTTTAGAGCCACCTAAGGTGACACACAGGTCTGAGTAGAGAAGTGTGCAGGAATTCCATGTGTACAGATCTGGACAGCGGTCAATGGCATCAATAAGAACAAGGCAGCCACATATACCTTGAGGAATGTTAACACCAACTCTGGTCTCACTGGATAAGAGAAAGTAGCAAGGATTCGGTGGGAAGAGCCTAGAAGGTGCTGGTACCCTATGAGGAAAGCGATGTGACTGTTGTGGAATGAAGTAAAATCTAGAAAATTTGAAAAACTGGAAGATATGGGAGGTCCATCTCATGCTTTATAGGAGCAACTGTTGGCAGTGACTCTCCACATAGACTTGGGAAAAAAGGAAAATTAAAGTCGAGAGAGAAAAAGAAAGAGAAGAGACTGGAAGGAGGAGATCAAAGATGGCAAGAGAAAATCAAAAGGAAGGGAAGGAAAAAAGGGAATGGAAGGCAGGGAAGGAAGAGGTGAATTCAACTTTGGGAACTGGAAATGTTCTGACTGAGACTCATGGGCCCCCTGTATTAGTTGCTTTATTGTCACTGTAGTAGAATACCTCACAAAAGCAACTTAAAGGAGAAAAGATTTACTTTAGCTCACAGTTTGGGGGAAACGCAGTCCATTATGAACAAAGGCCCAAATCAATACCACCAGGGAGAATAAGGGTCACACTCAAACCATACCACTCTGCCCCCGGACTCCACAGGCCCACTATGCTCACCTCACAATGGAAAGTGGATTCAGTCCAACCCCAAAGGTTCCCATAGTCTCAGCCATCCCAACACTGTTCAAAAGTACAATGTTAAAAAAATTCTTACATTGAGAGCTATCTCTTAGCTATGAACCCCTATTAAAAAAGAGAGAGAGTGAGTTCTATAACCTCCAATATGCCATGGCACCGAATGAACATCGTCAGTCCAAAAGGGAAGGATGGGAGCATAGTAAGGGAAAAGAGTAGATCAGGGTAAAACTGAAACCAGAAAAGCAAACACCATACCTTGAAGCATCCTGTTCGGCACCTGGGACACATGGTGTCATCATCTGTGCTCAGGCAGAACTAAACAGCACTGCTGAGCCGGTTCTATCACCTGCGGCACATATGGTCTTTCTCTTGGGCTGGCTCCACTTGGTGCCTGAAGTCTTCCTCTGCGGAGGTCTCAGATCTGTGGTATCTACAATACAGCGGGGTTTACATTACAACAATGGGCTTCATGCATAGGACACAAGGAGCTCCACACAGGAGATAGAACACTGATGGATATTTCCTGGCTTCAGTAACTTTCATGAACCTTGGTTCCAGACTCTATAATCCCTTCATGCTTGCATCTTGAATATCTGGAAAACTAGAACCATGTGGATGATGCAAAATTCTGTGGCTAGCTCAACATAGCTTCATGCTCTTAGACAAGTTTCTAGTGACCTTTGAGTGCATGACTGGCTGACCATGGAAAACTTTTTCCTAGGGGGTCCTGACCAAGCAGGACCCCATGGAAGCCCTATTTGTTCAAGCACTCTCTTTTCAAGGGAAATGATTTTGTGTGGATTTGCATTACTGCACCATGGAACAGTTGATTGGTGTGATGGTCTTGACTTTAAAGCACTTTTACTAATTCTCTCAGTGCAAGGTATGATGTTTCAGTTTAATTGTGAATTTAATCACTTTAATAGTTACAGCTGCTTTGTTGGCATCCATCCAGTCCACAACTTTAACCTTATTCATATTCCTTTCCTCTCCAATATGCACATTTCTATGTTTTTCTGCTTTCTTTCATTACATATTTGAAGAGTGATGAGCAACAACCATGCTGCTATCTGGCTGTTATGCTGTCTTGAAACATCTCCCAGTAAACAAATTAGTCCATTGTTTTTTTAAAAGAGTCAGCCTTTTTCACATATTTAGGACATACATTGGTGTTTTTGTTTTATTTATGCTAAAAATGACTTGAAAGAGTGCTAATCCAATTCCCAATAGACCTGTTCTCACCTGAAAGTGTGTATGATCCTGGCCTTCACTGTCCACATTTCTATCAGCGTTTTTGTCTTCTGAATGCTTACCACAATGGCCATCTGGCTCTGCTCTTGGCACTCCAGGTCTCCTCCAGCAACAAACCAATTCCAAAACACCTGTGAACCATGTGATCAAGTTTGTCATAACAATAACAACCTGACTTGGTACCAGTTTTCTGTGCTGGTTACTTTTACCAGACAGCATACCTGGTAAGAGTAAATTAAAGGAAGAAGGATTTATTTTGGTGCATATTTTGAGGGAATACATGACTTCATGGTAGGGAAATCATATTATCAGGTGACACCAAGGAGTGGGAATGTGAAGCTAGAACTTTAACCTTCTCACAGGAAGCACAGAGATGACCAGAAGCAGAGCTGAGCTACAGACTCAAGGGCTGTCTCCTGGTGAAACACTTTCTCCAGCTTGTCTCCCCTTCCAGAGATGTCACAGTTTCACTGGACAGCATCACCAGCTAGATAGAGATCAAGTGTTCTAGTATGGGGGGACAGATATTTTCAGGATCAGAATGACTATTCCAAGTCTTTAGGGTGTGATAGGCAATGTTGTAAAGTCATAAAATCCTTTCATACAGTATGTCTGATCTACACATCTCACCTTTTCCTCATGATGAAACTACTCCTCCCTGCCTGTCTACTCACCTCTCTTGCTCTCAATCACAATTCTAATCGGGGTTTTAAGGAGTGAGAAGAATAGAAAAGTAGTGCAAATGACCATGATTCTCGGTCTGGAACTGGGCTAAGTTTGTAAAGTTCATCCTAGCCCTCTGGAGATGTTCAAAAAGATCACAGATCAGCAGTTTTTTCTTCTACCCATGAAGGATTAAAAATGAAAGAAGCAAGTTTAGGGGGTAGGAAAGTATGTGTGAAGAGCTGTATAAAATCCACAGATTTCCCTAGAAGGACAGCCTTTGCATCCATAACTATGTAAGGCGGGGCTTTCATAAGATGCATAAGGCTAGCATCACAATGCATGCCACGAGCTCAACACAGTGACTGCAAGTTGTATACAGCTAAGTGTGGTGGGCATATGAGTGACTAAGAGAAGCTGCAGCCTTTGATCCTGGACACTGTTAGTAATTCCCAGGCAGGAAAAATACCTAATCTTTTTTGACCTCTTATTCATCTATGGCTGAACTGCCTGCTCAGTAAGAATCCAGTAGTCAGTGTTTGTGGAAGTGTGTGCAAACTTTAAGATTCCCTGTGTAAGAACAAAATACCATTAGAATAAGTGTTTGATAGGTACTTGTTGAATGAATGAATGAGTGAATGAATGGAGTTCTGTCCTGGTATACTATTAATTGTGATGACACACTAATGTCCCTATCACTAGCAAGCATTTTATCTATTGCTGAGGATTCTATGAGTACTGATCCAAAACAAAAAACAACAAAAACTCAAAAAACAAACATGAAAAAGCCACAGATTTCACCACAAAGTGATATATAGCTTTCCACTAGTTTTCTGGGTTAACGTCTGTCTCTATCTTGTCCCTGTAATCACTGTGTGGGTTGCTTGAAAGCAAAGATCAGCTCAGATAGCTTGTCTGGTGTCAGGTAGGCACAGTAGTAGGCCACGGTGATTATCTGAGGATCTACTCTTCAGATTCTTCCTGGGCAGAGTCTGGGGTGTTGCAAGCAGTGCAGAAGCTTGGGACAGCCATCTGCTAGGTGGGCTGCAGCAAGAAGAAGCAGGAGGCTTAGTTGTGAGGAACTATTGCCAACATGTCTCCAGAAACTTTCATCTCACGTGTTCAACACACTTTGCTTCTAATTAAGCAAGAGGAAAAAAAAACGGAATGTCCACAGCAGGCGAGACAGAGCTGGCCTTGTGGGTGTTATTTTGCTTTCATCCAGGAGTAGTAACTGATCAGCTTGCTCTGTTTTCTCCCATCGTGCATTTCACCACTGTGTTTCATCTCCTTCCTGGCCAAAAAAGGAGGTATTTCTTAGGTTTCCATGGCCAGGAAGTAGGGGAAAAACAACTGAGGGAAAATACTATACCAAAAGAAGAAGAAGAAGGAGAAGGAGAAGGAGAAGGAGAAGGAGAAGGAGAAGAAGAAGAAGAAGAAGAAGAAGAAGAAGAAGAAGAAGAAGAAAAGAAAACAGAAAACAGAGCAAGTAAGCTGGTGGAACTGGCAGAACAAGGTTGGGGTAGGCATTACAGGAAACTTTTGCTGAATCTCAGAATCAAAACAATGATGCACCCCTTCTTTTCAGCTAAGCCTGCACAAGAAAAGGGAAATTGCTCCTGCTCCCTGGCATCTTACAAGAAACCGTTTTGCTTCTATCATGAGTCTCAAGTCCCTAAGAAGAGCATTTCCGTGAACTCCAGTGCCCAGTGTTGTTCTCTGCATTGTGCAGCTCAGTAGGCATTGTCAAAGGACCCATAGTGACTTACTAGGCTTCCAACAATTGATCCAGGCCTGGGTGGAAGGCAGAGGACTGGATTCACTGAAAACTGGCTCCAGATGCTTTGATAGTGCAGTGAAAGCTGAGGGGGGAGGGAGGCAAGAGCACTTTCAATGGCACAAACAGGCAGAGATAAAGGATATCACTGAGACTGATGGATACAGAGAGATAGAGACAGTGACCATTTCAAACCCAAGCCCAGCCTGTGATGCAAAGGACTGTCTCTGTTGGGAGGGATGAAGCTGTTAGGAGAAGATATTGATTGCTGAGCACGCCCACCAGGCCTGTTCCTTGGACCCAAAGCTCTTTAAACAATTACAAGAAACAGGTAGTATCTGGCTATTAGCAAGGAAAAGAAAGCCCAGAGGTCAGGCTAGTTTGTTTAAAGAGAAAACTGCAGTGATTCATCATCATATATCGGACAGCTAAATAAATATTTACTAAATGGGAGCAACAGCACATGAAAAGGAGCCTGCCAAGCAGTTCTTGCGAGGGCGCCTCTCCACAGCTGCACTTGAGGAGACATTTTGCTCTAAGACCCCAGGATCTGGTCATGAGGAGGCATGTCAGCTGTAATTTCTATGTCACCTCCAGTAACATCACACAAGAAACCTGAGAGGCTTTTGGTAAGCTTGTATTACTGTAAATATGTGTGCGAAATTTTTATAATCCCCTGTTTGTGAATCATATGAGCAAGGGAATAATCTAAACAAGAAATGCCCAATTTACATCTTAATCATTATTTTCTCCAGTTACTCATTCTCATGACTTTCTGTTTTTACACTATAGGAATTGTGAGACTAAGCCTGCTTCTTCATTTATAAGAAGCATCAGAGATTTCTACAGTGTTCTACTGGGAAGGGCCTTCCTTAGGAACCCCCAGGCTTGTTAAAATTTCACAGTTGAGGGTGATGAACTCCAGGGAAGGCAGAGGCTTCTCCATGTCACACAGTGGTTCAATGCTAAGAGCCTTGCTTCCCCTCTCTCGTTTTCTTTTTACTGAGCCATACTTTTCACTCCTTAGATATAAGAGTTCTTTCATGTTAGTTGTTATTTTATGTACACAGGTGTTTTGCCTGCATATATGTTTATGCACCAGGTATGTGCCTGGGGTCACAGAAGGCCAGAAGAGAGCACTGGGTGCCCTGGGACTGAAGTTACAGATGGTTGTGAGCGGCCGTGTAGGTTCTGGGAATGGAATCCAGAGCCTCTGGAAGAGCAGCTGCTGCTCTTAACCACCGAGCCATGTTTCCAACCCCCCACGTAAGAATTCTGAATGTATCCAAGGTTCTCTAGAGTTGTCTGTGAGAGGCCAAATTAATTCATGGATGTTTCAGGTGCAGTTGGCTCCTTACTGTGCTTCGGAGGCCTTTTAAAATTAGCCACATGGCACAGTTTCTCAGAAAAGTGGCCCGAGACCCCCTAGTAAGTCAGTGGTGGGAAGAGTTCCTGGAAGGGGCTAGTGCTCTGTGAGAGAAGAGTTTTTAAGAGCTATTTATATCCAGGGTGAGACCTCATCGTAAATGCTCGAGCACATCCATAAGCAACGTTGTCATCAGTGGCTCAGTGAAAGTGTGCGATGTGGAACACCTTTCTGTACCACAGCCTTTCTAACTGCTATCACTAATATCTGACAAAAACAGTTGAGGGAGAAAAGGGTGCTTGGCTCAAAGCTTGAGGGAATGTGCCCCATCGTGATGGGGAAGGCATGGGGGCAGGTGGCTCCAGGCTGGCAGGAATGGGAAGCTGCTTGCTCCCATCTCGGTGGATCGGGTGGATCGGGAGTAAGAGAAAGGGGAATCCCAGCGTTTGATTGGCTTTTTCCTTTTGCCCTCTTTTATTCAGTCTAGGACCATAGCCAAGGAGCTGCCCATACTCAGGCAGGTCTGTCCCCACTCAGCTAATCCTCCCCAGAAAAACCCTCACAGGCCTCACCTCAGGTTGCTTCATTACTAGCCCAGGTATTTATTAATCTAATCAGACTGACAAGTAAAAATTAACAGGCATGATTTGTAGTCCACACATCCAAGTCTCTCTCTCTTAAAGGGAATTTACATTTAAATATTGTTCCAAACATAATTAAACATAATTACATACACAGATGATTCGGAGAGCTCCGAGATCTTAAATTGTTCGTGCTATTGCTTGACCGTGAAGAGTAATAAGAGGCTAATGGCTGCAGGCATCTTAAAGATCTTGAGAGATAGTAAAACAATGTGAGTTTAGCTATGGGAAACGGGACAGAAAATGAAAACTTAAGCAATGTTTTTTTTTTTTGTTTTTTTTTTGTAGAAAAGAATATAAGACCGTTGGGACTGATGGCAAACAGATGTGCTGCATTTCAGTAGGGCAGTAGCTGAAAACATGATTTGATGCGTTCTATTTCTAGCCCCTGAAGAATACTTTGAAAAATAACAGTTTAGGGACCAAGGTTATCAGAGCTCATTTCTCCTTGAGAACAAAAACACGGTGATAGATGATATTCCAGAGAGTAAGAGATGATCGAGGAAGAAAGACAACCATGGCTGTGCTATTGGCTGATGGTGGAGGCTAGACACAGCACATCTCACTCGCCTGCCATCTAATCCAGTCCACTCTGGTGGACCCTTACCATCACTTCAGGCTTCTGAGGAGGCCTTGAGAGTAGAGAATCAAAAGAGGCGAACAGTTCATTTTCTCTTGCTATTACTAAAATAGCTGAGGCTTACCTACTTATCAGAGGCATATACTACTCCGGAAGCTGGGAGTCAAAGATTGGGCTTCCCTCACCAGTTTTGCCTCTTTGAAGGGCTCCACTAACTGTGTCACAGTATGACAGAGAGGCAGAAAAGATCCGCATGTAGAAGGGATCACACAATGGCACAGGAAATGATAGGAATTCAGGAGCTTCTCTTGCTTGTAACAGTCTAGTCTTCAACACCTGCACCAATGCTTCCTGAGGTGCACACTCCAAGAACATGGCCAATGGGCCCAGCACTGCTACTCTGGGGCCCACCCTTCAGCACACCAACTTGTGAAGAGCATACTCAGACCACACCTAAACCATAACAACCTTTTTCTGGCTAAGTCCTTAGTTACCAGATAGCCAAGGAAATCTAGGGAAGGGATTGGACGGTCTAGAGACTTATGGATCAAAGATCAGAAGTTGGTTGAGGCATTTGGTGTCTATGTGGTAGCTGTCACTGTAGGCTGGTTGTATGTCAGATATGCTTTCCCGTAAGCCCAGGGCTCTCTCTCTCTCTCTTTCTCTCTCTCTCTCTCTCTCTCTCTCTCTCGCGCGCGCGCGCACACACACACACACACACAGAGACACACACATACACAGACACACACACCTCCCAGCCTTCGCTACTGCCCCAGTCCATTGTTGAAAGCAAGTAGCAAAATCAGTTCATTTGGATTTTATCTCCTTTTTATTTCCCCTGCTCACCCCATATTGGGGTTGCTAATAAACCACATCATAGGGTAAAGGATGGCAGCCAGGGGGGAAAGAATGAAAATGCAAGTACACAGCTAATGAATTAATTGGATTTTGATGTACTAAGAGTCCATAATGAACTCTTGATTATTCAGGGATATGTTCCTAACCTAATGTAGTCCTCTTTATTTTCTTCCTGCTCTGCTTGAGGCTGAGTAATTTGGAACTCACATAAAACAACAAGGATTTTTGTGGAAACAAAACAAAATAACTGATCATGTTCTAATTGTCTTCTTTTCTTTAAAAGCCTTTTCAAGATTCGATCTGTTGTCTGTCTTCTATGAAAAGACAAGCTTTTGAGGGCCAGGTGTGAGTCTAATTTACATTCACATCCTTTCTACCTTCCATCCCCCTTCCATAATATCTTATGAATAATGTAGTGTGAGCAGGTTGACACACATTTCACTTTGTAGTAGCTTTATACTATCACTTTGGCTCATATACCAAAATTTATGTAACCATACTCTTAGGATTGAGCACTTGAATGGTTTTCATTTTCAGCATCTCTAACTTCAGTGGGAATCCTGATATATTTTCTGAGAGTCCTAGACAGAAACCCTGGGTCAAATTAGATATATGTTTTCAGGGTTTTGATAAATGTTCTCACACTACACTCCAAAAATATCATGGCAACAGTATATGAGAGTTCTTTATTCTTGGTTCTCTCTCTTCCCTCCCCCACCCCCACCAGTGGATCCTGAGAGGGAGCTTCCCAGAATTATAGACTCCTGGGTGGTGCAATATCCACAGTGGTGTCAATAATTCTCAGCCTCTGGTTTCCAAGAGCCGTTTCTTTCATTGATACTATACGTTCTCAAAAGTCAATATATTGTTTTCATTCTTAACTGGTTTGCTCAACATCATTTATGGACCTATCATATCCACCCAGCAATATCATCCCTGGTGGTGATGGGGTGGAGGACTTAGGAGCTCCAGAAAGAACCAGTGCCATCTGGATTGTTCTGTTGTAGAGGGGACCCTCAGAAACAAAATGGCAGTTTAGGGGGCCCATCTCATTTGTTTTTATTTGTAAAAAGAGGTGGGGTGGGGGGAGGGAAAATGCTGGTGATTCTCTTAAGATCCAGAATTCCAGGGTTGGAGAGATGGCTCAGAAGTTAAGAGCACTGGTTGCTCTTCCAGAGGTCCTGAGTTCAATTCCCAGCAACCACATGCCGGTTCACAACCATCTATAATGGGATCTAGCCTGCAGGTAGAACACTGTATGCATAATAAATAAATAAATCTTAAAAAAAGAACAAAAACCAAATTAAAAAAAAAAGATACAGGGCTGGAGAGATGGCTCAGTGATTAAAAGCACTGTCTGCTCTTCCAAAGGACCTGGGTTCAACTCCCAGTACTCACATGGCAGCTCACAACTGTCTGTAACCCCAATTCTAAGAGATTTGACACTTTCACACTGATACATATAAAATAAAATAAAATAAAATAAATTTTTAAAAGATCCAGAATTCCTCATGACAGTAATCATTAAAAATAATTGCTCTTGAACTGTAAAAGGACCCTTATCTTTTAGCCATGGATGCCGTGTACTAATTCTGGTTTTATGGTAGTGCAGTGGATTCTCATGCCTGCCATCCAGGCTCTACTAGATTGAGATCAACAGAAGCCAGATATGGAAACAACGTTAGTGTTAAAGGAAAGAGTACAGGTGGAGAGCTGAGGGAAGGGAAGACAGACATAGGGAGGCAGCTCGCCTGGAATGGATGAGAAGTGGGCAGAGGGAGAAGAGATTAGAGGATGGCTTATCAAAGTCATCTAGCCTTGCAGGGTCTCATTTGGAAGAGTAAAAACTCAGGAGGGCTCACAATTCAGTGGCTGAGAGCATTCAAGTGCAACCCAGTCTTCATCCACCTTTCTTTCTGTGTCCCAAAGCCACCTCCTATAAACAGGGGACCACAGTACATTTCTAAGCCCTTCCTGTATATTACACCCCAAAGCATCCTATGTGGAAATTCTAGAGCTGTTGTCAAGAATACTTAAAGTGGGCATTGGATATACAACCAAGAAGATTCCTTCAACATATTCTGGGCCTCAGGACACCATTTGATTTATTAATTATGTAATTTGCTGATTAAGTGGATTAATAAAGAACCGCTACTCATGAGGGTTTTCTACAGCTCTTGATGAAAAGTTTCCATCTTATCATGAACCACCACTGCCCCAAGAAAGCATCACAGCTGAATGATAATGGGTCTCATGGCTGACATCCATATGGGTCTCAACTCCTCTCCTCACTTTGTGGTCATCCTCTCATATAGGTAAGAAAGTTGCAGACAGGGAGCCAGGGCAGGTGCAGAAAGGAGGACAAGGAGTAGGGAAGAAACCGGCCCTTTTCACGTTTCATAAGGCACCAGGTGCTGTGGAAGGAAAAGTTAGGTTTCCGCTGCGTTGCCTTGTCTATGTTTATAGATCTAATTGAAAACACTTTGAATAGTGATAATTGTACTTTTGCTAATCTCAGTTGAATTTGACAACTGGTTCTCTGACTAGAAATGCTTATTATGAGTCTTGTCTAAAGAGGGAGGATGTAGCACATACATACCTCTGAAGTGACAGCAGAGAGCAAAGCCGCTTCTTTCCCAGGGTTTTGTGAACATCGAAGATGAGTAACACTAGCTGCAGAGAGAGCACATTGCTGAAACACGGAGATGCCGGAGAAAACCTTTACCATCGAGCCAAAGTGTCAGAGAGAGCTCCTGGCACCTGTTTGATTAGAAAATAACAGACAGTAGAGATTTCCCATAGACAATACCAGCACTCACAGCTCTTCTTTACAAATTCAAATAGCAGTGCATTTTCCCAGCAGAAGCCTCCATGTTGTTCTCTGCCAAAGCACAGCAATGAACTCAAGAGCATGGGCCAAAAGAGCTTAGTATGTCTGTCAGTATGGCAGAGAGCTTTACAAGACTGTCCTCTTTTAATTGGTGAATAATACCTCTTCACTGAGGTCTAAGGGCTTTGGGAGGGATCCTGAAGTCCCATAAATTGGTGTAAATTTTAATACCCTTTGGTAGGATATTGAGGAGCAATAAATAGAAAAACTGGATATACAGTGTGCTCTTAGGAGACCACCAGCTTGCTAAGCATTGAAAAATCTTGTCCAGAAAATGATGCAAGTGCTTTTTTGTGTGTCCCAAAAAATAGCTTGATCACTTAAAACACTGGTTTTAACCACCTCTCTCTCTCTCTCTCTTTCTCTCTCTCTCTCTCTGTGTGTGTAGGTGTCTGTGTGTGTATGTGTGTATGTGTGTGTATGTGTGTGTATGTGTGTATGTATGTGTGTATGTGTATGTGTGTGTATGTGTGTATGTGTGTGTATGTGTATGTGTGTGTATGTGTGTGTGTATGTGTGTGTATGTGTGTATGTGTGTGTAGGTGTCTGTGTGTGTCTGTGTGTGTGTGTATGTGTGTGTATGTGTATGTATGTGTGTATGCATGTGTGTATGTGTATGTGTGTGTATGTGTGTGTATGTGTGTATGTGTGTATGTGTGTGTGTATGTGTATGTGTGTGTATGTGTGTGTGTATGTGTGTGTATGTGTGTATGTGTGTGTGTATGTGTGTGTAGGTGTCTGTGTGTGTCTGTGTGTGTGTCTGTGTGTGTATGTGTGTGTATGTGTATGTATGTGTGTATGTATGTGTGTATGTGTGCGTGTGTGTGTGTGTGTGTGTGTATGTGTATGTGTGTGTAGGTGTCTGTGTGTGTGTGTATGTGTACGGCGGAGGTCAGTCACAGAGACGGCAAGTCCCTGTCCTTTTATTGGTTCTATGAAAGTACACTTTAAAGGCAAAAAAAGGGAACGCCTGTGGGATGTGACTGAGGCTGGTGCTTATGTTGTGGATGCTGCAGACACCGAGGAGATCCTTTGGCTCCCTACCATACTGCCTTGCTTGGCTGGTTCTATGTGGGGCAATGGGATCGATCATGCTTTCTGATTGGGCCTCTCCATTTGGTCAAGCAGCTGACTGAATCGATCTTTTCATGGAATGAGGCCAGTCATTTGATTGAATTAACCAACCTGAGTGTCTGTTGTGTTTTACTTTTGTCTTCTTCCTAGTAGACATAGCCAATGCCTCAGGTTATCATTAGATGTTTTACTTCTGGTGTTAGGGGCCTGGCAGAGAGAAAGCAAAATTGACTCCTCGTGACAACAGCTGAAAGCTGGCAGCTCTTCATAGCCATCCAGAATCCCCCTGTCCACAGCTGACAGGCCTCCTAGCAGCCTGTTTATGCTGAATTCCAATGGCTGCCCTTTGGCCACGCCACTGCAGCATCCTAGCTACTGTTCTCTGCAGGGTCCACCCAGGATTAGTATTTCTGCATGAATTCCTTGGATGTGTTGTGTGTTCTCCTCTGCTTTGTCATTCAGCCATAACCTTTCCATTTTGAATCCTGCCCTGTTGATGGTTCAGCTCCCTAGTTCAATATTTTACATTTATCTCTATTGAATTCCAGTTGCCTTCTGTTAGAAGAGGCACTTAAATTATCTGAGCCTCGCTCCACAGGCTCAGACTCCAAGTCCAAGACAAATCTGTTGAGCACTTAGGATCATTGGCTCTATGAGGAGCTTGGGAGTGTAAATGCATCTGGATTGGACATTTCTTAATGATAGTGGAGGTGACAGACTTGGGTAGAGAACATGGGAGACACTGGATTTATAATATCTCAATCAGACTTTCTCAGTATGGGAGGAAAATGGACCAGAAAATTATTTATAGAGAGTGAGAAAATAAATATACCTATGTAGCCTGTAAGGACTGAGCAGCTAGCACATTGTGAGGTCCTGATGGATATGACCACTATTAGATATGTCAAAATATAATGTGGCCCTTTGTTCTACTTTGTCAAGGAAATTTATAATTATTAGGTCATTAGCCTTCTTTTTGTTCATTTGCTGATGATGACAGGACGTCACGATTTTTCTCACTTTTTAGGGATAAGAATGTCCTAAGTATAGGCAAGAGCTATGGCATTCTTGGGAGGGGTCCCCAGCTTAGCTATTCTAGTTGAATATCTTTGCCAATATATCATAGACACTGAAAAACAGAAAACACACCAAGGGATCAAGAGCTTAGAAATCTCCAAACAAGGGATTCAATACAGTAGCATTATGCATAGCAAGCCATTATGGAGAGGTCTCAGTTTTAATGCGGGGGTGGGGGGGATGAATAATGGATTGTTCCGATTGGTCTCTTTCCCTAGATAAATCCTCAACAGTTTGCAGCCCAGGTTTTATTGACTTTCAGGTCTAAATGCTGCATTTCAATGGCTTCTACAGCTTTTGCCTCTGAACGACTGGTTCAGATTCAAACTCAAGCTAAAGAGTATGGGATTCAGTGAGCATTTTTGAGTACTACAAGACCCCACCAAATTCAGGATGTTCAGGGAGCCAAACGCTTAAAGAGGCTGGAGAGCTCCTTATATCCACGAATCATTTCTCTTCTGATTGTGGTACCTTTTGCTTCTGAGCGTGTGTGAGGAAGAAGACAGAGGTTAGAAGGTGAGGCTGGCATGGCCATGGCTGTGCTGCTTCCCAAGAGCCTACCTGTTGAGCACTCATTTTCCCTTCAGAGTAGACAAGACCCCATTGTTTTGAGGAAGTGGGGGGGGGGAGAGAGGAGATGGTACCCTGAAACAACACTGAGAACATGACAATGGACTCTCAAATTTCAAAGCCAAGCACAGAAGATAGAGGAAACATATAAGCCAAGGACAGATAGAAAAGAGTGTCATCAGCCTATACAGCAGTGCCAGGATGGAGAACCCCGATGAACAGACGCTTCGAGAAAATGCCAGAAACAACACAAAAGCTTTCAGTAGCTACGTTCAGAATTAGCAGGAGTAGGAGGGGGAGGGCACATTCTTCAGTGAAAGGCTAAAGATGAAAAGAAGACCACTCAAATATTTCATTTCTTTACAGATATTCAGGATCTTTCAGCAGAAGACAATGGAATCAGTGTTGTTAAAATGATTTTGATATTTGAACCGGGGAAACAAAATGTAAATGGTTACCAAAATGGAGAAAATTTTTCTAAGCCTGACAATTTTGTGCTAGGTTTTTAAAGAAACACAAATTCTTTCTTTCTTTTTTAAAATCATGAACTAGAAATGATTATAGGAGAGAAACCAGAAGAGTAGAGGTAATAAAACCCTGTTTGTGGGTTGTTGTTTTTTTTTTCCTGGAAAGAACAGTGATTGTAGATTGTACAGCCTAGTGAATTTGGTACTGATCATTATAGAAAGTGTGAAATGAATTATTGCAATGGATTATGGAGAAAAGTGGTCACTTATAGGCTGGCATGGGTTTGGTGAAGACAGGGAATACAGTGAAATCCCATTTTGACTAGATTTCTAGACGTGAATCAGTCAAGCACTGTAGATAAGGCAAACTCCTTCACAAAGTGTGACTTGATACTTTTGTGGATGGAGTGGAAAATTGGAGACTGCAGAACACTATTAGACAGCATCATGGTTAACTGGCCAGGAATGGCCAGACAGTTGGTCATGTCAATGATGTGAGACTATTCTGTACTGTGTTGGAGGGCCTCATGCTTTGCTTTACCACCCATGTTTTATTAACGATTAGGTAAAGATTCAGAAAGCATGCTTAGCAACCCTTAGGTGTGGAATAGCTGGACCAGGATTCAAAGTCTCTTCAGTTTACAGGAATGGTTAAAACTGACAGGTGAAATTTAAAGCAGGTAAAATTAAGGGCCTGAACATACACTTAAAAAAATCATCAATTCACATAAAATATATTTGTGAGTTATTGTTTGATTAGACTGTCAGTAGAAAATTACAGTATATATGGCCACGAAAATACTAGAGAAGGCATTCTGTTAAGAAAAAAAAGAGTTAAATTTATTGTAGGTTTTTTTCCTGCAAAACTGTCCTTGAGAAGTACAAGTTTTTTCCAGGGAATTCAAACACAGTGACTGGGTGTCCTGAAGCCTCATTGTAAGAGTACCTGGACAATAGCAGGTGAAGCTATTTCCTGGGTGTGTATGACGCAGGCACATTCATTTTCATGGTGATGAGAGGAAATAACCCAAATGACCACCAACAAGAGAAGGACAGAAGGAAATGGGACATATTCATGGCTCTCTCAATTATTATTGTAGAAAAAGAAAATTAAATGGGAATATTTGTAATATAAGGGCATTTATGTACATAGAAAACACATACCAGAATGTCATTTATTGTCCAAGGATGCATAAGTACAACAATAAAGAAATTGATGAGAGTGAGAAATATCAAGTTATGACTACTTTTCAGTGGAGAGGGAGGATAAGGCAGTATAAGAAACACACACAAGACCTTACTTATATTTTCCAGTGCTTAATTTTAAAACTGGGATGTTGGCTTTATGACTTATTTCATCTTGTACACCAATGTCCTGTATTTAAAATAACTAAAATACATTACAATACTTGGGGGTGGGAGATTTTAAATATATGCTGAAGTGACACTCACATATCACAGAATTAGTTATTTTAAAGTAAGCCAGTCAGTAGCATTTGGTAGCTTACAATGCATCACAGCAACCATCTTTACCTAACTCCAAAACATTTCTATACTGAATACAAGTTACCTAAATGCAATACAGTTTCTACCCATGCTTCACAGAAGGATTTTGCTTACACAAAGATAACATTTTATAAGTACATTTTATTTATTGACAAAAAATTTAGGGTTTCAGAAAAACTAAAGTGAAGGCATAGCGGTTTCCCATATACTTTTCAGGTCCACTCACACACAGCCTCCCCGGTAACAGCACCCACAACCAGAATGGCACAATGGTTACTGCTGATGAACCTATATCTATACATCTGGATGGTGGACATTTTACCAGTTTACACAAAGGTATGATAACATACATCCACCATTATAGCATCACACAGAACAGGTTTGTTACCCTAAAACTTCTGTTTTGCCTATCCGTGCATTTTCATAATGCACTTTTAAGAAAGCTGCTTTAAAAAAAGTCATAAGAACAGAGGATACATAATAACCATTTTTAAACATTTTAAAATCTTTCTTTCTGGAAGAGGAATTCAATTTCTATCCTGCAAAGCTCCCAAGGGATCGATGAATGGATATGAAGAGAGAGAGAGAGATTGGTTTGATGTAAAGGGAAGTTTCCTAACAGGATTGGTGCAATATATCAAAGTAGCTCAGAGTGTGACTTTGAGTTAGAAAGAGTTGGGGTATCTGTGATATGTAGTCTTTCTGGGAAAGTTGCTTAACTCCTCTGAGATTTCATTTCCTCATATTTATGAAATAGATAGTAATAATACAAAGATAATAGCATCATTGTAAAAAAAACATTTCAAAGAATAATAGATTTTTGGAAGAGCAAAATAGATATATTTATATAACTATATATGAAATTTATTTATATATATACATGAAATTTTATATACATAAAATTATATATATATATATATGAAGAATGATCTGTGCAGTGAATGGATGCTGTTATCTGAAGTCACGCTGACGTTGAGTGATGAGCTGTCCAAGGTTCTGAAGTAGGGAGCTCTGTGTCAAAGGAAGACTTAGGTCTATATTCTCTGTTGTCAGTTTTACATATTGATGAGTAGTGCGTGTTTGTTTGAAAGATAGTAGAGTCCTATTTTGGGGTGATTTTCAGCCTGCTTTCAATGTGCTGAAGAAATGCGAGTGCAGCCACTTCAGCTACTTCCTTGTGTACTATGGGAGAGATGGCAAAAAAAGATACACTTGGGTAAACATACAAAGAATACAAGTTGGACCATGAAGGAACAAAAGGAGATGTATTAGAGAGGCTGGCAGAATAAATAACCAGCAAATCAGGATTCAGAGAAGGTGAGGATCACAGGGACACCCAGCCTGACTGGGCAATCTCTACAGATAATGGGTTTTGTTTGTCTGATGTGATAACAGGCTAAGCCTGGACATCTTACCATAAATGGTCCTGTTTTCACAGAGAATAGAGAAGGATCTTTTGCTATAATGTGTTTAAAGAATAAAGGGCATTTAGAAAAATGAAAAGATATGTGCTAAAATCAAGCTTGTTGTGTACCAGGTGGTAGACCAGTCATTTGTCTGCTCAAACATGCTTCATTCTCCTTGGAAATTATTTATATTTGTACTGTAAAGGGCCATGAGTGTCTTCCCACTGAACTGGAGTGTTCACCTTGGTGGTTCAGATCATTGGAATCTCTTATAAGGAGTGGGGGGAAAAGCCCAAGAGGCCAAAATCAAAGAGATAAGGGTGAAGGCAGAGGATTGCATTCTCAGTGGCCAGTAATCCTACCTGTAGAATGGCTCTGTTTCGGCTTACATAGCTGGAAAAATACAGTTTCTTGAAATTATTTGGAGATGTAATTATTAAGGAGGTCAGAAACTGTGGCCTTAGCCCTGGCTATTGAAGGCAGAAATCAGAAATTACTTGAGATTGTTCATGGTTTTACATATCTGACTTTAGTTAAGAGTAAAGCTAAGGAGCTTTTAAGTCTATGGTCAATGGATGTTCAGGAAATAGGAAAGGTAGCTTGGACCTAAATCCCAATGATCTTGACAGTATTTTCTCCATATGACTAGTTTCAGTGACTCTGCCCTCAGCTAATTTTGGAATCTGTAAGTATCTCCATCCCCAGACAAACTTAAAAACACGGCTTTCTCTGCATTCTGATGTAGATATCAGACAGTGTGGCTGGATGAGCCATATGAATAGCTACTGTGCTTGAATAGAGGGACACGACAGTGTCAGTGCCTTCCGCAAGTGCTAAGTGAGATCTTGCAGACATGAGCCTGGCCTAGAGGATGTTATCATACAAAGTGAAAATATGCTTTCAATGGAGTAAGAGAAGTTGTTCACCAGTGTTCTTTTAGACCACTGTAAGAACTTAACTGATTCATATCTGAGATTGTTCTAGTCTGTGTATCCATAGATGAACTGTAACCAAAGTCAGACACTGTGTATGAGTCTCTCACCATATATGCTCTCATTTGCCGTTTAGTCTGGCCCCTCTCCTTTGTTACTCTGAGTTTTCTGACCCTATCCTTTCAGTCAGTCCATGCTATGCATTTTGTAACAATTGCTATAAAATTCGCAAACTAAAGATAGTTGAATCCATATGTAGAGAAGGAAGGTGTAGTATACTCTTTTCTTACTAGCTGCTGGATGGGCTTGCCATTAGTGCACTGATGCTTATATTCTTTACCCATAATGTTACTTACTTACTTACTTATTTGGTTGGTTGGTTAATTACTTAGTTAGTTAGTTAGCTAGCTATGATGCTGGGGATGGAATCAGAACCTACCACATGTTAGATAAACCTTCTCTATGAGCCACATCCTGACTGCTCTTTCCCTTCCCTCTTAGTTTTTTGTGGTTTTGGTTTTGGGTTTTGGGTTTTTTTGTTTTGGATTGGTTTGGTTTTTGTTTTTTTTTTTTTTTTGGCACATGGTCTCACTAAGTTATCCAGGCCAGCCTTGAACTTACTCTGTAGCCCAGAAAAGCCTTTAAACTGATGATCCTCCTGCCCGTGCCTGCTGTGTAGCTAGAATTATAATCCTGCTTCACTGGTACATTGAGAGAGACATGGGAATCTGTACGATCAGTTCACTCTTCATAGTGACAACATAACTGATCCAAAGGAAAGCATTCTGCTCAGCACATCAGCCCAAAAATAAGGGCTGAGGGGACCATGTAACCAGCAGCCCATCTTTGTCACAGCCAGTAGGCCTAGCAGCCATACCCCAAGTTTTAACCACCACGGAAGGAACAGCCTAACTCTTAGTAAGTAACTCTGCTGAAGGAATCACAAAGTAACTAGTTGTGGGGGGAAATAACCACTAAATTGCCTGAAATAATAATACTTTCCAGACAAATAAACATCTATACTTCCTGTCAATCTTCTGGAAAACACATACGCCTGAAATGACAAGCAAAAGTTCTTTTCTTGAGCCCTTAATGAGCACCAGGCTTTAAAATATGACTGGATTCAGAGCAGTCAAAATGCAAAGAGGTTATCTGTTTTGTTTAGGATAGAGTAGACCCTCTGTTGCTCCCTCAGGGCTTCATATAAACACGTATTTGTGGTTTGTGCCACAATATGTGGCATAGAACTCATAGAGTTCGAGAGCATCATCTCTCAAAAGGAAACTCTAGTGCCATTGACCCTTGACTCAACATTCACTGGTAGATTTTTTCGTCTGGAGGTGCAGTTCCTGGTAAGTAAGAGCAAAAGCTAACAGGAAGGTGAACACACATAGCAAGTCTGTGTGGAATCTCAAAAACGCCAAGCCTTTGGGTATCTGACCAGCAAGAAAATCTGCCTGCCCAATTTCAGCATCTCTTGAAGGGAGGTGGCTGCTGTCTGGCCATGTTTCATTAGCACTCAGATCACTGAGACTGTTCATTTATGGGATGCCTGAGGTTGCAGATGATTCATCTGTTTGGCCCACAGAATGGTAGTATTTCCATCAGTGCGTTTCAAACCCTATTTTCTAAGAAATGGGCAACTATTCGGTGTCTGTGTCTAGCCTCAATATCTCAAGCGGCTAGTATAGCTGAGGAGATACAGTTTATAGTAGTTTCCCTTGCCTAAGATACTTGACTTCAGCTGTTCCATAAATAGCAATAGCTTTGATACACACAGTAATATGTTTATGTGTTTGTGTGAAGTGCACGTGGAAGCAATCATGTGTGTACCAAGAATATGGGCATGCACGTAAGTGTACAAGACTGGGTGTTGTTTTAAAGGTATGCTGAGCTCAATTTAAACCAGACTGAGTCAGCCAGCAAAGTCATCCTCAGATCCACTTCCTGCTATTGTATTTTTCTTTCTATCCAAATCAAAAATGCTGCAGAACAGAGCTGTTCTCATCTTAATTACTGCAGAAATATTGCTAATTAGAAACAAGGGAAGAAGTGTTAGGGATTTGCCTCAGAATCAAAGGCAGCATTATTTTCCAATGGATATTAAAAGGCTTGCAAAAGAGGCTAAGATGATGTGCTAGATAGAGTTGTGAAGTGTGTTTAGGGCCCCAGTGGTAAGACGGCTGTAAGGGGAAATTAAATATCTGGGAGGAAAACGTTCTCAGATGTTGGAATTATGCCTGCAGCCATAACACTGGAAGCTGTGATCCTGTCTATCTCAAACAGGAAATGGGATCAAGAGCTCTCCAGGAAACTGGAGGCTGGAAAAAGTGCTGGGGACTCAAACTTCCACCAGTGTCCCTCAGCTGCATTTGCAGTGGACATGAACTCAAACACCTGGGGATGGAGGGTTCCCTTCCCTTCTATTCCTGTCTGTCCATCTTGCTACTTCCACCATTCTCTTTGTAGCCTCAAACAAATCAAAAGAATAAACTGGCATTAGGAATTGATCTTTTGGGCTCTATTTGGTGTGGCTAGGTCCCTAGGTTTGCGGACTATAAATCTGAGGTGAATTAAGAGCTGAGTAGATAATATATGGTGCTATGGAACCTAGGGCTCTACTGAGGTCTGCCAGATCCAATTCGAATGCCAAGTCTAAGGGCAGATCATGGTGGCAGCTATTTCGAACCAGCGGACCATGCCACAATAAAGATTCATCTGATCAGCTTCAGCATTTCAAGTATTCCAATTCTTCAAGCCAAGAATGAAATCTGGAGGCATCAATATGAGAACCTGAAGGAGCAAGGATGAGGCTCAAAGAGTTAAAACAGGAGTAACTTAAGGATAGAAAAGAGAAATGAAGGAATTTATATGGCGGAAAGACAGAGAAGCTAAAGAAACCAATGCCTCAATATCTCAAGCGGCTAGTGTAGCTGAGGAGATACAGTTTATAGCAGTTTCCCTTGCCTAAGATACATGGATTCAGCTGTTCCATAAATAGCAAGCAGGAGTCTAGGCTCTTTGTCTGACAAAGAAAATATCACACAAACCCTCTGATGTCAATTTCCTTGTTCACATACGATTTCTGGTCCTGATTTTTTGCACAAAGGTACTCTGAGGGTCAAATAAGGTAATATGTATGCACAAGCAACTGGCTAGTGTTGACTGACAGAAGGTGTGAGGTTAGATGTGGCTCAGCCCTAAATAGATACACTACATTGTTCACAACTCCACGGGGTTAATAGAAAGAAGCAGGTGCATATGCACGTGTGTAAGATCTTCTCTTTCAGCCAGGCTACATGTATGGGAAAGAATGCTTTCCCACCTTCCACCCCTAGCACGGGGTAAAAGAGAAGCCTCCTTATTGCCAAGATACCAACCCTTTTTGTTTTCTCTGGTTTCCCAGTTGTGGACCAAGAATTTTAAAAGTCACATGGAGTTTCAGGGCTCCTTACAAAAATAGTAATTCCCTGGCCCATTCCTCACCAATCCTGAAAACTGAACCTCATGTGCAAATAAACAATATTTGCCGTTTATTTTAGCATTTAACCAACTAAAAATTTATAATGCATTTATACTGCTGTTTTTGAAACTGTTTTTGTTTTTAAAATAATATTATACTTGAATTATCATATTATAACATCTTGATTTATAGCTGCGGGAGGCAAGGATTTACCTCTGACAGCCATTGCTTCACCTCCTATGTCCCCACAATGCACACATGCACACCTTCCAATAGAGTTTATAAAAATTATCACAAATTTGTATTTCTTATTTTCACTATTTTGCCTTTATAACTATTACTCATCACAAAGCTACACATGGTAGAGTGAGCATGTTTCTTCTTTTATACAGCTTTTTTTTTTTGGATGTCCCTAGAGTTCAATTTCTTCTCTACGTGGCGCTTAATTACAATATTAACAAACTCTGACATAGCCATAAAACATGAAAACTGCCAACACCTTAAGCAACGCATCTTTTTGAATTTTCAGTGAGAGATCTTCTTCTAAAATTCCACCTTTCTGCCATGTCAGTTAGTTGATGGCTTATATCTGCAGCACCCCAATCTTTCTGGAACTTCTTTCACCTTTATCTAAGTGATTCAGTTTCTTCTCTGAATGAACCTCTGTTTCCTAGACCCAATGTCACCAACTCCCCTTTGGCCTACTTCCTTTGACTCGTGGCATACATTCTTCACTAGCTTCCTGGGAAGTGTTATATCAAAGGTAAATTGTTTGAAAGTAGATCTTCTATATTTGAAAATGCAGTGACTTCTTGTACTTGATTGGTATTTTAGCTAGATATAAAAGTTCACCTTGAAAATTATCTCCCAAATTTTGAAGGAAACAATTCATTACTTTTTAGAATTCAGTGTTCTGTTGAAAGTCTAGGGCCATCCTGATTTCTGGGTTTTATTGGTGTTGTTTTGGCAGCAGGCTGACCTAAGACCTCATATGTAAGCTATGGATTCAGGCTGACTTTTTATATCTTATGTATTGCCTGCCTTTAAAAAGAGATCTCTTGATTTCTTTATTCATGATTTTCTGAACTTTCATGACAATGTGTCTTGATCTAATCCTCAGTTTCATTTATTGTGCTGGGCACTAAGTAAGCCCATTTAAAATGTGATGTCATCACTTTGATATAAGAATATTATCTTTTTTTCACTTTTTTAAAAATTTTAACATGTTTTAATCACAGGTTATGTACTTTGTATCCCAGCCGTAGCCCCCTCCCGCATTCCCTCCCTACCCCCTTTCCCTCCCTCATCTCCTCCCTGCCCCTATCCAAGTCCACTGACAGAGGAGGACCTCCTCCCCTTCCATCTAACTCTAGCTTATCAGGTCTCTTCAGGAATGGCTGCAATGTCCTCTTCTGTGGCCTAGCAAGGCTGCTCCTCCCTTGGAGGGCGGGGATGTCAAAGAGCCAGCCATTGAGTTCATCTCCAAAATAGTCCCTGTTCCCCTTACTAGTGTACCCATTTGGAAAGAATATTATCTTATACATTTTTATTTGTTTGCTTCTTTGGCTTTTTTGCTTGTTTTATTTGTGTGTGTGTGTGTGTATGATGGGAACTTATTATGTAGCCCTAGCTGGCCCAGAACTCACAGAGCTCTGTACCCCAGTACTAGGGTTAAAATGATATCTGCACAACCACACTCTACTATATATTTCTTTAATAATGTTCATTCCTCTATTTTCCTTGTAGCTCTTTTCTACCCCTCTCCTTTTTCCTCTCTTATTAGTTTAGAAGCTGGGTCTCCATGAATGGATCACCTAATTATCTCTTCTTTCCTGTTTTCTATCTTTTGTATATCTCTTTCTGGAAGATTGCCTCACTCTTATGTTTTATACATCCTGTTGATTTTAAAGTTTTCTTTTCTTGATATTTTGATCTTTAGTACTCAGGAGTATTTTCTTGTTTTTTTTTTGAATATTTATTTTATAAATAACATCCTACTAAATGTTATTTTTTACTTAGGTCCACCTTCCTCATTCTCTGAATCTTCTGTTCCAACTCTCATCTTTTTGTTTATTTTTTTATCTCTTCTCTACAAGAGACCTCAAGAGTCTGATTGTTTTCTGTTCACACTTCAACTGTGAATAATATACAAGAGCCAACTAATGTTATCTGTGTACATGCACACATGTGTGTATACAGATAGTGGAGAGATAAAGGGGATGTTCTTAGGAATACCAGCTCCTGAATAATGACACAGAGACCTTTCATATTTATTATAAGCTCATGGAACTACAGCTGGGAAGAGTGTCAGCTATTTTATCCCGACTGTATTGGCCTGTTACCTGTCTTAGTCTCTAATCCCAGCTTCTACCTCTCTATGTCCGGTGGACCATTCTCCCTAGGGATCCTGTATCTGCCTGAGGTCCTGCACCCTCTCTTGCCTCAGCTATTGGCCTTTCAGCCCTTTATTTAACCAATCATAAGGTGGTTGAGAACAATGTTTGCAAAATACTGAGGCAGGAGGAGTTTCTTTAAAATCACAATATCAGAGTCTTGTAATCTAATTTCTACTTTATAGAAATCAGCATTTGAATATTGCAAGGATGGTCTTTACACAGTGCACAAAAAAGATCACCTCAACAGGGAGGAGGGGGAAATGCCAGTTCTATTTTCCAGAGAACAGTCTGAGCTACCTTCCTAGGACAAAGGCCTGTGCTGGGAGAAGAGTGCCATAGTTCAGCATAAGAATTTCACATGGCCTCCTGTTTTCATTATTCTCTTCATATTTGATGCCATCTGAAATAGATATCTTCAAGGTTAGAGTCTATCTGGTGCAGTATGTCCAAAGAACAAACCTCTGCTATTTCATGGATGTGAAGGTGGGAGAATTGGAGACTTCCACCCTGTCTTCCTGTTGGCAGTGACATTTTCCCTCTATCCTTCAGAGGGCTTAGCTTCAGAGTTCCCCTCAGGTCTCAAAACAGATTGCTCCTTTGGGACTTCCTCTTCTCTGAGTACTTTCTCTGTTCTTCTAAACACACCAATGATGCCACTGCCTCCATCCTTGAAAAATACTGCCATAACTCCTCTTTGTAATTGTCTCCTTATATGTTTAAGCCTTTCTTCCCTATAGAGAATGCACTACTACTCTATTGTGGCATAGTGGGTCACCAGAAGTCTAGCAACTTGAAACAATACAGATTTGATATCTCACTTTTTGAGTCAGGAGTTTAGTGTCTTTTAACTGTGTCCTTAGCTCAAGAACTCAGCAGGCTGAAACTGTGCAACAGACCAGCAATGTCCTCATCTGGGAAAGATCCACTTCTAAGCTTTTTCAAGTTGCTGCAGGATTCTTTCTGCCTCAATTATGAGACCAAGGTCCCCGGTGCCATTCTAGCTATTGGAAAGTCTCTTCATACACTCATCCGCAAAGACCCTCTCATATCAAGTTGCTCTCATGCTTCATAGCTTTCTGACTCCATGCTCTACAACCAGCCAAAGAAAACCCTCTGCTATCAAAGGACTCTTGTCAGTCAAACAGATGCATCGAGGCAACCTTCCTGTGTTAATTACAAGCACATCATGTAACATAACCTCATCACAGGAGCAAAGTCACCAGTCCTTAGCCACAGAGACCACACATGACACGCACATCAGGAAAGGGGGAAATCTCAGGTACTCTTCGAATTATGCTATCGCAGTGAAGCAATTTTCAGAAGGGAGCAAAGATAACTGTGGTTATTTGACCCACTCTGTTTAATTACATGTCTCTCCTGACTAATGCTACTGTATTGTTACCGTTGTTGCATTTCAGCTGTTAAAATCAGTATTCTGAACTTTACAACCAACTTGGTTTGCAATGAGAGTGGTGTTCATTTCTTTAAAAGTTCAGGAAAAAAATGAGATTTCTTTCACTTTATTTTTTAACTCTTTCACCCAAATGAGTAAGCCTTATGTGCCTATGAAACGAATGTATAACCTAAGCAGGCTCTCTCATGTTTCTTTGCAAAGCCATGTGCATTCAAGAAGCCCAAAATCCAGCTTTGGACAGCATAGCTTTGTATGTCCTCAGTGGTCCTGACACACAGCTCAGATGCGTTGTCTGTTCCTGCTCTACACAGGTGTCATATACTAACACACAAGCCAGCTGCATGAAGATATTACCAATTAGAGACAACGCCTTGGCACAGGGGCATGGCGATTTATCCTTAGTTGGCAGGTCCCAGTGGATAGTTGTTGCATTTAGTGATGAATCACTAATTTCTTGAAACCTTGACTGGAACCTGAAGGCAGGAGATAAATATGAATGGGGGTATTGCTTCAAGCATTCCAGCAGATAAATGGCCAGTCACGGCAAAAAGATGGTTTTACATTTTCTGAGTGTAATCAAGTGAGATGTAACCAATATTCTTTAGTTCATTAGCTTCATGTCTCTTAACCTTCACTGTTGAGTGCTCCCTTATAGAGTCCCTCCTAGCCCATCCTAGTGTTTAAAAAAAAAATTTTTTTTTTTTTTTGGCTTAGAGTGAAAATGATGGGTGAGCTACTGGAAGGTAGCCAGGAGAAGGGCAGAAAAAGTGGTCCAAAGGGGAGGAAATATAATACAAAATTTTGTCCTCCTAAGGGGAGAAAAGTGAGAAAGGGGGAAGCAGGCATGGAAGGAAGATTGGCATGGGGAAAATAGTCTGATTTCAGTATCTTTCTCATGCTGGTGTCTTTCTCATTATAGCCAACTGGGCGTCAGTAAATCAATAACATGTGCAATCTCTGGAAGTGATTCAGGGAGACACCTCCTCTTGCTGTTGCTGGATAGAGCAGCAGCAGGATACACCTCACCTTATTTCTTATTTGGCTTTCATTCCTAGGGAAGGTCTCTGGACTTCCTCATCAGAAAATCTGCTTTATTCATTTATTCTTCTGTGAAAAACACAGGTTGTAGGATGACATTCTTCTCTGCAGAAATGCTGGGGTCCCTAGGTGAGAGCTTTTGTTATAACTGTTGTGAGGCCCACGTGGTCTGTCATGAACATGAATCAGTACCCGCCTATGATCCTGCTTGTATAGGAATTTTCTATCAGCCTACCATCTAAGTCTTAACCCCACTGACCTGGCTTCTCCTTAGAGTCACTCTGTACAGTCACACTCTGGTGTCTTTGTACACATTACCCTTCTGCTCGGATCACTTCTCATTTCTTTATGTAAATGTCACGGAGCATCTACTCTTTCTGCAAGTATCACTCCCCCTCTCATTTTCCCTGATGATCTTTCCTTGCCACTGAGTCCTGGTTGCACTTTTCCTCCTCCAGGCATGTGGGAATCTGGAGTGAGCAGGAGATTAATTAAGGAAAAATTAAAGATCGGGTAGGCCCAAGGTTGGGAGGGAGGAATGATAGTCCTACAGTCTCCTCCAAGGAGGATGGGTGTGGCCTGGATAAAATGGATACAGAGATGTGACTTGCACAGTACTCAGGTAGGAAATGTCAACTGAGTACACAGGGTAGGAGACACTTAGTGTTAGAGCTGTGGCTGGTACCCCTGGGTCAGCACTCTGGTGAGCATATTTTAGGGAGTCCAGCAACTGTCTGGGAGAGCAGGAAGTTTATATAAGACAGCTAATGTCTGTCATTATCTGTTTGGACAGTGGTATCTCTTAAATGAAGAACTGGGATGAGCTGGGAATTCAAAGTATAAAGTACAAAATAAGGGACCGAACACAACATATACTCTGTACAGTGCTTCCAATTGTTTATTCAAATCCAGTGCTGACAAAGAAAATTATTTGGAAATAAAATAGACTCTGGCTACAGCTGAGCTTCTGCCTGCTTGGTGGAGTGTATGACCCTAGCTTTACTTGAGTCAACACCATCAATGGAGACTGACTTATTTCCCAGAGCCTACACGTGTGTACAGTACAGGGAAGTCTTTAGACTTCTAAAGAGGCCAGAGGGATTCTCCCCAGTTCAGAGCATCCTCTGAATGCACAGGTGACACAAAGTGATCTGACAATTCACAACATGTCCCACAGACTCAATGGTGATAAAAGGCCACTCATGCTTTGAATCCCTCCTGAACGGCATGCCAAGTCTGGCCATTTTTCTGTGTGGATAGTATTAGATTTCTCTGACTATAAATTCTTTAAAGCAACCGAGGCCCCCATGGCCTCCCTACCTTTAGTTGATGTTGGAAGGGAGTTCTATATCCCACGAGCCGTGTCCTGATATAAAGAGGTAGGGGAAAGAATAAAAATCTTTGAGATAGCAATTGTTCAGCAATTCTACTTCTTTCTCAATGGACAGCAAGTTCTGACCTTCTGTGTCTTGGTTCTCCCTAGCCTGTCACACAGACCATACCACACCACCTCACCCCAATGTTAACGTATTTTTCTCAGTATAGAGGAATTCCTCTGGAAAAGGACAGTCTCTCTCTCTCTCTCTCTCTCTCTCTCTCTCTCTCTCTCTCTCTCCTGAGCTCCTGAACAGTGATTGGCACACATGAGTAATGAGAGCATTACAAAACTTAGTGCAGCTTCCTTCTCTTCTCCAATTCTCTGGTTCTTGTGTCTTCTTTGTAATAGACTTTTCTCCTCTTCATTAGTTCTCATATCTCATTAAAACTGAGGACAGGCTGTCAACAAATCAACCTGGTACTTAGTGGAAGGCTCCATGCTCAGTTCCAATCCCACTGTTCAAAAAGGTGTAACTTTCTCCGTGCACATCCCTGAATATTTCCCTACCATATTGTCTGTTCATGGTATATGCAACCCATGACTATGCCAACATCTTCCTAGGCAGGCTTAGAGCCTGAGCAGACTCAGGATTTTTTAGTATGTGTGTTGTTGTGGGGGTTATAATATATTGAAGACCTTTGATGATTTCTATTTGAATCCTGGTTTTATTAGAATCAGGACTCTTACTCATTAGCTGTGTGACCATGGATGAGTTATTCAAATACCCTCTGGCCTCAGTGTACTAATCTATATAATGGAAACCCTACTGCCAATATATCAGAGTTGATTGGAAGGTTAAATTAGTTCACAAAAGAAAATCAGAGCAGTGCTGAGCATACAGGACTATCCGAACTGGATATTGTTTTTAATATTATGAGCTAATCAAATATAAGCATTTTTAGTCAAATGACCTCAATATTTACAATGTTGCTCTTTGCGTCTTCATCTAATCTTGCTCATCAATCTACAGTTTCAAATGCCTCCTGCCCTGAATCTAACAGTCCTTCTATTTTACCTATACTTCAACTTGTCTCTATTTTCTTTTCTCCAGCATTGGCTTCATTATGTAAACAATCTCTAGAACAATCTCCACCTCCTCACCTCTCATTCATGCCTCAATCCCTGGTAATCTGGCTTTTAGCATCCAACACACTGCTAAAATTGTTCTCCCTGAGATCAACAATGACCTTCCTATTGCTAAAGCTAATTGCTTTCCTGACACTTAGACCCCACTGACCACTTGCTTTTTCTACAAATGTTTCTTTTGTTGCTGAGACACTACTTTTTTTCTGGTTGTAGCATTCATCTGTCGTTATGTTAAGCAATAATCTTCAAATCTCAGTGGCTTATGACAATGAAGGTTTTTCTTTAGGCTCAGCTCCCACATCAGCTGAAAGCTAGATATAGCTCTGCTCCTCATTATTTTTCTTTTCCTCTATTTGGTGGTCTTAGATGAAAAAGAGAAAAGAAACAGAAGGAAAGAGATTATACAGTAGCCCCTGAGACTTCTGCTTAACTCTGGTAGACACTGCATTTGCTCACATTGAATAAGGCCATACCAGGTCATGTGGTCTAAGCCTGACATCAAGTAATCAGAGAAGTACATTCCTCCCACTTGCAATGAACAGAGACATGCAATAATCATCCAGGAAGGACAGAAAATGACAGGACAAATAACACCCCATGGGTTTTCTTCTACCTCTCTAATCTTTTACTCTTAGCTTCTGTTATTGGGTCATCAAGTTCCATCTACTAATACTCCCTAAATTATACACCCTCCCAAGATTCTTGTCTTTTAAATATGTTCTTATCCCTTCCAATGCATCAATACAGTTCAGTTAACCTTTAATGGAAACCTCTCGTGTTTTCCCTACTCTCTTACTATTGGTTATTTGACTTCCTATCACTATAAAATGTATCTAAGACAATCAACTTATGGAGATAAAAGGGTTATTTTGGCTCATAGTCTTGGAGATGGTAGTGTGTAACCAGTTAGCTCTATTGCTATAGACTTGCATAGCATCATGGTCAAAATCACTCACCTCAAAGAAAATGAAAAAGAGCAAGGAAGAGACTAGGACCCCCAAAATATCCTTGGTAGCCAAGTTCCCCAAAACCTAAAGACTTCCATCTACGCCCTACCTCTCAAAGTTTCTATAATCTCCCAATAGTAATAAGCTGGGAGCCAGGCCTTAACACACACACCTTTCGAGGACATTTTGGCCCAAATTATAGCACTAACCCTTGCTTAATTTTAGTAATTATTTTCCAACTGGTTAGCATGTTTTAGTTATTTGTCACTAGAATCCATGTTTGCTGCAGCAAAAGATTAAAAGCCCATTTAACCTTGCCTCCTCCCTATCAGGGAGACTAAAAGGTTCTCTTATTTGGCTGCAGTGAAGCTCAGGCTCCATATTGTTACACTCAGGTTCTTCACATCCAGATCCCATGTATCTACATGCTACTCTTTTCTGCTGGTCAGCTGCATAGACTTTTCATTGGTATAAAAATAAGCCACACTGTTTCTCATTCTTATTCATTTGCTTATACTAGTCTTTTTTCATTTTCTTTACTTGGTGAATTCTTATTGTTCATTCAAGCCCAATCTTGTCCCCATTCCACAATGTGTGACAGCAACCATATTACATTACAGATACATTACTAATGTATCTTTCTCTTGTACAGATTATGAGTTCTCCAGAGCAAAGACTGATTCACTAGGCTCTTTGAAATTGCTCAAGATTTAACACAGAATGTACATATTAGATATTCAAACAATGTTTGTTTTGAGGGAAGGAATAAACAAATGAACCACATTAACACAATGGTCAAATTTGCTAGCTGTTACTTTTCTGTCCTGGCTACTGGCTGGCTTTGGGAGGCATGGTCTTATTTTAGAAGACAATCTTGCTTTCATGTCCAAAGCACTGTGCAGCTCTGATGGGCTGGATCTGACAGGTCTAGCCTCTAAGGATTCCTTAGCAAGCCTCCCTTTCCTAGAATCTGACTCTCCAGAATAAAGGGCTCCTCAGAGACTACATTCTCTATCCTCTGGCTTTCCTAAATGAATCCCCCTACACACATACACACGCACATGCACACGCACACGCATACCAGTCAGCTCAAGCCCTTTTCTGTCTCTTTCCTGGAGTTCCTCCAATCTGCCACTCTCTTAGCCTCCATTTTAGTTTTTGTCACTGTATCTTTTCCTCTCTATCTTTATCAGAGCCAGTATTTAACTTTGCAGGGCTAAGTGCAAAATGAAAATGTGGAGAACCCAAGTATGCATGAGTAAAAGTTCAAAACAGCAAAAGCTAAACAAGAACCCAAGCATGGTCCCTTTTCAAGAACAGGACCCTGGGTAATGGTTATGATTATTTGATAGGTGAAGGGCTTGGATCAATGCCATGTAGAAGTGTTTTAATGCAAAGGCGCTTGTAGTTATTAACAAATTGTTCATCATTGTTTTTTTTATGTAATCAGAAAATGCAAAGTGGATCTGTTAACGCCACCATCCGGGAGGGAGCAGAAGGGATTAGGTGCAGAATGCCTTTGTCCCCTATTAGGACTCTACCAAGAGGCAAAAGGACAGAGGAGTTTGAAACCTCACTTCTTTGTTCATCCGTTTACTGAAACATGAAAGACTCATTTACTACCAGCTACCAGACTAGAATGTTTCCTTAGATAGGTAAGGGGTCAGATGTCGGGGTTGGCTTCGGGAGTCCAGCTAGATTCTTTGTATCCACCTTGCATGGCCACCTCTGTATCTCCGTCAGTTCATAGGAACATCGCCAGCAAGGGGGAGCACACTGTCCTGTGGGGAGATGTGCTGGAAAAGGGAGAGCCTAAGTTGGAGCTGAAGACATTCTCTCCCTCTCCCTCCCTCTCTCTCTGTCTCTGTCTGTCTGTCACACACATGTTTCTTTTAACCTAATAATTGGTGTGAATGGGTGACTATGCTCTTAGTTCCTGGGATTTGTCCCAAATATGGTGGCCTGCCTGCCAAGTTGAGCACCATATTCCCCTCAGTTGTCTAACCCTCATCCCCAGTGCCAGGGCAAACTTCTGGTGTTTCGCACATTTTGTGAATCATCTTCAGAGGACTCTACTTTCAGGGATCATTTCTATAGCTCACAAATCACCTTCAGGTTTCTATCAGTTCCCTAACAGTCTCGTTTTGATAAATTTAAACTTGAACTTACCGGCTCTGTAAGCCAACAGAGGTCAAATGTCAGCAGTGGATATCCCCATCCTCTCGGGCAAATAGAGAAGCTAGAGAAACTGAGCTGGTCTCACTGGTCCCCATGCAGAATTTGAGCCTGATTCATGCTCTGTCTCTACTTTAGGTGTCAGTAAATGGGCGCCTTGCTATGCACACAGGTTAAAGAGGCTCATGTTAATGTGCTTCAACTCTCTTTCTTTTTCTTTTAGCCCTAGATTCAGTAATGGTTCTCTGTACAAACTCATTCATTTTTAATCAGTTGACTGTAATGATTTGTTACAAATGATCTTTAATTCTCAGCTGCGGTTAATCAGTACTGAACGGCACTTTTCCTGTTATTTTATTTGGACAGGATTCTCAGTGAAATACTTGCCTTCCATTACTTAATCACTTATTTGTTTTTCCTCGGCACACAGTTCTAGCGGCACACAGCAGTATTTAATGTGGACATTTTTCCCTTGGCGCCATGAATTGAGTTCTCCAAGCTGTAGGGGTAAGAGCCTCATGGGAGCTCTGAAGGTTCGTGTTCTAGTCTGATATTTACTGGCCCTCTTCTGCATGTCAGCGCAGAGCCAGGAGCTAGGATATGCTGACTTACATTGAGCAATGGTAACACACCTTGGAAAGGGTGATTTGTGAGACCTTGTGGAGCAAGGAGGGAGAGTAGAAGGGATGGCATCTAACCCATCTCTGGACTGGCAGACTCTTCCACGAGGAGGGGAAACGCCCACTAGGCAGGTATTTCTAGGCAGATGTAACAACAGATGCAGGCGTCCAAAGAGAGCACCCATTCGATTGAGCATATGCACGTGATGAGCATGGCTGGAGGGCAGAGCAGAGGCAGGGGAGAAACGTAAAGGGGCCAGATATAACCGGCTCTGGCCTCACCTTAAACACTGAGAAATTTAAGAAGAGAAATAACTTGAGCAGCTTTGCTTTGGAAAAGCTTCTGTGGGAACAGCATGGACAATGGGGCTAGAGAGTGGGCAGAGAGTGGTGGCAGAAGCCAGGTGAAAAGGAAGTAGGGTCTGCCCCTCCCCCTAGTAGACTACTTCCGGCCAGGGACTGTGGACTTTGTGAAGGGAATGTTGGATTGTACAGCAGGCAGGTGTCCCCTGTTGCTCTCTCTCCTTCTCTCAGGTCTGTGAAGTACTTGCTTGCTTTCAAAGACATTTAAGCACCCAGCTGTAGGCCAGACATAAGCAGGACGGGGCTGATGGCGCGTTGATCTAGGTCAAGGTGAACACAGCTGCAGGCATGGTTCTGTGACCCTGACGGTGGCAGATCTTGGCCCTTCCCCCAGGCAGCTGTCAACCCCCTGGAGTCGACTGAGAACCTTCCTTAACTGGATCCTGATCAGTGAAGGGAGTTGAATTTTTTTTTCTTTCCTCCCACAAACTACAGAGTTAGGTGCATCTGGCTTCCATGGAGGACCAGCACCATCACTCAGGCCCTGGAATGAAATCTTGGTGCCAGAGGAGAATAGACGGCTTTTGGTGATTGGTTTTGTGTGGGATGATTGGTTTGCTCAGTGGTGCCTCTAGAGGGCACCTTTGTGCTCCGGTCAAGAGGCAAGACACCTGAGTTGGTTCGGCTACTTCACAGCCTGACCACTGAATGCAAGAGGTTAGGGAAAGCCTCTGTGATCAGGGCGGCATTGTCAGAATCATCAGTGAAGGGCCCACTGATGAGGGCTGCAGCTGTTAGAGGCCTGACTACAAAAGCAAAACACAAAAACCCAACACAGTGCCAGCCCCCACTCCACTCCACTTCACACCAAGGTCAGATTTGCCAGCTGGCACCTCTTTTCTAGAACAGCAAACTAAGTGTGAGCCAAGACTTAGCGTGCTGCCTTTCTCTGCTTTGGAGGTCTCAGCACATTCCATCTAGCCCTTTGCTGCCCTTGGCAGACCTTAAATCACTCACCTGTCTTGGTGTCCCATATAGTAACAGACAAGATAGATTCACACTATATGGTCAGTGACATAAGATTTTGTTTAAAAGGTGAACATCTCTAGAAATGACAGTAAAACAAAGATATAAACGTTAGAAAGTAAGTTTAGAAAACAGGGACTCTGTCGGCTTTGTGAAGACTCACAAAGTCTTCTTAATAAGCAATCTGTTGGCCTCAGAATATTCTTTCTTGGTTCTGAGACATTCCTGGAAGGCTCTGTGGCATTTCTTTAGAACTTCATGGATGCAAATCTGAGAGGGTTTCTTTTCCATTCAACCTTATTCTTTAAGAAATAAATCCCAAGAAAAATGTAAGGTCTCTATTAGTGATTAGACTAGCTACTTTCCAAGGCTATTTTGAAGAAGTTGCAGGTCTAAAATACCTAGTTCCCTGGGTCTGAACGGGTCTTGACCATTTCTGAGCTCAGCAGTGCCGAGCAGCCTTTTCGGTCTCCATGCTTGGATTTCTGGGAAATTCTGTTTGCATCTCTGTTAAAACCTTGGTTCAGAAGCCATGTGGAATTACCCCTATTGTCCACATGACTGTGTCTTCTTCATGTCCTATGACAGTCTCCCTCTAGGGTAGGAGTGCTTTATCATTCATCTCTGTATTTCCATCAATTTAGTTCTTGCAGATATTAAGTAATCAGTACAGATATATTTTGTCATTACTAGTTTGCTTTGTTTTTCTTTCACCTTCCATTTCCTGCTGAAGAGCGAGAGTGAAGGCTTGCAATGTAAATACGAAACAGATATAGTTTCGGGCCTCGCCCCGAGTCTTAAGTTTCTGCTGTCCCAACATCAGTACCTCACTAAAAAGATGAGGATACAAAATCTCTTGATGCCTTCAAGGATCTCAACACAAAACGTCAATTTAAGCATCAGTGTCGGAGTGTGAAACTGTTAAAAGTGCAAAAAGATAGTCTTGTCCTGAAAACCCGCTGCTTAGCAACTGCCCATATCTGAACTGTCAGGCTTCGGAGAGGTCCCCAAGTCTTGGTGTCTTGTCTTTTCACATAAGGAAAAGAAACAACATCTGAGAGATCAGTTACCATCTTGTGGGTCAGGAGAGGAGCTGGATTAACCAGAAGTGGTCTTAACCTCTCAGTGTGGGGAATCTTTGAAGATGTGTGCATATGGATGCTTTGCTACCAAATGTTTGGTAAGGGGCACAATGCAAAGGGTCAGTGGAATCCTGGGAAGGAGATCAAGCCTAAGTGCCCCTGAACTGAATTGGCAGTAACACACACTCTAAAACACAAGGCCAGCTGATACCTTGGATCCTACCATAACCCAAGAATTTACAGTTCAGAACTTCAGTTTTATTTCAGAACCAGAAATTGACTCACTCAAATAAAGTCTTATTTCCAATGTTCTTTTCCTGCTAAGCCATCATCCTTTTCCCTCATTCTAGATCGAACCAATTCACTTCCACATTTACAGGTTACAGGAGAAACGTCTTTAGCCTCCTCACATACACAGGAGACTTTCTGATCTGAACACGGGTCCTGTTAAGACCGAGACTCAACTTAAGCCTTTGTAGTCTGTTTTAATCCTGGGTCTCTCCTTACTATTTCCAACAAGTGCAGTGTCTGAACAGATAACCTCCGAGTTGGCCATAGTCCAGTCAGCTCTCTTCATTGTTCTAGTCTTGCATTCACCTACCTGGGATGCTCATGTGTACCAGACTCCTTACTTTTGGATTTGCTCCCTTTCTGTATTTGCAAATTTCTCAATATTATTTTTTTATGCTTATGAGTATTTCACCTGTGTGTCTTTTATCTGTACCATCTGAGTGCCCAGTGCCTGTGGAGGACAGGAGATGATCAATTTCCTGGAACTGAAGTTACAGGCAGTTTTATATGGATGCTAGGAACTAGACCTGGGTCCTCTGTAAGATCAGCAAGCCCTTTTTAACTACTGAGCCATCTCTCCAGCTTCTTGGCTCAATTTTTTTTTACCTACCCAACCTCCACTAATTTTGACCTTCATGAGTCTCACCTAAGAAAAAAAACTATCCTACTTCAAAGGGCAGTTCTTGTCTCTAGTGGGTTTATACTTAATCCTTGGTTGAATTCCCTTCCTGTCTGTCTAAAGTTTTCCACCTGCTTCCTTCTAGCACATAGGCTATGGAATCAGGAAGTTGTCTGATCCTTAGAAAATCCTGATGAGGGAGAGGAAGCCACCACTATTTGTGCCTTCTTCAAGTCCTTGCTTCCCTCCACACCTCAAGTTGATTGATGGAGGAGCAGCAAGGGTTTTTGGCTCATTGTCCCTAAAAATCCTGTGGAGAGTCCTTGACCAAATGCTTCTGAAGTTTATTGTTTATTACTCTGGCAATCAAACCTCCCTTAATTGCAAATCCAAGGAAGATGAAAGTATCTAGCAAATTAAAATTGGACTTGTTCTGAAAAGACAGGATTCCTGGCCCCACCATCCAGTTTCACCTTTAGTTGCGTCCTTGGAGAAGAAATTGGTTATCTTTGAGGTGGGCCAGATAGCCACCGTCAGGAACAACATGCTTTGTCTCCAACCTGAGGTCACATATTTGAGAGTCATCACTGGGTAAGCTAGCCTAAAGGAAAAAAGACTCTGGGATACTGGGGAAAGTCTTGGTTTCAAGCCTTTCCCCTATGAGATTCCTTTTATGGATTCTCTGAGAGGGAAGCACATGTCTTCAGTCAGAAAATTACCATGGTGACTGATGGCCAGTAAATACAATTAGGCCCCAGTTAAATGCTCTCCAAGGGGTGCGCTTCCAGTATAGTAATCCAGATTTGGCGATCACTTTAGCAACTAGGCACTGGAAGCTTCTGGTAATGAAGGGTTTGTCTCTGTCGGGTTCCAGCCCCTGGAACATTCTGTACCCTTCAGATGCAGAGAAGCTGTAACCAGAGGGGGGACTGGGAAGGAGAAAGGGGGATTCTGGATAGTAGGTGGTACATTCTATATAAACAGCCTCACCGGCCAAGGACATAAAATGACTGGGATTCTCAATGTGAGTTAGGGAACAGAGGTGCTTGCAGAGATCACAGTTCTACGCCATTTGCCACTCTCTTTAAAGCTTGGAGGCTAATTCTTCAATTCCACTATTTTAGGTCTTTGGAATGATGAGCTGAGAGAGAGCAAGAGAGAGAGAGAAGGCCTACCTCGGACCATGCCCTTGAAGTACTGATACCCTAGCTGCCAAGGTCAAGCACATGCCATCACACTTCCAGGCAACAGTAGATAGCTTGGTTACATAGAAACAAATGAATCAGTACATTAAATATTGACTCATCTGTAGAGCTGAAGGAAAGACAAAGGTGCCATCTGGACTTCTGCCTGCCTGAGCTCTCAGCCAGTTCTGCACCTTCACAGCTAGATAACCTTGAGAAACTTGCTTTAATTCTCTGTTTCTCAATTTTCTGATTAGAAAAAGGAGGGCCTCTCAGTTCATTTTTTCTGTTGCTATAATAACATTCCAGGGTTTGGGTTATTTATTTAGTTTATTTAGCTCATGGTTCTAGAGGCTGGGCATTCCAACATGGTGCTGGCATCTGACTGACAACTGAAATGAAGGCCTTCATCACAACATGGGAGAGGATATCATGGTGACATAGAGCATGTGAAGTTGACTCTTTCTTCCTCTTCTTATGAAACCATCAGTACTGTCATGAGAACCCCATACTTGTGATCTCACCTGATCCTGATTGTCTCCCCAAAGCCTAATACCACTAACATGGAATTGGGAACCAGGTTTCCAGCAGAGGAACATTTTGGGAGTCACATTCAGTATGACAGTGGCTAATAAGGGTGGCTTCCTTGCAGCCTGTTAGTGGGAATTCAGCAGGACAATGCACAGAAAGCCATGGTCTCAACTATGCCAGTGCCAACAAAGCCAGTTTCCTCGCTTCCCTCCTAAGCCAGGGGCTCTTAAACTTTTTCATATTGTGAACTCTGCTGGCACCTGGTGAAGCTATGAATCCCTTTTCAGAAAGAGTAAGATACATACATTATATATACATATATATACACACATATATATATATATACATATACACACATATAAATGGGATTGCAGAGGAAATTGCATTTTTATTGAAATATAGTTATCAGACTGCTGAAAAACCAAATCTGTGGTATAGTGATATATGTGTTTCTTTATTAACATAGTAAATAATAAGATCTACTGGCAGGCCTAATAACTGCTCTAATTCTAAAGTAATAATAAGCTTAAACAATATTTCAACATATCTACAACTGTAATGAGATATAAAAAATCTGTAATTTCTGTGGGTGACAACATTATAGCTATTGTTAATAACACTGTGACTTGTCGCCTAATTCAAAATTAGAGATACTGCTAAATTTTCCCTAGAAATTGGTAAAAATAAGGATGTAGCTTTTCCCCAGCTAAGTTCATAGACCCTGAACTAAAACCTATTGCTGTTTGGCTTGATAAAATCAGGTTATAACCGTGATTTCTAAAATTTTTAAGCAATATTTTTTTTCTTCACTAAAGCAAAAATATAAACATAGAAAGCTTAAGAAATGTGGCTGAGTGGGAGAAGAAAAAATTTAAATATCAGCCAAGAGCTACAGCTCACACTGGCATGGTTAGGCTATGGGACTTACTGCTTTCCCGTTTTTCCATACGCTGAGTCTGCCCCATTAGGGATCATTGTGTGGTAGCTGTCTGTAGAAGGATGTCAGATCACGAGAGATGCTGATCCAGCTCCACAGACCATGACTACAGGTCGCAGTCACTGGGAGTCCCAAAGGAGATGGGGTTCTGCCCTTGACAGCTCAGCCCTGTTGCCTCAGGCACTCAGATGGCTCACTGATTTCCAGTGCCCCTAATACAGTCCCAGCCATCCTATTGATCTGAAGTCTCTCGTTAGATCTGATAAATTCCCTCAAGTCTGAACTGTGAATTGTGAATAATGGAAACTGCCCACTTGATGAAGGAAAACAACTGACTCTACTATCAGATATTCAGATCAGGTTGCTGATACCTGTAGCACAGTGAGGTCTCATCCAAACAACCCACTTAGAATAACGATAACCAGGCAGTTTATATTAACACAGACATGTGTAGCTAGGGACGGTTGATCTCTTATTCCATCGGAAGTGATTTTTCTGTGACAAGCCTATAGCCTTCCTCTGGAGCAGGAGGGTAGTTTTGTATATGTTCAGTGATTCCAGGTCAACTTGTAAGATAAGAGGCTTCCTTTGGCTTGTCCAGACACTGTTACACCCGGAGAGACCTCCCTGTGTAAGTTCACGACATGGTGGAGGTCAGACCCTCAACCTTCCACAACCCTGTGGCCAACCTCTGGATTTTGACATCCTCCTAGGGGAGCCTCAGAGAGTCCAGTCACAGCTCTCAACTGAGGCCTTCATGCTCCTCCCAGATGGGACCACCAGGAACCCAGCAGACATCACCATAGCAAGCTGCAAAGCACCCCTCTTCTCTCCAGCTCAGTTCTTAAAGGAGTGCCCTCTCCTAGGGTGGGTTAATGAAACATTGTCAGCAGATTCATCAAAATGTAACTGTGAGCTTTCCTAGAGGGACCCTGTGATTCTGAAGTGGCACACCTTGCTTCCTCTAAGTGTAGATAAAGGTCATAGCTAGAGATGACAGGCCACCAAAGCTCCTAAGTGCAAGACACCACATTTCAGAACATTTTAATAAAACAATGTGCATAGGGCAGCCTGTTAATTTTATTTTCTGCTAACGCATTCAATTGAACCTGAGATTCTTGGAAAATCTGAATCCTCAACCATATTTTCCATTAGTAATAATAATAAAAAAAGATGATTATGGAGTCTGCCTGTTGATATTCCAGACAACAGTACCTCTACTTAATTAATTGCTAATTAAGATATGAAAGAACTGAAGTGTCTTTCATTCTTCCTCACTTTATTAAACCACAGAAAATCTTAATCATGAAAAGAGAAACCTAAAAATTCCAGATTGAGTCCCCCTTTGGGTTAACCTACCTGGTGAAGGGTGGGAGGAGAGGAAGGCCCTCTATGGGTGAGGTACCTTCGACTGTATTATCCAGCTATAATCACGTAAGCAGAGAGGAAAGAGGCGAGAAGGGACAGGAACTGACAAGGTTTGAGTTTCTGCCTTCCACTCCATGCTAGCTAAGTCTTTTACTTGTACCAAGTAAATCTTGGCTGCAGTCCTGCAAGAAACTACTATTGTTCCCACCTCACAGATTAAGAAAGGGGGTAAGTAAAGGCTGCGTTAATTCCCTTTCTCCTTTACTGTGGCAAAAACAGCTCAAAGGAAAAAGGGTCCATTTTGTCTCACAGTTGGGAGCACAGTCCCTCATAGCTGGGAAGGCATGCTGTCAGGGTTGATGACTCTAAATCGGCAGACAGGAAGCAGAGTGAGAGGTAGTCCAATGCTCAGCATGATTTCTTTTTTTATTCCAGTCCAAGACCTTAACCTGGGATAGTGCCTCCCATGTTCAGGTGGGTCTTCCCATTCAGTTAAACCTCTTTGGAACCCCCTTCATAGAGAGCCCCAGAAGTTCATTTCCATGGTGAGTCTAAAACCCATCAAATTAACCATCAAGATTAACCATTACACAGGCCTTAGCTGCCTTTCTTTTGTATAAGTGTGTATCTGGCAAGGATAAGTTTTGAGCCCACCTTCCTGCTTTCTTGTTTTGTTTTGTTTTGTTTGTTTGTTTTGTCCCAGGGCCATTCAAGAAATAAAAATGGCTTATTCCATGCCTTCATGATTATGAACAAAGCAAAAAGCATTTGCGGTAGCTAGCTTTCAAGTGTCCTCCAGCTGATCTTCACAATCTGGTATTTATATCCTTGTTCTAACTTTTTTTTCCACGTTAAAAGAGTATAATGTGTATATTAGAATACTGCAGAAATATTGAGATGAGTAGTTACAAAAGACACTGTGACCCCCAACTTCTTCTCCTTTAGACTGCTCACTTTGGAGTAAGCCATCATCATATTGTGAAGTTATTCAACTAGCCATTGAGAAGCCAATGGGGGAGAAACTGAGAACCAATATGACAACTAACATTACAAAGATTCTGGAAATACACTATGTCTAGTGGGTCTTGGGATGACTGTGGGCTCACCAAAATGTCATGAGGACCCTGAGGCAGATCATCCCTGTACACTATTTTGAAGTCTCAATGGATCCACAGGAACTATTGGACAATAAATGCTACTTGCTTTAGTCCTAGACTTTGAGCTAATTTTTGCATACAAGTAGATAAAAAGTTGAGAATTCACAAACTTCTATATGCTGCCCACTGAATCATACTTTTGCCAATACCAGTGGGCCAGAGAATTCCTCCTAAGAAAATAGGAGTCTGAAGTTTCAGGCATTAAAGATCCCTCTTGGGAGGAAACTTAGGGAGACAGAAGAGACTATAAGTCAGATCACCAACAGCTGCCTACAGGTCCCATTTTGTACTGTAGATGACTAAGCACAATTTGTTGATCATTTACAACTTGGTCCATTGTTCAGCAACCAACTGCTAGAAAAGTTGGGGGAAAAATAGAAAGAATTGATTATGCTTTCAGGTACTGGGTGATTTTGTCTGGAGCTGGTCAGCATCCTTGGAATCAATGGCCATTACTACAATGTCAACAGCAGTTAGCAGTACATAAATTCATGTCGGTCAAGTTCAGAGTTTATACTGAATACCCACATGAACCATTGCTGTGAACTCTAACACCTCAGCAGTGTTTTATTGCCATTCCTGGGCTGGCAGGTGCCTTTCTTCTGCCCGTGTTTCACCTAAACCACAGGGGAGACATGCTCCAGGCTTTGAGAAAGTCTACGATTGAAGTCAACATGGCCTCTTGGGCAGTGATCCTTGCGCTGTACAGATGCTTAGATCCTGCCTGGTTGGTCAGGAACAGGGAGCTCATGCTACAAGGACTGAGCCAAGCCCCTTGGGTAGCCGAACTCACTTTCAGTACAAGAAGGTCAGCATTTGATGAGGAAGGAATATATACTACACATTTTCTGGATATATTTTTCTTAGTTTGTTTTTTTTTCTCTCTCTCAAAGATGAACTGTTACAAGCTGACCGGGTATCAAAGAGGTTACAGGTGAATTTTGGAAGTGAACAGATGCAAAAAATCAAAAACAAAAAAAGACCGTAAACATACATATTGGTTTGCTGAGTTGCCCGGTCAGGTGCCCTTCCCTTTGACCTTTGAATACATCTCTGGTGCCCCTCACCCTCCGGCCCTCTAGAAGTAGGAAGGCTGGGAGCATTTGACAACATGAACCTTGGTTAACATTTGCCTCAGCTAAGCCTCTGAGACTTGCCACAGGAAGATGTGCCTGTGTTATTATTCACCGTCTTCACTTCCTGTCATAGCGATCCTTCTCCTTGTCTACAGTTATATGAAAATCTGCCTTAATAAATGAGCTTTGTGTGATAACTTGGAGCTTTACAACTGGTTAATCAAAATAATTGGACCCATTCATGAGCTACTATGTGTTAAATCACAAGGGTTGGTATGTTGGACTCATGATGAGCTGCATTCTAACAGGGCGAATGTCGTTATGACTTCAGAAAACTTGGCATATCCTGTCTCAAATGCAATTTCCTCAGCCCACAGCTTAAAACATGCTTCAAAATCCGGTTAAACAAAGAAGAGCGCTGTACTCGACTCCTGATGCCCAACGTATTAGTTCTAACCTTAATCTAACCGTTTGTCTCCAAAAGGAAATGGCCTTACTGTGCTACAAGTGCCTGGTGCTGCAGGTGAGAATTTCCTGACAGCGGGGCCTGTGCTCAGTTCTTCTTGGTTTACATGTCTCGCAGGTTCCACCAGGGACCACAAAAGTAAACAGTCTCACACGTCCACGCTCACCTATGTCTTATGTGGATATACTGTGAAAGAAAGTATATACGGATATATTCCATACAGTCAACACAGAGATTAAAGATACAGTGTTCAGGGAAGGAGAAGTAAGAGAGCCAAGTCATAGAGAATGAAGGGATTGCTTTGAAAATGTATTAACATATATTCTCTTAAAATCTGTGTATGAATGTGCAAATGAACTGGGTGGGGGTAATGATGGTGGTTGTATGTTCAGTCAAAGCAAGTTTTGAATAGTGTCTTAGAAAAGCTGCAAAGGAAAACACCCTGTATGCCTCTGGTGTGTGTGTAATTAGATTTAAATGAGCAAGAAGGAGGGAGGGTGCACATCGCCAGTACTATGAGAAGCCACCCAGATGAGGTATTCTCCCAACAGATACTGGGAAAGGTGGCTCAGAAATCCCCCCACAGACATAAAGAACTTCTTTGCACAAAGCTGTGCCCACCCATTCCCTGGTGGCAGCTGGCACGCAAAGACGGATCTACATGGGGTCTAAAGGTCTGGGCTTCTTCCCAAAGTGAGGAAGTGCCAGAGCACCCTCTGGTCATTTCTGCCTTTCTTTGTCTAGGCTCAATCTATTTTGTGGGAAGTGAAAACAAAGCAGAAGGAGAGAATCAAATCTATTACAGAACCAAGATGTGGGAAAATGACCGTATTTCCCATGGATATCTATATGATTCCCTTATTAGGTTACGTATGTGTCACCTTTATAATTTTAAGAATGTCAAGTGAAGAAATTTGAAACATGACAAACATGTTAGTTGAATGACTCAATGACTGTGCCTAGAGAAGCAAAACATGTTGCAGGTATCTGGAGTTAAGTGAACTGCACAGAAGGGGATTTTGCCCATACTTTCAGTAACATTTACTTAGCTGGTTCAAATGAGATTGGACCAGCTCTCTGAGAATGAAATCACCACCTCATATAAAGGGGAAAGAAAAGAGGGCAACAGTGGTCAAAAAAGGAGAGAGTGCTCTTAACTCCATGAAAAGAGAGATTGTTTAATATTACAGCTATCTGCGCCTTAAGTAAAGTGAAAATTTGGGATGGCTGGTAACCACATTTCCAAATTACCTGCAGTTCTCCCTTTTGGTGGGCAGCTAGATTCTTATTGGAATAGAAAAATGCCTGTCGTGTATATGGTCTATAATCTCTGTCTCCACCACCAGCAAACCCACTGAGAACCACTTCTATTCTGAAGATATAGCCCCACAGATCATGTACCCCACTCTCCAGGCAGCCAGAGTATTTGCCGGGAACAGATGCAACTGGCCCTTGTAGCACTAGATGATCTTTACACTTCCTACCCCTCTGGGGTTCCAGGAGGGCCTCCTGGGAAGGCAAACTCACTCAGGGACAATTTAGAGAAGCCTGGGCCTTAGCAGAATGCTTGCTGCTTCCTCCTTTAGATTCCAACCAATTTTTGCAAATGCATCCTCCATAGGCATCTACAAATGAGATCCCTAAGGCTTAGTGTCCCTTCTGGAGAAGGTTTAGTAGCATTTGTGAGCTGGAAGTCCTTGAAGACATAAATTAGCAAACCACAAACTGCACTGACAGATCCTCAGGAACTGTGTAGGGAGAGCTTCATCCAAGTTCTGCACAGGGTCCCTGATTAAAGAAGCTGACAATACCCTTACAGGAAGCTTCCACTTGCAGTAGATGGCCATGCTTTGACAGTGTTTCTAACCAGAGATGATTATTCTGCATCCGTTTAGTCATTATTTATTGAGTTTTCCTTTGTTAATATTGTAATTGGACAAGATCCAAATAGAGCAGAAGGACAAAGACTCTAACCTTGTGGAGAGTCTGGAAGGTCCTTGAAAATTTGCAGTGAAAAGTCAAGCAGATAGAGAGACCCTGATAAATTATGCTTTCATGATAAGCTCAGCATGCCAAAGACATTGAGGGGATAAAGGGGAATTCTGTTTGCAGAAGGAGTTGGATGGGAGGCTTCTTGGAGGAAGTGACAAACATTTACTGCAATCAAATTATCCAAGCATTCTCACAACCACTTTTAAAGCTGTTGAACTTGTTATATAAAGTATGTTTCTGAATTTATAATGAGTCCACAGAATTTTTACCCTAGGTATTTATCATTTCAACATGAGTTTGTGAAACTTAATAAAGAAAGAACTAATAAAATAAATAAGTAAAATTCTAGAGATAGAACAATAACTTAATAAGCAACAATTTTTTTTCTTGTAGAGAGCTTCATGGTCCACCTCTAAATTTATTTAAAAGGAAAGAATAGGGAAACCGAGGTTCTCATTGTGAAGCCACATATTCCTTCCTGTTGCAGGTGTCTGTCACACCTCAGAAGACCAATCTTTTCTGGAGTTAGAGTCGAAGAGCACGCGGTCAAGAGAAAACATCAGAGGGGACAACATCAGGAAGGTACTGTGTGCTGTGGACCTTTTCCTATCCATCACGCCAATGGCCAGTTTAAGGCTTTCAGTAGGAATTGCCTATTCCCCGGGACCTGAGACCCTTTGTCACTGAAACAACAGCTTTGGGGATACTCTCCATGAAATGAGCTGGCCAATAGCCTCAGCTCCTCTGGGCTTCACACAGCCCCTGAAATCACTCGAGAAACCAGGTACTAAGATTTTGGCTACTCATAAAATAGTTCTGATATGCGTTTCATGATGCAGTTGGTAATAAAAATGTCTTACTGATCTCAGTCTCTCCAAGAAACTAGACTTGAGTCCCAGCCCAGAGTGCCTGCACCAGGCCTGCATGAATCAATGCTAAATTATTCACCAGGCTGACTCTAAAAATTCCAGAGTTCCAAAACCCCTAATAAAGTATTATGAAAAAATATCCATCTCTTTATCTCTATCCATAACTATTTATACGGCTGGAGGAAAACCTGTCGTTTTATTTCTTTTAATTTAAAAGCTTTTCTAATTCCTTTTTCCTACCACATATATATGTCTGAAAAAATTTGGGGTTGAAATAATAACCTCTAAAAAATGGTCGACAGGAAAGGCTCTGAGGATTCTGAGTTGACAGGAGCAATGAATATTTCGCTCCCTCAATAACTTGCCATGGCACTCAAACCTTATTCACTGAATTGAGAACTTTTCAAACAGGTGTCTAGTTTTTTGTTTTGTTTTTATTGTGCAAAGCAATGATGATATACCCACTAGCCTTCTCTCGCTATTTCTTTATACAGTTCTCAAGTTTGTTCAGGAAAAACTCATTTTCTTCCTGTGCCTCCCTGTGTCCTTGCCACATCCTCCATCTCCCTCCTAGCATTCTACAGACACATTACAAGTCGCCTCTGAAGCGCCACATTGGAATCCTCCCAGAATGTCCTCAGCAGCATCCTGCCTCAGTTAGGGAAATTTGATAACAAAGTATCCTTGGTCCATTTAAAAAAATTGTTTGAACATCTCAAGTCTCAAGATACGTCATCATATTAAGTGAGCTATCAGCCATTTGTATTTCAGGGTGAGTTTGTGAGTCTGATGCTTCAAGGCTACCAGATGAGTGAGATAGAAATTTCTGCAACTACACAGAGCTGGAACAGGTTGGGCCAGGTGGGCAGTAGTGGAGGCAACCTGTATTTAGATGGTGTTGGCTTCACTTACCTGCACTCTACTCAGAGAAAACATGTCTATATATGAAGAGTAGCTGGCAAACCACTTGCGGTAGGGAAAGATCAAAACTCCTGTCTAAAGGGCTTCCTCAAATAAAAACACTTGGTTTGTGACCCGACTTCTAAGTGTTCAATGCCAGCAGAAGATCTGGAGTTCCTTCACCCATCTCTGCATAGATGCTCAATAGATGACTTAAAAAATATTGCTTTAGATATGAGAACATTTTAATTTAATTTAATATCTCCACCCAGGCCTGCTGTCTGAGTCTTCTGCTCATGGGATTAAAAGGATGAAGGAAAGGCCCCAGGTTCATAAGTGAGGCCCCGAGGTGGCAAAATAAGTACTTTGCCCAAGGTGAGCATCAGGAGAAGACAGTGCTAAAGACAAGTGTCACTTGGAAACAGCACCATTCTAATATCTAGGCCCCTGGCCTCAGGCTTACCCTTGAAAATGAGCACACAGACTAAAGCAAAGAGCTTTGATGGACTCCAAATGAGTCTCCTGTTTAAAGAGGACCCAAAGAATGAAGCCAGATTCCATGAGAGCCGCATCCACACCAGGGTCATGATCCATCTCAGTCTAGAGCTGATAGGAGGTTTTGGTCCCAAGGAAAGTCAAACCAAGATGGGAGGGAGAAGCACCCAAAAGGCAGATAACTACTGTCAGGGGCCCAGGACAAGGATGGAGAGTTCTGAAGGGTGCCCTAAGGGTCGAACTCCTCAGAAGTCTGCAGACAAATATTCAGAGGTAATTCACAGAATCACTGCTCTCCATCTCCCAGGCATGGATGCCAGCCTGTCTTTCCCTGCCAAGCCTTGTCATGTGTTGTCACACGTGCCTGGTGGACCTCTCAGGAGAATATGGCTTATGAAGATTAACTCTCTCTCCCACACACTTGCAAATATCTTTTGCGAATGCTGATTGATATAGAATTGCAGAAGTTACCAAAGAGGAGGGCAGCCATGTGACCCCATAGCTCTTTGGCAATTCGGACCAAGCTCACCACACCGGGTTGAGCTCCTGGATCAACTTGCTTCTCTCTCACCCTCAATCCCCATGCATTTGTGAGCAGCTTATTTTAAGAGCTGGTTAGATGAGCCCTTAATAACATTAGAACCTAAATGGCTCCAGATAGGCCTTCAGCTTCCTGCCAAATTGAGACAAATGTGATATTTGGGGAACTGAGCTCCAAGCTGTGTGGCTGCTCTGGACTGCAGTCAGATTCCGTAGCATTTTGCCTTCTTCCCTGGTTCACTGCAGTGTAAAAGAGGCCTTGTTGGTCCCTTTCATCCCCGAGGGTCTAGGATTCTATGTTGATGGCCTTGATGATCCTACATTTTCAAAAAAAGTTAGGTTCTATTTGTCAGTTTCTATAATCTACAGGTTTTCCCGTAGGGGTCCCATACCTACGGGAATGTTGAGTTCATGAAACCATCTTTCTTGAGCAACTACTACTTTAAGTTATTTAGTTCATTAATGTCAGTAATACCAGAGTTTGGGTAGGAACAACAGAAAATGATATGATATGTTTTTTGTTGCCTAAGTATATTTGGGGTCCTCTGTAAGTCATGGGTAGGTTCATTTTCAGGAAAGACAGATGCACTGATCAAATAAATAGGTACGGCTTTCCAATTTAGTAGTCTTCTAAATCCTTGGAAGAGGTGAGAACAAAGTGTGAAAAGAGGAGAGAAAGACCAAAAGTGAACATAAGGGTGTTGAGATAAATGTTTTATAAGCAAACAAAACACGTGGGTTTATCTTTCCTCCTGTCAATTCTCATGCCAGATTTGGCATCCCCAGAACATACTGGAACTCCTAACTCATGCTTTGCTCTGTTGGGTATGGACAGTCATTCAAGAACTGTCCATGAATTTAAGCTTCCTTGGAAACTCACAGTGCAGCCTGTAGCTCAGCTCTTTCAGCTTTCCAGAGGAAACTAAACTTCGAGCTCACCCTTGCACTGGGGCTAAGGAAAGAACACCATCTTATGGTGTTTTCCTGAGCGAGACCAGGGTGGTCAAGGAGCCAGCTGGGAGAAGGAGAGAGAGCTGAGACCTAGGCAGTATGATGGACAAATCTGTCCTAGCATTCTGGCCGCACAAGTTCCCAGTTCATGCCAACCTTCACTCACAAATCATTGCGTGGTTTGGGATGCATTTAAGCTGTGGCCAGAACCAGACACCACAGCTGAATAGGCCTGGCTTGCTTTAGCTTCGGGGATTGCAGAAGCTCAGCAGAGTTCAGCCCCAGGATCATGTTTGATTCTATCTCAAACTCCAGTCAGTAAGGGCTCAAAGGCTGTTTGATGTGGAGGACTATAAAAGGGAATGTCAGAGGTCTGAGCCCCTATGTTCAGGCCTGCACCTTTGAGCAGTTAAGCACCTGTCCAATTGTGATGCACTTTCATGGAGAGAATATTGCCTGAAAGGTCACCTCTCATTACAGTACTTTGTTATAGTTGTGGTTTTCTCTCGACGTTTGTGGCTGGGAAAAATTCAGTGCTATTAGGTACCTGAGTTTGCCTTGCCAAGCCTCAGGCTGTGTACAAAGGCTTTGTTTCATTTCAGCCTCTCCTCCATACCTTGCTTTGTCCTATGTCTCTTATACAGAGAAAGTGGCCTTCTTCCTTACCAAGGTTCACTCTTCCCTTAAACCTTCAGTCCCTGCCTTATCCATCCACTGTTCTGTTCAATGTCTCTTTTCTTATTTATATTTTACTTTTCATAAGCCTTTCCCCACCTCAGCTTAGAGAAGACTTGTCTCCATTTAAACAACTAAAAGTAGCTTTCTCTTGCTCCATTGAACCTCCGTTGCCTACTCTTATTTTAAACTCTGTGGAAGAAGGTTCTACATTTACATATCACATTACTTGGTGTTAGTAGAGAAAACCTACTCATCCAAGTAGTGAATCCAATGTGACTTGGCAGAAATATACTTGGTGCCATGACCAGTGTGCATTCTGATCACCTGCAGGGCACACTATAAGGAATGTAAGGATGCCTTGCCTCTGTCCCAAATTATAAAGTGCTGGGATAAGTAAAGAGGCAGTGCTGAGAACAATGGAGAGGTGGGTTGGCACTCACCAGCTGTATCTTCTGGACAGGAGCCAAGCAGGTTGGACAGGAGTTCTCCAGACACATGAGGGAGAAGAAGCAAATGAAAGAGGAAAGGATCCATGTAGGCAGGAGGAACAGCATTGGAAAGGCAAGTGAGGTCACTGAGGGCCAGGCAACATGAAAAGCAGCGGGCAGTGTGTGCATGATAGGGAGACTGCGTGTACTGAGGGTGCAGAGACTATGTGACACGTGAAAAACTTTAGCTCCTTTTTGTCGATAGTAAGAGGTAGTGAAGGGCTTGGAGCTAAAGAGTAGCAGGATCAGGTTGCTTTCAGCAGGGTCACTGTGGAGCAGTAATGTGAGGAGACATTAAACAGGAAGCTGATCTGACAATTCAGACAGGAGAGAATGGGACCTAAACCCAAACGTATGAAATACATGCATGAGGGCTCTAGACTAGCCTCCTCCATCCTCCACAAATACACTAGAATAAATGATGTCTCTTCTGCGCTAAAACCTTGGAGCATGTGTTGCGCTATTCTTATAGAGCTTACTCAACTTGCACTACACTCATTGTTCACGTCTGTAATGCTCCTGATCAAATTGTATCGTTGTCTCCCCCTTTTCAAATTACAGTACCTTGCTCACCATGAGCACTGAAAGAAAGGTTATTTAGTTGAATTGAATTTTCAAGAGCTTCAAACCATGAATAATTGAGGAATCAGCCAAGTATAAGTGCTCATCATTTACATAATTGTGTAAACAAGCTGATACAAAAATTTATTTTGCCCACTACTTTTATTATCCCAGAATGCCTAACTTCGCAGCTCTCCAGGTTTCAGAGAAATAATTTTTAAAAATATGTTCTGTAAGCCCCACAGTTTGCATCTCTCTGGGAAAGAGAAGTGTTTGGAGGGAGAGAACACATGATTGCATTGGCTAAGCATGAAGCCATGTACAAATACTGAGAACAACTTTTCCTGAACAGACAGAATTGCAGTGCACACTGAATTCTGGGAACCATGAACAGAGTCCAAAAGGTCAATGTGCAGATACAAATTGATTAAGCTAAGTACTTACTGAAATTGCCTTGCAACACATAGATGAGAATTGATCAAAAGCAGGACTCGTGCCCATGTTGAAAAAGCTCATGTAAAATTATCCTTTGGCATGTATGTCATCAAAGCAAGTTTAAATTATCTATGCTTTGCCCCAGATGAGAATATCTCTACGCTGTAGTTCCAAAAATATGTTGTAAGAAGTTAATTGGTACTTAGAGTTTTATGATTGAGTTCCCTTATGTGTGAACTCTGTTGGCTTCTTGTCTACCCTGCCCCTGTGTTCTCTTTTATCTCTCATCTCTCCATCTCTATATGCCAAACCAAAGTCAACCTTGTCTAGTGTGGCATCTACATTGTCACTCAAATGCAAGCCCCAGCTTCCTCCAGCAAACAGGAATCAGAAATCTCCCAAGGCTGGCCTACATCTAGCATGCATAATTAGTGACTGAGTACCACTGGCCTGTGGCATGTAGGCAGCAGAGAAGAGGAGGAGAACGTGCTGGAGTGAAGTTGATAAAGTAAAAGTACATAAAGTAGATAGATGAGGGAAAATGGGAGAGAGGGGAAAAAAGATGCAGTTAGCAAGTCTTTGGAGTAATTTTGAATGGAATTGAAAGGATTGGACTCTGGGCCACAGAATAGGGCACAGATCATGCATCCTGTTTTTTGGCGAGGTTAGGATTTGGACAAGGTAACAATTCTAAGCCCAAAAGACAGATCATTGCGGTGCTTGGCAGAATATTCAGTTCTGTCTGCATTTCTGTACTGGAAGCTCAAACAGGACAAGTATCAGAGGATGCTTAGAGCTGATGACCAGAGAAAACTTAGGAACAGAGCTTGGGCCATCAAGCTGAGCCTTTAAAGCATAGGTGATATGTCCTCAGGAAGGGCGTGTGAGCCTAACATGAGGATCTGTGGAGGAGGGAGTGAGGGGAGACTAAAGAGGAAGAAGGAAAAGGGAACAGAGAGAGAAAGGGTGAGGTGTGTTGATGGTATAATAATTACAGAGTAATCAACATAGTTGCCTTTTGTCTCCGTGGGCACCTGTGCCAACTCGGGTCTAGCTTGGCCAAAGACCAACACTGTAGGGCAGGAAGTATCTCTATGATCCCAGTCAGCTCAGCAGCACTAACCCTGAGCCAGCCGGCTCTGCCCCCATGATGGCAGAGTGACGCAGCCTTTCCTCAATCCCCAAAGAGAATATTTCCTGGTCCTGACAACCTCACACCTTAGAGACTGAAATTAAAAAAAATCATTTCTGACACATAGTAATTGCACATATTTATGAAATCCAGAGTAACGTTTCAAGTCGCACACATATGCTGTGTAACAATCAGGGTAATTGGTGTACCCATCACCTCAGTCATTTATCATTTCTTTGTCTTGGGAATTTTCAAAATCCCTCTTCTACCAATTTTGAGACATTTAATTAATGTTTGTGAACTACAGTCACCCTATTATGTTACAGACCATCAGGAATTATTCTTTTCATCTAACTGCACCCCTGTATTCATCGGCATCCTCTTGCAATCTGCCTTCCACATACTTTTCCTGGGCTCCGCAAAGCGCTATTCTACTCTGTACAGTAACATCAGCCTTCCAGTTTCTTCACGTAAGTGAGCTGTGGTTCTTGTCCTTCTGTGTTTGACTTATTACAGTTAACATAACCAGGCTGGCGCTGACACCCAAATTCCCTAGCGATTAGATATAAAGACCCCGGAGAAGATCCTCAACAGCCTTTGTCAGTTGAAGGATCTGGGAACCTTTGCAGAGAGATTAGTAAAGAAAAGACAATATACTAGGAAATTCTGTGTCTGCCTGAAGTGCATTGCTATTGATGTTGTGAAGTCTCCCTGCCCTGAAAATTAACCCCTACTCTAACATCACCCTCACCCAAATTTTTAGAAAACAGCTGACACTGGTTTCACAATGTTGCCTGAAACTCTGCCATTTGAGATGCATTCTTGTCAAGGTTGACCCTTCCAGGTTCTTCTTTCGAAGTGAGTATAACCCAAGATACTTGTTTATCCACGTTGGAATACTAATAATTTCAGTAGACTTTTTTTTTCTATTGTCTAAGAGCCACTGGAAGGGGATTATACAGAGAAGAGATGGCAAAATGGTGGTAGAAGAGAGAAAAAGAATTTTAGGACATGGTACTCCTCCAGAAAAGGCAGAGCTAAGGGTAACCAATATGCATGGATATACTTGGTGGGTGGTCTAGATAGCTACCAGGTAGAAAATACAGTTGGGGGGAGGGCAGAAGAGGGGAGGGAAGAGAGAGGAACAGAGAGGGGTGAGCAAAGCTGCTTGAGCAGCCACAATGGAGTCTAACATTACTGTTGACCATGTTCAAGGGCCACCTAAAAAGGTTTAGCATCACTTCAGCCAGAAGCAGGAGTAGAGCAGGGCAGGTCTATCAGTGAAGCTTTGCTAAGCAGGGCTGAATCAGTGTTTGTGCAGCAGAGTCAGCCCCAGCCACAGAAACACCAGAGAAAGTCCTCGTCAGCCTCAGGGAAGAAACCTCCCAGAGATCTCTGCCAGTGCGGAATAGGTGTGGCCATGGGCCAAAGGGCTGCTGCATTCTCCTGAGTCAGCAGAGAGCCCTAAAGTCAGGAGGAAAATGATTTCAAAACTGTGATGATGAGAAGGCTCACAATCTGTACCCAGAATTTCAGGAATATTGAATGTTCAGCCTAGAACTTTAACCATCATTTCAGTTCAGAGAAGTAACAGTTTTGTGAATATTTTCCCCTATGCTAAGTGCTGTTTGGGTTATTTTATATTTATTCACTCATTTTTACCTCCTGGCAACCAATAGTAGTAGAGACTGTTATTATTTCTGTTTTACAGCTTAGAAAACCAAGGACTAGAAAAGTCTTAATAAATAATTTGCCTAAGCCAGGAGGTGGCAGATCAGGGAATTAGACCCAGGAAGTCTCAGTTCAGAGCTCTTTCCCATAAGCACTGACCTGAATAATCATATACTCAGGCACCAATGCTGAAAACAGGCTGCTGTTTGACCCTTGTCACAGTCAGCTTAGTGTATGCTTATGACTAGTGCAATAAGAGTTTCTGTCAGGGGAGGGGTCATGACATATCTAGTGAGAAAAAGGCCCTGATTCCTCAGGGGAGAGGAAGTCTGTCCTGGAAGGGAATCAGAACCCTGTAGTGGAGAAGCCTGTCCCCTTAATCAAAGGTCAGCAATGGATATAACAGTGCTACTGTAACTGATGAAGGATAATGATTGCAATAATGACCTGGGATGGAAGAGTAAATGTATTCATCCTCAGGGGTTACCAGAATGATAGAGTGTATTGATGAGAGTTTGATGTGATCAATGCAACAAAAATTGATGCTGAGTGTGAGGCTATAGGAGGAGTGGGGATGCATGCACTCATTCAGTAAGCTGTGCTCACTGAATGCTAACTCTGGCCACATGCTAAGTGCCCCTGGAAGGAAGTGAGAGCCAGTCCATCCAGAGCTTACAATTTAACGAGTGAAAAAAAAAATGGCATCTCTCTCTCCCTATACCAGGATGGCCCTGACTGCTTTGAGGAAGACACTGATGGTCCAGCAAGGTGGGTTATAAGTAAAGGTATTTGCTACCAAGTTCGATGAGCTGAGTTTATCCCTCCTATCTGTATATTGGGAGGCATGAACTGACTCCACTTTGGGGTACACATGAATCCCTTAGCCCTCTACATAAACAAGGTGTGAGGTGTTTTTTTTTTTTTAAAAAAAAAAAACAAAGAAGACATTGGCAGTAAGAAATCCTTGAGGCAGGCCACTGCAAAAGAGGCCTGTTCAGATGAGACATCTTTAAGGTGAGGATCATTGCTGTTTGGTGTAGAAAGAGAACACTGGAGGAAAAAGCTGTAAATAAGAGTAACAGTGGCGATGGCAGAATTACGGTGAAAAGTGGCAGATCTTCTGCAGTTAACATTATCATGGGTCATTTGATGAAGGAAAGGAAGGGACTTCTAACACTAATGGAGGTGTTGAGGTACAGGTCTAGTGTATAATGGGAACGCCTGGAGCTTTATCAAAGGCGGCCAGGGTCTCGAATTGTAGACGGGTAGCTAAAGATGTTAAAATTGTTATGGGAGCAATTATGATTGTAACTGGGGTAATAATAAAGATAATGGACCTGTAATTGAAAAGCTGGTGGCTGTGAAGGAGATGGTGAGGGCAACCGAAATGTAGAGGGGGTGCTAAGAGAGGTAAATGGTGGCTGCGTGAAAGGTAATGGAGATGTAATGTAGATGACGCTAAAAGGTAATGGAGTCGTAATGAGGTGATGCTACGGAGTTGGGGGGGAAAGATGATCATCTTAATGGAAATAACAGGGACTGTGTGCTGCAGGTGAGAATGGTATGCAGAACATTCATCACCACAGCTGGAGCTGTGGGCAGCGAGGAAAATAATGACCAGCTACACCCAGAATTCTCTTTATATCAGGAGTTCTAATGGACCCAGGAAAAAGATAATGATGTTAATGGAAAAAAAAACTGATGGCCGCATGAACATCAAGAGCCTGTGGTGGTATTTGGAGTCAGAATGGGAGAGACCAAAGGGGCTTGAGGGTGAATGCATCTGGACCCTTGTGTGGGTCTCATGCATGAGGTGAGGTGCTTGAGAGATTTCTGCTAAGAACAGCCCTTGGGCCCTAAGGCTTCACACAGCTGCTCTTGCTTACACCAGGCATGCAATATGCACAAAGCTAGTCCAGGATGAACAGACCTGGCTAAAACATCAATTTGAGTTTACAATCTCAACTTTTCTATTAACGTAGGAGTGATAACACCATCTCATATATAGTACTTCTGGGAGCAGATGTGTAAACAAGTCTGGAAACTGTGTGAGTTTTGTGGAAAAGTGAATGAATGAAAGGGCTATCTGTGTCTATCTTCTCTCTCTTCCCTTTTCTCTTCTCTCTCCATATACACTTTCTATTTACTATTTATTAACCAATCATTTATCTATCTACTACTAGTCTATCATCTGTCTACTCGTAGACAATGTACCCATACCCATACATACCACTAAAACTCCAAGTATGGAAGTAGCTGCTCATTTCTCCAAGGCTCAGTGCTTGACTCTAAGTTCTTTGATGAGAAAGAGAATCCATGCCAGCTTGTGCTGTCCTTCTGTTTTGAGCTCTGGGAATGAACTAGAGAACTACCAACAGCACCTGTACTACCGCAGAAAGAACCGTTGGAGCATGAACAAAGGTCAACTAGATACACATAAATGACCCCAGAACATACCAGGCAACCAGGAGACTTGACCAAGATACAGAGCTTACACAGGAATCAGAGACAGTTAGACACATTCATCACCTCCCTGAGGAGATATGCGAGGAATCCAGATGTTCCCTGCCTCTGGAACCAACAGTATCACTGAGAACAATACTAGGAAAATTCAGACTCCTAGGTCCCATCTCATGGAGGGTCTGATTTTGTATTTTTAAAACTTGCTATGAAACATTACTATTTTTCTCCTAAGTGTCAACCTATATTCCATATAAGGTTAGAGAAGTGATGAGGAAAGCATATTTCTGGAAAATACATCAAATCTCACTCTTGAGTGACTCTCCCCTAAGAGTAGGATTTGATTATCCTCTGGCAATCTGCCCCTCCCCCCTGGAGCTGCATACCACGTCTTCTGCCCAGTGAGGAATCACACAACTGGCTTGTGCGGTCTTCCAGTAGCAACTGCTTTTAAGAAAGCCAAAAGGTAAAAGTGAGCACAGGAATTCTATCTTTTCCAGAACAGAAGAGTGAAACAGTATAGGAACTGAAATCTATGTCACAGGTGTAGGAAGGAAAATGTCCGAATGGAGATTCAAAGTATTTCTAATTATGGGGATGGATGTGGATTATGGATTATTTGAATGTCTCTCCTAACCAGCCTTCAGATATACTGGTTTGTTCTACCAGATACTCAAAGATTAAAAAGTGTCAAAAGCATAGCGGTATTTAACTTGTTTCAGGAAGTATAAATCATTTCCATCCTTAATTGAAGAAGTTGTACACATGTGTCAGTCAAAACTGTTCAAAGGAGGGAATAATTTCTTAACAATGTATTGCAAATAAAAGTATACTTTCCATGAAACACTAGACTATTTTTCAACAGCCATGTCTTAATTCCTCCTTATCCTTCTAACCTCCACTTCTCATATCCTCAGCTTCCAGAAGCTTCTAGTACGATGTCATAGTTCCTTAAGGAGAAAATTCCAGGGCCTGTTGGTGCTGCTTCACCTTAGAGAAAGCCAGAAGTGTATCCTACTTCTCTATTGAGGATTAAGCAATTCAGTTCAGCCTGATTCACTTGGTTTTCCCTCAAGAGAGTGAGTTTATATGCAGGGTCACACTCCCTCTTTCCCTAGCACCCCTTTTTTTTTAAATTTTTTTATTTTTTGTTATCAATCACAGGTTAGGTACTTTGCATCCCATGCCCAGCCCGCCCACTCCCTCCCACCCTCCCCAACCCTCCCTCATCTCCTCCGCTCACTCCAAGTCCACCAGCGGGGGAGGACCTCCTCCCCTTCCATCCAACCCCAGCTCATCCTGTCTCCTCAGGGCTGGCTGCAATGTCCTCCACTGGGATCCAGCCAGTGCCTAGCACCCCTTTTATAGAATGTGGACCACACAGTTCTGTTTAAAACTTGTTTTCTCAGTGATACTGACCTGTCACTTAAGAAATAGAACCTTTCCCCTGAGCTGCATTGTCATTTGTTAGTCACTAATTGCTCATTAACCTCTCAGGTACCTCCTGAAAGCCAGGACCTCGCCTCTGTTTGTCAGGGTGGTTCACTGGGTCCCCCTTTAATAAAATTACAGCTTCAGGAAACAAATCATTTATATCAAATACAACCCCATGGCTTCCTCTCATGTTAATCATTTCAGGCAGGTGCTATTAGGTAATTCAATCACTGGGCTATGGAAAGCTGCCATTGAATTAATGAAGAATGAACTCAAATTCTAAGAAGAGATTTTCTGAATAAATGGTTCTGAATAAATATATGGGAGCCAGGCCTGTAACCACAACACATGACAATAATATAAAATACATGTTAAATATAGGCTAGCATTCATCTCGTCTCGTCGTGAATAAAACTCTTTAAGAGACATAAGCACATATTGTGGCTACCACCAACAATGTTCAGCTTTCTACATTTTTCCTGTCACTTCCTAATGAGCGACATAAGCTTAAGAAATCTTGCTAAGCCTTTCCTTTAAAAGAGCATTTGCCTCTGCAACTCCATTCAGACTCTGAGTTCTCTTTCCTCCATCTAGACCATCTATGTGTACTCCTGTCACTGGGATACTCTGCTCAGAGTGACCAATGAAGCTTTCTGAAACCCACATATGACCATTCCGCCTCACTTAGCTCTCTCCAATCTCCTTCATATTCAGTATCCTTGATGTTCTAACAAGTCACACAGAACAGTTTGGAATTTGGGCTCCTGCTTAATCTTTCCAGCCTGATCTCATAGTATCAGCTCATCCAACCCTGAATAGCTGCCTTCTCTCACAGAACTGTGCTCTAGCCTCTGCAGGAATGCAGCTTGAACCTGATTCCCATCTGTTGCGGTTATGGCAAACGTTGTCTCTCTTCTCTGACTCCCCTTCTACCCTATTTTTTGGATTGAATTTGGAATTTCCTCCATGATCCCCCAGCACCTGGAGGCAGAACAATAGTATTGATCTGAACACTTACCACTGCAACCCCTGGGACATAAGTCTTTCTCTCCAAATATACTGACAGCTCCTTGAGAACGAGACTGCCTAGCATTTATCCCCACGTCTTTGGTGCCGAGAAGGTGGTAGATGCATAATAAATACATGATGAATGAAAGAGCCAATGATGGAATAAACAAAATCGTGACTGAATAAATGAGAAAATCCAATAGCATGGTTTACGTCAATTCTAGGAGCCAGAATTGACTAGAGACTCCAGTCTCTAGTTTCTTTACAGAACCTGAAGTTCAGTTACAGGAGACGTAGCCCAGAAAAAGTGGGCCCCCAGAGAGCTAGTGAACGCATCACAGTGTCTTTATCCTTATGCTCTTCAGTGAAGCATGTGTAGGCTTTTTCCCTGCATGGAGAGACCACTGTTAGCACTGACCCCCTGGTGACCCTGGGTTGCTTTTCTGGAGCTCAGGCTTCCAGCTGCATAGGAGAGTTCCCCAACTTCGTACACTGCATTTGGCTTTCACAGCACCGCGGTCGCCTGGCATTTGTCATGCTGTGCTTCATCAGAGAGTTAATCAGGTTTGAGTTTTTAACAATGTGCTCGTCATGCTCGCTTAACTTAAAATCAAGCCTGTTCAGGCATTAGTCAGTCCCATTCACTCAGTCTGGTAGTTTTGGCCTTTAAAACTTTAGAATTTATCATCAAGGAATACTGTATATCTTTACAAAACACACTCTTATCCATAAATCCTTTCATCTGACTGAGGTGGTTCAGGTTTAGAGACAGTGCTGCCATCAAGAAAGTGTCTGCGTATTAGCTCACCTTGGTATCATAACACATGGCCACAGATCTGGCGGCTGTAGACAATACACATTCATTATCTTATGGTCTGTAGATCAGAACTTGGACATGGGTCTAAGGTAAGGTGTCAGAGGGGCTGTATTCCTTCTGTAGGCTCTAGGGTAGACCTGATTCTAGCTTCCATCAGCTTCTAGAGTTGCCCATGTTCTTTGGATTGGGCCCTTGCTTCCTGTTCAAGGCCAGCAATGGCTGACGGAGTTCTTTCCCCATTGCCTTACTCTGATCTCTTTTATGCTTACATCTACTTTAGAGGGCCCATATGACACATGAAAACTATCCAGCTAGTCCAGGAACACACTAATGTATGGACAGCTAATAAGTTACCTTAATTTCCCCTTCCCACAGAACATAGACTATTTGCAGATTCCGAGGGCTAAGGTGTGGCCATCTCTGGGGGCATCTCCATGCCTATCAATGATCTGCATGCCTCTGCACATAGGAGAGAGGTCTTTTATTTAACAGCAGTGTTTCTAGTGTGAACTTTCCAACAGCAATGTTAGTCACACAGAAGCTTGTTTGCAATATAAACACAGACTCTATTCCAGATCTTCAGAACCACACATTTCAGTGTCCTAGGGGGACAAGTGTATGTGTGTGTGTGTGTGTGTGTGTATTCTGTAAATTTAGGAAGGCAAGGGAAAGGCTTTGGCCTCTATTATCAAGAAGTCATCTTACCTAAAAGCATGTGTGCAATTGTGGAAGTGCCTTATAGAAGGAATCGCATAGATAGCATCTTTCTTCCTCACCAGAATTCCAAACAGATACATGACAGGGCATGATCCATTTTGGGAACATGATTCCATCCTGATAAACTACTTGGTAAAGTGAGTTTGCATGTAACTCTAACACCGAAAAGCCTAATGAAGAAGACTTCTCAAACAGTGATGGCTACTCTAGGTTGAGGAAGGATTCCCTACCATGTCCCCTACAGGCATAGAAAGAGCCCATGTGGAAGGATTTCTAACGTACCCGAGAACAGATGCCTGCCCTCTGTAGAGAGAGGAGCTTCCGCAAGAAGGAAGTTGCACGACATACACTCATTTCTCTTTCTAAACTCAGAATCTGATGGAGATCCTAGGGAGTCACAGCTGTCAGAGCTGAATCTACATGGATGAAAAACAGCAGGAGGGAGAATCCAGGGTTCCCCTAGGAAATAACGACCATGACGCAGGGGAGTGGGAGGAACACATGGACATACGGCAGCCGTGGACAGAGTCAGTGGCGAGGGTATTATGTGTTCCAGCAGGTCTGGAACCTGGAAGCTCATCAGAACAGCCTAGGAATGTGTTGTGGAGTATGAATAACTGGATCCCACTCTGTGCATTTCAATAAGAGTAAGGTGGCAAGAAAACTAAGCTGAAACGTACAGCGTGTGCATAAGGAAAGGGTACTGTCCCTGTGTCTCTGGTCATTTAGGCAGGGCTTTGCCTTCAGTGTCCACTAGACCAGACTCCTTTGATCACAAGTTACAGATACAAGCTTGAACCTTTTTACTTGGAATAGAAAGTGCACTGCAGAATCCAGGGGTACTTTATTTTATTTTTTAGTTAATTAATTAATTAATTTACATCCCAGTAGGAAGTTCCCTTCCCTTTTCTTCTCCCAGTCTCTTACTCTCACCCCCACTTTTCCCCTGTGCCCCCTCCCTTTCTTCTCAGAGAAGGGGAGACTTCCCATGGGTATCAACCCACCTTGGCATATCAAATAGGACTGGGCCTGTCTTCTACTGAGGCTAGGCAAGGCTGGTCAGTTAGAGGAAAAGGATCCAAAGGCAGGCAGCAGAGATGGAGACAGCCCCTGCTCCTGCTGTTAGAGGTCCCACATGAGGACCAAGCTGTACATCTGTTACATATGTGTGGGGGCCCTAGAACCCTCCCATGGATGCTCTCAGGTTGGTGGTTCAGTCTTTGTGGGGCCCTATGGGTCTAGGTTAATTGACTCTGTAGGTTTTCTGGTAGTGTCCTTGACCTCTCTGGCTCCTTCAATCCTTCCTCCCCCTCTTCCATGAGAAGATCTCTGAGTTCTGCCTAATGTCTGGCTCTGTGTCTTTGCATCTGTTTTTATCAGCTGCTGTGTGAAGCTTCTCTCATGGCTGTTATGTTAGCCTCCTGTCTGCAAGAACAGCAGAATATTATTGGTAGTGTCAGTGGTGGGCTCTCTCTCACAGCATGCAACTTAAGTTGGGCCAGTCATTGACTGGCTGTCCTCAGTCACCCTTGACATCTAAACCACACAAAGACTCAACAAAGAAAGAGAATTTCAGACCAATTTCCAGGGGTATTTTAAAGGGAAAAATGTGTATGTAGGGAAGGTACCTGTCCCAGAATTTAAAATGCTTCTAGATGACTGGCAATGTGCCCTCCTACCCCTCATTTCAGCTTCTCTTGATTGCTGCCATCTTTTCTGTGTTCCCGTGTGTGTGTGTGTGTGTGTGTGTGTGTGTGTGTGTGTGTGTCAGAAAACAGAGAATCTAAATGCAACTGAAAGGTATTTGACCAATGTTCTTTTAGTCACAGTTCTAAATGTGAAAAACAGACAGGACAGAGAATCTGATGAGCCTACGTCTTATCAGCTGCACCTACCAGGTTCAGGCACTGGAGTCATAGGACCCATCTTTCTATTTTGTTTTTAATTGGCACGTAATAATTACACATATTTATGGAGCACAGCGTGATCATTTAATGCCCACAAAGAAAGTGCGATGAGCAAATGATGCTCACTGGTATCTCTCTCTCCTTAAGCATTTTTGTTTTGTTTTGTCTTTTTAATGCCAGAGCCTTTGAACTCTTCTCTTGTGCTTTTGTAGAAAATAAAATATGCAACAAATTTCTGTGGTCACCTTAACAATTCGTGGAATACTGGGTTTTATATATTCTACCTATGTGACTGTGGCTCGGCCCCTTTTATTGGTCTGTCTTTCACCTTTTTGCCCCTTTTCAGCCTCTACTGACATCTGGGTGTAGTCTCTTCTATGAGACCAATGCTTTGAGCTTCATGGGAGTGAGAACTGCATCATGTGTCTTTCTGGGCCCCTCTCCCAGTTAAGGGTAGATAATTCTCAGAGAAATCACCATATGTTTGGTGGCTCTCCAGGTCCAAATTAGAAAATTGTGACTTTCAGTGTCTGATAAAGATTTCAAAATATTAAAACAAACTATCATATTTTGTATTTATTTAGGTTTCACTGCCAGAGCACATGTGTGGAAGTCAGAGATCAACTTACAGGAACTGGTTCTTTCTTTCCGCCATGTGAGACATGGGGCAATATCTTGGATCATCAGGCTTGGCCACAGGTGCCTTTGCCTGCTGAACCATCTTAGCGGGCCCGTTTTTAAGCCTTTCAGCGGAATCCTTGAGATCGACCCTTTGCAATTTATTCAAAATCTCCAGAGATGTTCACTTCTATCAGGAGAGTGCTTCTACTTCTAAGTGGGTCCACTCCCTTAGAAGAGAGCTCAGGAACCTGCTGCATGCTTCTCCCTTAAGTGAAGCATTCTTTTACAAGAAGGTCTTTTCTAGAAGTGGGCGCCAAATCTACATGTGCTGATGGTTGTATTTTTAATGAATGCCCACCATACCACAAGGCCTTCTAGGTTCAACATTTTATCACCCTCATCCTATAGCTGTACGCAGCACCTGCAACTGTACCTGGTTCTGAGTGGCTTCCCATGTATTTGTTTACTTAGGAAAGAATGGAAGTCATTGCCCCTCTTCACCACAAAGTGACGCCAATAAATGCTCAATGAGAAGGCAGCAATTACCAAGAAATGATGCCAAGCCCCTGAATTCAGAATTGCAGTGCCTTCTAGAAAGGAAGGTCCACCATCACTTCACTGTGGGTCTTAGGAAAAAAAAGAGAACTCCCAGAGAGTTGGTGGGAAATCTAGAACAGGAGTTAGGAGTGTGTATTCACACCTCCTTTGGATCACCTTCCTCTTGTGCTCTTTGGTCATGCCCGTGCCTCTCACTACAACACGTGCCTGAATTATAGAGACAAGGGGTGTCACTTTACAAAGGTGCCAACTGGTGCTTTCCCTAAATAACCACAGGGAAAGGAGGGCATGGCTCCTTCTTGAGTGTTTATTTTAATTGTAAAAATAAGGCCTTACAATCCTTCATTCCACTGTAAATGCAATATCACAAGGCTCAAATACCTTTATGATGATAATATCTTATTCTAAAATGTGTTTTCTGACTTCTACAATAATAAAAAATAGTTCTGGCATGACAGTCGCCTGGCATAAATGAAAACACAGTGTAATGAAATGGCATTTGATAAATTTCAACTGAAGCAAATATTTGACATGCTTTATTTAAATTAATTTGCTGTGCATGTTCTCCTATTCTGACAGTGTTCAGATTTGTTTTATTATGTGTTTACTGCATTGGTCCCTGGGAGTTTCTCTGAAGAAACAGAGGCTGAGGGGTTCAAGGAGACCTGATACCGAGGGTCCCCTCCCCCCCACTGAGTCTGTTGGCAGTAGGAGTTTGAAGCATTTGTGTGTGTGTGTGTGTGTGTGCGTGTGTGTGCTTGGGAAGAGGGGAGGATTATTTAACAAAACTGCTCCATCCATATTTGCAAGGCAAGGGTAAGATGTGCACCTCATGTCGATGCCATTTTTCCACATTAAAAAAAAATCCTAATTTATTTAGCAGTTTGCAGTAAGTCACAGTGTCCATTATATACATTGTAAACTGCATAGTTTTACATTTACTATAAAAAAATCCTTTATCAACTTCCCAGAACAATAATCTGCCACTTCTAAGATTATGAGGCCAGTGCTCCCTTACTGACGGTGTGTGGGGGAACATGTGGGTGTGATGGAGAAGGGCTACATATAGGGGCAGGGGTTCTGAGAACACCTACGGATGTGTCAAGCTACAGCTGGTAGCAAACCTTAGACATACATTATGCTTTTTGCCGTGTGTCCTGCAGCACTACCATACAGGATTGGAGTTAGTCTACCCATATGTTTTATACCTTGATACCTCCCACTTTGTATCACTAATCCTGCACGCTAGGACTGTTATGAAGACAGGAAGGGTTACTTCAACACAAACACCATACTACAACAACAGCTGAACTGATTATAGACAGTTACCAAGGGACTAACAAGAGCGTAGCTCCTGCAGCTTGGATACTCTGGTCAAAGAGATGATTCATATCCTGCATTAGATGGATCTGAACACAATGAGATTTCCTCATGCTGCTCAGAATGATGCATAATTTAACACAGTAATTAATGGTTTCTGGAACTTTCCACTTAATATTTTCAGACTTCAGTTAGCCATTAGAAACCGAATCAGAAATCAAAATCTTAGCTATTTTATTTTTCCTTCAAAGGGAAACCGAGACATAGTTATTTTCATTAATTTATTACTTGGTCCCTAAATGAAGTGTGTACAAGTAATTAGATTTATAGAATAAATTATTAGTAAATAATATTGCTTTGATTTGAAATTCCAAATTGCTATAGTTGGACTGGAATGTCCCGTATGTTAAAGTCTTGGTATTTAGCTCATGTTACCATTACAGGAGATGGGGAAACCACCGAATGCTGGGGCTGATCCAGAGGTCCTCATGCCATTTGGGGAATGCCCTGTAGGGGGATTGTTGGAATTTATTCTTTCCTTTCCCTTTTTTTCATACCCTGCCCATGAGGTGAGCAGTTTTACACTACCTTATGGCTCTGCTATGATGCCCTGCCTCACCATAGACACACTGTCAGTACGGCCAATCAATCATGGGTTGGAGTCTCCAAGACTAAGACACAAATCAGACTTTTCCTTATATGTTTATTAACTTGGGTTTATTTTTTACATGGTAATGGATAGCTGATTGACATATAGATACCAACATATTTTCTTTGTATAGAACCTTGAATGAGTGACATATAGATCCAAATAACAGCTTACTAACAGTGTTAGAAATATAATTGTAGCAGCTGTATTTGATTATAGTTCTTCTCTGCTTTATGAGCCTCCTAACCTGGAACAATAAAACCTATCCTGAATGAGGACTCAAATCAATAGTGAAGATGCTGACAGTCAACATGTGCAAGGTCATGGTTACTTCATGACCAAGTTATAATCTGGTTATGGGGTCAGAAGAAAATAACATATATTCCTTCACATGTTTGCTTATTGTTATGTTTTTCAGGCACCAGAGAATCAGGGTTTTATACATGCTAGGCAAGTGCTTTACCACTGACCTATACTCCCATCAACTTTCATAGATCTTGAATTGTAAAGTATTGTCCCTTTCAGTTTTTACTTTTGGCTGCAGGTGTTAACACCCTAACATCAGGTTCACTTAAAAGATGAGGCTATAATTTGTAGGCAAAATAGCCAGGACCCAGGAAGGAGAAACACACACATGTACACACACACACACACGACATTTTAAAAGAATTACAGAGACAGAGCAGAGAGAGAAAGAGAGAGAGAGAGAGACCATAACACCTATCTATGTTGCCCTATTGTTTGGAAACTTTAGTTTCAATCACAGGAAATTTTAGAATACATTTCATAGTGGTCCCGGAACCAGTACCCTACACTGTGCAAAGCATCCATTCTCTATCAGTCATGTATAGTTCAAGTGCTTGCCTTTCAAACCAAGATCAGGAAGAATAAATTGTTAGTACTTCTGGTTTACTGTTTAGGCAAGTCATACAGTTAACTAGAAATTATTTCTTCCCAGAGCCTGATGTCTGTACCTGGATTTTTGCCACCCTAGGGTCAGTCATGGAATGTGAGGCATTTTGGAAGTACTATGAACAGACTCTTGAAAACAAGTGTGGAGGGACAGAGGAAAGAAGTTCTTCAGATGCCCAAGCAACTGTGAAATAACAAGAGGCGATAAAAGTCTACAAAAGTAGAAGTCAGGGGGAAAATGAAAGAGGAAAAACACCTCAAAGCATATAGATAGATAGATAGATAGATAGATAGATAGATAGATAGATAGATAGATAGATAGATAGTGAGATATATATATATAGTGAGATACTTGGCCTTTAAGAAGCCAACAGAGAGGGAAAAATATTAGAACTTTGAGTCTTCATGTTTCTAGATACAGTCTTTTTAAAACAGGACAAGACTATTATAGATTGTATATACACTAGAATCACAAGAATTGTTTAAAAATAATAGAAATAGTAAAATAAATCATGACACAGGAATTTATTGTCATCACTGGTGTGCTAGGTACTGGGGTAGAAAGTAAATTAAGTAGTCTGTCCTCACTCAGGCTGGTTGTGAACAGAGATGTATAAATACATTGGAGGTGATTCATTCTGTTAAGTATTTGATATAAGTATTCCCCAGGTGCTGTAGGAAAACAAAGAGAACGAAGTGGGTGTTGAAGAATGAGTAGGAGTTCATTATGCTTGGTGGGTGCAGAAAGCATTTGAGGCTAAGGAGCATTGCAGAGCTGCGGGGAGCAGAGGCTGTGTCAGTTGGAGGGATGGCATTGTGCAGCTCTTTCCTCTGAGTTGAAACATCCGCTTCTGAAGGCTCTGGAAACTAACAAAACTCATAAGATACAGGAAGCTCAGGAAGTTACAGCATCCACGGCCTCTCCCGGAGCTATAAAAGCAGTAAACAATTGTTGAAAGGAGGACACTGGAGGGAACTGCTTCCAGGCTGTAGAGAGAGCTCTGGGGATACCTGCCACTTTCATGAGTCTTTACCCGTGCCGAGGTGGGCTTTTCAGTGTGCAGCTGTCTTAGAGACACGTACTTTGCTGTAAGTAATCCCTTCTTCATATCTCTCCATGGAACCTAAATAAATTCATTGGTTCAGCATGCTAAAATCTTTTGTCTATATAAGCCCCCCTATGTAGAGGTAATTGACACCTGTTCATGTCTCCCTAGGAAATGTCACTGCAAAAGATGGTGCTAGGAAGTCTGAAGGGATCAGGCAGGAAGTTAACAGAGGAGCAGGGAAGTCTGCCCTCAGCTTCTTAGGCCCAGGGAGCTTGGGATTCCCTTACTCTCTTGCTGGAGTATGGGTCAGAAGTCCTTTACAGGAGCTTGAGTGAGGGGTTACTAGAGGGAACACAGTGAGTGTGGCAAAGGAAACGGATGCTGGAGCAGATAACATTGACATATAAAGTAGCATTCAGATATGTCATTGTCGTTCTAAATTAGGAAGATAACTGGTAGTGGCTTGGAGGATTTCACATCTGGGGAGGCAGAAAGAGGAAAGCTCCTTATTCCATTTGGCCGGCAGGCAAACATTTGGAGGATAATGCAAATCAGGGTTTCCAGGGAGCCTGAAGTAGTTTGCACCATCGCATCTTTATCTCCCTTGACTGACATCCCCACATGCTGGTCCTTCCCACACCCAGCGTCAGGCTCCTACATCTTTACCTAAGTTGCACAGGCAAGGACTGTGCACCCAACAAAGTATTTACTGAAATAACTCAGACTCTACTTCTCTGCCATTGGCATCTCTGGAGCCTTGTGGACCACATAGTCCCCTCTGCCCTGCATCTGTCCTGAGGCGAGCTGCTTGCCTGTTCTGACCTCTGTCAAGTCCACCTGCCTTCAGTGCTCTACAGGGCATAGGCTGTGGCCAGCTTGTCTTCAGTACAGCAACCTAGCTGCGAGCCAGAGTGGGAGCTAGAAAATATGTCAAGTGAATGAATAAAAAGTGAGGCTGGTAATATTTTCTATCTCACTGTACTTTCACTGTATTCCATTTCTTGAGCTGCCAGAGCAAATTACTATACACCACATGGCTTAAAACATAGAAGCTAATGTTCACACCATTCTGGCTGCTAAAAATCCTAGGTTGAGGTGTTGGCAAGTTTTCCTCTGGGATTTCTTCTTTTGGCCTTCTTTCTTCTTTGGCAGCAAGCTACCCCCTTGCTACTCCCTCTTCACGTGGCCTTTGCTGTGTGTCTGTGTCCTTTATCCATGTGCCCTGCTTTCTTCTAAGGATGCCAGTGTGGCAGGATTAGAGCCGTGGTAGCCTGATAATCTCATTTGACTCAGTGTTTCTTCACAGGCATTATTAAAAAAAAATAGTCATATTCTGAGATACTGGGGGTGAGAACTTCAGGATCTGAATGAGATGGGGCATTTGATTGACAAGTAGGAGCCAATGAGCCAATCAAGTATTTATAATGTTGCTTTATACATAGATCCACACAAATGCTCCAGAGGACCACAAGCACCTTGTAAGGAAAACATGGAAGGCAGCGTTGTCTGCCTCCAAACAGTTTTTCCCAGGGACACTTTGGGCACTTTGTAAAGACTCTGAAACTTACTCAGAACATCATCAGGGAGTTCTCCGACTCTGCATCCCTGCATTGCTTCCTCCTTCTAAAATCCTATTCTCAGCTCAGCTCACTTAGCAGACAGCTGTGAGGTCTATCGGTCCATCTATCATTCACATCTTCGCAGTGGTACTATTCATATAGGGGTAAAGTAGGCCGAAGAGGTCAAGGATCTGGCCTGAATTCACACAGGTCGTTAATGGCAGAGCCCAGAGCCCAGACAGGCACTTCTCAGCACACTGTTCACGGATGAGGTGATAGAGCAGCTGTGAGGACTGTCTCCATGCAAGCTTTTCCAGTCAGCCCAGGGGCTGCTGAAATGCCTGTCCTCCCGCCCTGATAGGATAAGGGCAGTCCTGGTGTGCTGGCTGATGCAAATAGCCACCATCTCCTAGAAGAGAAAAGGGCAAAACACAGCCTTTGTGGGCCATGTCACCACCTACTTTCACTGCCTTTATGTGGGGCATTGCTCAGCTGCCTTTCATGGTTAACCAGCAATGCACCCTTCCTGGGGAGCTAGGAACAAACTTAAGGGAAATAAGAAAGACAAGATGATTGAGGAGCCTGGCTGGAGAAACAATGTGTAACAAAACTTGCTTTCTGGTCCTGAAAAAGAGCCATGGCTGGGCTTAAACATTAGCAATATATGCAAGTCTGAAAGCAGTGACCTCCCTGTTGATTCCTTAAGGGGCTGTGAGGAAAGGAGAGCTTCCAGCCTTTCTCCTTGGCTTTGCAGACAGCTATCTCCTTCCCATGTCTCTTCTAATTCTCTTCCCCTGGTATGTGCCTCTATCTTCATTTCCTCTCATAAAGACATATGTCCTACTGGGTTATAGCCCACCCTCAAGGACTTCATTCCATTTAACCTCCTCTTTAACAAGGACTCTGCATCCAAACAGTTGTTTTCTGAAGTTACAGCTCCCACATAAGAAGTCCTGGAGGGGCTCAAGTTAACCTATTCCTGTCTAAGCCTTTCATTTTGGAGGCATGGACCCCATGATGTGCAACCTGACTCTCTCGACCCAGGTAGGCAACTATAGGGCAAAATGTGTCTGTTATGCACTGGGTAGACATAGAGACCAGCAGCCATGACCATAGTAGGCAGAAAGAAGCACCCTAGGTGACAATGGGGCACCTCAGTGAGTGCCTAGGACAGAGAACCAAGCATATGACCTTCTGTGGAACAGAAGAAGACAGTGGTGGGTGCCAGTATGCTGTTTTCATTGGCAATCTGCTTCCCCTATTCAAGTGGAAGCAGCCATCCTCCCAAAGTCTTGGTTTATATCTTTACACTAGATCCTAACCTTGCCCACCCTGTGGTGTTGTTGAGACTAGAGATAATCTGTCCTAGATACCTAGCATAGGGTCTGGGGAAAACCACCCCTGTCTAACACTGGATGGATAAAAAGTGAGATATGGAGTCATTAGAAGATGAAGCATTAATGATTCCACGCAGGGCTAGATAGGCATATCAGTTGGTAGAGTACTTATCTAGCATGGATGATGCCCCAGCTTTGATTCCCAGAATCCTGTAAACCAGATACAGTAGCACAAATTCGTAATCCCAGCACTATGGAGGAAGAGGATTAGAAGTTCAGGGCCATACTCAGCTACATACTATGTCAAAGGCCGGCCTAGACTGCATAAGATGTCAAAAGAAAGGAAGAGAGATAGGGGTTAATGAGAGAAAAAGACACTACCTCAATAGCTCAGCTCAAGAGAGATTTTTTTTCACCTACAAAAGGAAAATGCCTTCAAATCCCAGTTGCCTGTAGGGCCAGCCTTACCATGGGGAGAGCCGTAGAGCATTTACAATGTCAGTAGACATCAGTCTTTTTTAGTACATCCCACCGCCTTAGCTCTCCCAGTGGCCACTCTTAAGGTTACCCTATAGAGGACTTTAAAGACTAGAGCCCTTCATGAACATACATGCTTGACATTCTGTCCAGAAAGGCATCCCACCAGGGCACCGTTCCACCTGGATCCACTTCTCTGGAGTCTTTTGGCACAGTGCGAGGCATTGCTGCAGAGGATTAGCGCTGCCGAAGTCTCTGCCCGCTTGCTTCTTCCTCCTCATGCCCCCTCCTCCCAGGATCTATTACAGGAGTTTTATTCTCCTTAATTTGCTCTCTGCAAATTGCTCAGCCTGAGCACTGTTATTCTAGGGCTCTGTGAATGGGGTGCCGTGAGATGTCAGCCCACTTGCTCTGCGCGCAGTGCTCATTCTGCCAGTGAAACTGCCCTTGCCGAATGGAAGCCAGGGCCTGCCCGCCTCGGGCTGAAGGTACCTTGTAAAATACCTAATTATGCAGCTTCTTATTTGTTCAGGGATTTACAGTTTCCAGAGCCTTGTCGTTCCTATCCTCTCATTTACGTAACTACCGGAGAAGAAGACATAATACCTCGCATCTCCACATAGAGCTTTTTTCATTTCCCCAAGTACTCTCGTACATATTACCTAATTTATAGGTAATATATGATAATATAGTACTCTAAAATTATGTTGATTTTTTTTTTCAGTCTGAATAGTGCTATTACTGTCTATTACAGAAGAAGAACAAGGGCTTGCCGTGTTCCTAACACTCCAAGTACTGAGATGTAAGCCCCGTCCTTGGGTGAGATCCATCCTTAGGTATTATTGCTGTTGAATACCATCTTTCGGGGGCCTGCCAGCTAGGCTTTCTATCTACAAATGCCTTCTCTTCCTCCAGCTATGGCCCAGCAGTTCTGCTGGTCATCTGCAACAATGCCTCTGAGTGAAAACCCAGGCCTACTCGTGCGAACCTGCAACAGAAAGCATTTTGCTTTCTCTAGCTCTCGCAGGTGGCAGCTGCTCTGAGATGAACATGTGCTGGCTATGTCTCAAGGCTTTTCTCCTGGCATTCGCATCCTGCTCTAATATTTAGGGCTGTACAATTCCTGGGGAAAAAATTTACAGGCTAGCATTGGCTGCTTCCATAGATACACTCTACACTGCAGCCTTGGAAGCTTTAACAAGAGGGTATGTGATGATCCCCTCCATGGTTTTTTGTCCCTTTCTACCCTCCAACTTGTAATTCACTGACTGACTGGGTTCCTCTTCAGCTCAGCAGCCTTGTTCTCCTCTAGACTTGTGCCTGAGCTCTTCTCTTGTCAAGCCACTCCGTCCTTTGTTGTACTAACTCTTGTTTTTGCTTTAGACTAATTCTCCTGAAAACACATTCAGAGCCAGGGAGCTGTGTCTAAAAGATTTACTGGGGAGAAGTCTTAGAGACAAGCCTGTTACAGGGTGAGGAAGACAAGATGACTCATGGGAGAAACTGACTCAATACAGTTTTAACCAAGGCCTCAACTGACCCCACAGGGCGCTCTGGGGCAAGAGTGATGCACCAGAACTCTCTCAAAGTGTGGTAATGGGCTGCGCCTCTGTATGTTGCAAAGATCTGGAAAGGGAAGTTCACATTAAGAAAGTTCTTATTTGCTTTGATTTAAATAGAAAATGTCACCCAAAAGCTCCTATGGTAAAGGTGTGGGTTGTGGCCAGCTGCTGGGCTGCTAGGAAGTGATTGGATTATAAGCCCTCTAGCTTCTTCTGTGGAATAATCTGTTGGTGAATTCATAATTTGATACATTATTAGAAGGCAGTAGAAACCGGGAGGTAAGGCCTTGATGGGGTAGTTTACTAGGGGCTGGTGGGGAAGCTCTATCTTGCCCTTGGCCTTTTGTGGTCACATATGCACTTCTTGGCTGCCATGAGAGGACCTGTCTTTCCTGCCATGAACTCCTCTGCCTCACCACAGAGTCCTAGCAATGGAGCCAGATGACTGTGGACTAAGAACTCTGAAACCATGAGCCAAACTTCTTTTAGTTGTTACATCAGGTATTTTGGTACAACAATAGAGAGAAGACCAAACACACTATAGGCCAGGATAATCTCCTAGAGGGCACAGTTGTAAAGGCCTGCGGCAGCTGATAGTCTCAGAACAGATGTTCAATGTGTCTACCCTAAAGAGGGGTCTCAGCAAAGCACCCCAGCCTCATTATTTCAGCAGCTCCCAAACTTTGCTGCAATTGTGATCCCCTTTAGAGCCTTTTGAAATCTTAATGCCCGTTTCATATCTCCTACTATTTAAATTAGACCCACCTACCCCTGAATGAATTAGTCAAGTGATCCTGATGTTCAAGCCCTGTCCCTTGCCTGTACCTGAAGAATCAAAAGAGACATTTCTTCTGCCGAGAAGTCCCTTTACTGCCCCAAATTGTGTCGGGTTGCCCCTCTTTAATCTGCCTTTATTGTTCCTTATAGCATCTGTCACACTGAATCTCGTTTGCGCCCCCCACCCCCAGGGCAATGTGTCTTATACCTCAGCACAGTGACTCACTATGTTGAATATATGATTGAAAAAAATACACAAATACATGGGGGATAGACTGCTACACCATAGGTATATGACAGAAGGAGAGAGAAAGGAGGAGCCAAAAAGGAAGGGAGGAAGCTAAGAAGAGAAGGGAGAAGCCAGAGAAGCACTTAGCTGCATCAGTTTTCTATACTTATAGAGCAAATCCTCACAAAGTTGGTGGTGCCATGGTTTCTATAGGCCAAAAGTCTGGACATGGCATCATCGGTCCTCTACTCCGAGCCTCACAAAGCTCTCGTTTAACGTTTTGGCTGAATCAAGTTATCCCCTGATACTCAGGGTCTTCTTCCAAGTTCATCCAGACTGTTGACAGCATTTAGTTCCTTGTATCTAAAGAACTGAATCCCTGCTCGTCTGTTTTCTGGTTTTTGACCAAGCTTCCGGATCCTACCTCTAAGCTCTAACTATGTGGCCACATCTGTATATTTTGTTACACAACTATTTATTTCATTACTATTACCGTTATTGTTATATACATTTGAGTCATTTACTTTCTTCTAGGACAGCAGGAACATATGTCTGATACTTTACTCCTTTTTAAATGTTCACTTGATTAAACCAGAGCTCTAAAATAATTCCTCTTTGGATTAACTCACAGTCAACTGATTAGGAGCCTTAAATGCATTTACCAAATCCCTTTGACCTACAATGTAATAGAATCCCAGTGGTGGTAGCTTAGCATTTCATGGGTTCCCTGTTGGGCTGCAGAGGCTGAGGTTATGCAAGGTCTATACTCTGTGAGGAGGGGACTTGGGGGGCCACATGGGAGTCAGCTGCACACCCTGAAGCAAGCCTGTTTGCTGTCGAGCTTGGTCGTACCTTTCTGCCTTATCTCTCAGGGCTGGGTATTTCATTGCCAAGACCTCGTGTAGCTGGAAGCAGAATTGCTAGAAGGAGAATGTCAGGCAAGGGGTTAGCCATGCGTCTGCCCCGTGCATCTTCTGTCTAGCCCCTTCGAACAGGTTGACTCCCCTTCTGTGACCTGATCTTAATCAGGCTTTTCTAGGACATGCCACATTCCTTGTCCTGCTGCCTCCCTGCACAGAGTCCTCTTTTCCTAATTTATTTTCAGCCCCAAAGCTGAGCTCAGAAGTAGCATCCAGTTCTACTTTTAAAACCAAGCTTTAGCTGAGTCAGGGCAGGCGTGCAGAAGCCAAACACACCCTTGTCTCCAAGGTTGCTCAGCCACAGCTTAGTCTTGGCCTTTGCCTCTCTACTTGACTTCCTCCCAACATCCTTTGTAGGGACACATAAATGCTATGTGCCTGGACCTATTACAGGGTTCAGGGCTTACTGGGTCCATAGTTAGGTCAGTGTGACTGGGCTTCAAAAGTCTTCCCAGGCCCTGAATCCACATAGAAATTCTACATCCATACAGGAGAAAGAGAGGAATATGCCTTGAAAAGGCTGAGCTATACTATGTAGCTTTCTCTCTTGGCAAGCCAACTTCTTGGGCTTAATAAGCCACATATAGAAACACAAGTAACTGCTATCTCAGCACAGAATCTAAACAATGCTGAGAGAGAGAGAGAGAGAGAGAGAGAGAGAGAGAGATAGAGAGAGAGAGACTACCCATTCTTGTCCCCCAGGAGGTGAGGAAGCAGCCTTGAGTCCCACCAGTAGAGCTGTCATTCCCACTTGATTGGCATCAGCATTTCCGTGTAAACTGCAGGATGAAGAGGGCGTTTATGGAGTGAGGATCATCACTGTGGGGTGTCGGGGAGGAGGGCATTCAGTGGGTCGCGTGTAGTGTCAAAACCTTCTGGAGCAGCAGGACTGACAGCGAACATATGATTGACATGGTCACGGATACTGTATTTTCTGGGGCACTTTCACTTTCAAATATTCTATTGTGTATCACCAATTTGTACTTGTCAAACCAGTTCAGTCTTATTCTAAAAATACGGTCACGGTAGCTCCGTAATCCATAGCTGACTGGGAACAGGGTCAGAGGAAATGTAATAGGAAAATAGAAGACAGGACAGGTGTCCTTTCTGTTAACAAAACCCACAGAGGAATGCAGGTTCTTCCTTCCCTCTTCCCAGGAGCTCTAGTCCCATGCTCTGAAAGGACTTAGAAGGTACACCAGGACACAGAAGACATACTAGGGCTATAATGAGCAACACTTTGTTATGGAGAGTGACTTGCTTGATTGGCCATTTCTCCTCCAAAGGGCCACAAGGAAGGCCTATGGATTCCCCTAACACACATTCAGTGAGGTGCACTATACTTGTTAAGTCAAGGGCTCCTAGAAGGGAGGTGGATGAAGGAAGGTGGATAGAGGCAGAAAATACAAAAATATGCATAAGGTATAAGTTTAGCAGGCAAAACAAAGAAAACAAAGGCAGCAGACAAAGGAGTGCTGGGAGGACTGTCATCTCTCACCTCCCTTCACAGAACACCCAGCTTTACTTCCCACATTTGACAAACGAAGTCTTTAGTGCTAAGCTGGGCCCATATTAAATCTTCAAAAATGTCAATTATTGTTACTGTAATTAGTATTATTACACACGAGGCATGCTTTCCTTTGTTCCTTTTTAATTGGAGGGGAGGATGGTGCTTCTGCCAGTTTCTACTCTGAAGAAATATTTTTTCTAGTTTTTTATGTGTTTGGAAAGGGAAAAGCTATGATAAAAAACAAAGCAGGGACTGAGACCATAGCTTAATGGTAGCATACTTCCCTAGCATGCACAAGGCTGTGGGTTCAATCCCTAACACACACACACACACACACACACACACACACACACACACACACCTGCACACCAGTAGCTAACTACCACACAACATCAACACTGAAGGAACCAGAGTCAAGACAAGTGCTTTGTAGTATGTCGGCTTCCACAGGTTTTGCTTCTGGTTAACGTTTCCTGTTATTGTTTTACTTTTTAATTATGATCCAATGACCTTGTTATAGAAAGCGTAGTTCCCTGAAGATGAGCAACAGAAGGCTGAGCAAACAGAGTGTAATTGCTACCATCAAATGCAACTTACAACCGCCTTAACATGGCACATATTATTGATGGATGATGATACTAATAGCTCCATGTGCTGCATGGTAATTGGTCTCTCCAGAAAAGCAGTTCACTTAAGTTACTACTTGGGGTATTACCTTCATGGAGTCAGCCTTGAATCCCCTCTTCCTGCCTTTCTGCTAGCCCTCTCTCTATGAACTCCTTCAGTGGTGTTGTTCTCTGATACAACATCCCTTCCCTGCCTCCCTTCACAATAAGGGTGAAGAGCTTCCCTTCTTGTCACAGAAAAGGGAAACCTTCAGTAAGGAAAAACAATGGGGTAGACACACAGAAACAAAGAGAAAGCACACAGTAGGAGAATTTTCTCCTATCAGCCCAGGATGAGACTTTCTCTTCGGAGATTTTCCTCACATAGGCACATGTTACTGCATGCCTTCCTTGGCCTAGCAGTAACATGATTCACTCAGACTCGTCTCCCGTCTATGAGAACTTAACTTAGATGCTGGAGGCTAGGAAAATGTAGCCCATGGCATGACAGCTTCTCATAGCAGCAGTTCATGCTATGGAAATGTAGCATGTGTTTTTAATGGATAGCCCTCCATTTCTGTGATTAAAAACATCCTAGAAGACCCAAGCAGGATCTGTTTCATGCAAGCCCTCCTGATTACTACCTGACAGGAGTCCTGAGGGATCTAAGAACTTGGTAATGTGAGTGATGGGGGTCTCGGGGAGGGGCTCCATCTGTCTCCCTGAGCCCAGAAGCTTGTGTTTCTGTACGAAATAAAAGGTGGGTTGTCTCACAAGATGGTACAACACAGCAGTGCCACGGCAGCTGCATCGGGCATTGGGGTCCAAGCTCCGAGCCTCATTGAAACACAAATGTCGACTTGATCGTCCTTTACAGTGAAACCTTGTTACACAGATATCGGTTTATCTGAGATGATACACAATTGGAAGCAATTGTTGTTCCCTAGCTAACTGGATACCCTTTCACGCTCCAGTGGAAATATCAGATTATCTGAACTAGTTAATTCAAAATCCATTCTTTCTGCTCCCTTGCCTTTCAAATTAATGACATTTGCTATAATTGATGGCAAGAGAGAGGGAAATGGGGCAGATACCGAAGCACGCAGTCCCTGAAAGTTTAGTGGCTGCTGCTTACATGCCCTAAGACTGAGCCCTGAGATTTAGGTGAAGAGCAAAGGACAATCAGAAAGTATGTGTTCTGGAAAATTAAATTTTAAGTACTGGTTTCCCCATGAAGGACTCTTAAAAGGAGAACAGAAACAATGCCTAGCTGTGCAATTAGTATCGTAATCAAAAATTCAGGGAAAGATAAGCAGGTAAGTGTTGCTCCCTCTTGGTGAGATTTGCTCAGGTGGAGTTTCTAGTCCAATGCTCTTGGCCTGGGCAAGTGTGACTTGAAGTCCAGGCGCTGTGTGAGGACTTCATCTGAGGGCTGTGGCTTTACAGTTTATCAGCCAGATAAACAGGACAAGTTATTTAACCCCTTTGTGCCTCACTCCCCTTATCAGGTAGCTCCAGTTAGAGAGCAGCTCCCTCACGGGGCCATCATAAAGACTCTAAGTGTCAACATTTGTAAATGTTTTAGAGTGGCTTCTAAAACACAGTAATATAGACGTCAAAAAAAAAGTTTAAAGGTTTGACTAAAAACCCTCTACTTCCCATTCATAGCGGAGAGACTTTGAACTAGCCCATTCATATTCCTTTCCTCATTTCTTCCTGTGTAAAATGGTAGTTGGTGTAAGCCTCACAGACCACGTCGCAGGTGGCAGAGCAGCCGAGTCTGACTGTGGACATGGCTCTGGATCTGTCGTGGAATCAGCAGCCAATTAATACTGAGAGCTTCCTCAGACCGAATGTTTTAAGTATCCCCAGATCCCAGCAAGACAGAAAACGAGAGCCTTCAGTACAAAGTGCCAGAGAAGCTCCTGCATATGGCGGCACCAAGTCACCAAGAAGAGTGTGTGCCAGCCAGTGTCTCCGGTTTTACTTATTCCAAGGGAAAGGGAACCATACGTGTGCCAAGCACTCACTAGCTTATTAGAGAGACATATGCGGTGCATCAGCACAGATTGGCAGGGTGGGACAACAAGGAGGGGAGAGGGAATACCTGGTGAAAGGTATTTAAACAAGCCAGATGAGTTTGGCTCCCGCTGCGCTCGCTAGTATGGATCCTGGAGTGCTAAAATTGCAGACACACAGCTACCAGTTTTGAGAGCCTGCAAATCAGGCACTCAGAAAATAAGAGCGATGAGCCTTTCTATTTTAATATCAAGAAAACACAAGAACATGAACTTCTCTATGTAGAAAAACAACACAGATTGCCAACATCAATTCTAAAATGTCTTGAAGAGGCTAGGATGTTAACATCAGCCAGCAGCATGGTTTAAGCCTCTCTCTCTCTCTCTCTCTCTCTCTCTCTCTCTCTCTCTCTCTCTCTCTCTCTCTCTCTCTCTCTCTCTCTCTCTCTCATTCTCTCACTATACTCCTCTGCCTCCGTGTAGCAAAGTGGCAGGATGTGGGGAAGTGACATGATATATTATTCAGATATGAAGTGAGACTTCTGAATTCTGTTCCTTTCCCTGAATGAGTTAAAAAAATGATAGATAATTTTTGTGAGAGTGGGGATTGATGTTATTGTCTGTACAAAATGTCTGATGTAGGTCCCAGCTCACCACATCATCCATGATGCCATGATTATTATATTCTTTCCATGTGTGCATCCAGGTAGCCACTCCTGTGATGCTCATGTAGGATGTGAGAAGGAGGGCTGTCTGTTGGTGGACTATTACCAGTGCAGTCTTGTATCATCCAGACAGAGAGGCAGATAGTGAGCTGACACTCAGTAAAGATTGTATGGTTGCCTGGATAGCTCCTTATTGGATAAAGTAAGACTATATGGAAGTTTGGGAAATCTGAATGAGGAAGTGGTTGTTGCAGATGGCCCTCATTGAAGTTAACATTTTGTTCCCTCAACAAGTCTCAGCACCTGGACAGCAAGGTCCATCTATCACTCATGTCCTAAGGACACCTTCGTTGTTTCATTCAATAAACATCCAATGAGCCCTGGCCAGGAGCCGGGCACCATGCAGCGCTGAGATGATGGGTATAGGGTTCTTAAGGAACCGTGGAAATCTCTTCCAATTATGCCTGTTCTGTGAGATGCTGTCCTTCTTCTGGGTTCCCAGAGCCCTTTGCACTGACTAACTCATGATATATCTGCATATCTTCTGCATGGGTCTGTGAAGTCTTAAGAATAAGAAGGGAAACCTATCTATTCATCCTTGCCTGGTGACGTGTGCTCTCCTTGTAGGCACTGGAGGGGTCTGGAAGACTGCCGAAATGAAGAGGCGGTGATGAGGGTGAATATCCATGCTTCACACATATATGCCAAAGCCAGCAGATGAGCTAAGAGCAGACTCAGGGCCAGAAAGGACGTTTCCCCGAATTTGCACATTTCTCTTATTTTTAATCGTTCTGAAATAGGAGCGATTTGAACTCATCATAAGGAAGAGCTACATCCTCATAGTCGACCCATGTATTTCCTAATGCTGAGATATTTTAGCCTCGAGAACAGCATGCCCAACTTCCCCCAGCATTCTCTCAGTTTGAGGAACTGGGGGACTCGTTAGCATTCAGCACATAGCCAGACACATAAAAAGGAAAGTGATAAACAGGCATCCAGGAGCCTGGTGTCAGATAGCTGCTTGTTCTACAGGCTGTCCGAGCCCACCAGTCATGCATCGACCAGTGCAGTGGCTTTTCCAAAGATGCGACCTCCCTGGAAGACAGCAGTTTCTCTGGCAAGAAAGCCCTACCATGTATCACCCCCAGAGCAAATGCAAAAATCAATGCTTTCCTCTCAGGGCTGACCTTTCCTGACCGCTCTGCCACCACAGAGTTATATCATCACTGTCGGGCTCTGCCCAGGGGCCAGTACTGGGGACTGTGAATCAGCTCCCACCCCACATTAACATTCAGGTGGAGACCTTGGTGATGAATATTTTAATATAGTGTTGACTGTTTACCCACATGAATGGAAAGAACTCGCATCTGCTGGAGCCACCTGTGCCAATAGAACTATAGCCCAAACAGCCGTGTCCCCTGAGAGCCCAGCTGTGTAGAGGAAAGAGGGGGTGAGCTGGAGTGAAGAGCAGGGAGGAGAGGACAGACTGGGTGACCGTGGCCAGCAGGGGAGTAAGATATTGACTAGGCAGCTGGGAAGGGGACATCACATAATCAAGAGACAAGAGAAAGAAGCAGGAGGATCAGTTGCCAAAGGAAAGCAGACAAATATCTACAAAGAGGGGTGCAAAAACTCCTGAGCTGAGAGAATCTCAGTCGCTGGTGTCAGATGGAGGGAGAGAACAGAAACGCGTCTGCCTGAGGTATACAGAGGGTCTCTGAGGAGTGGGCATCTTGCTCAAGTTGGCACAGCTATTTGTGGCCATGCTGCCATACGGAATCTCTGGAAAACAGCTAAGACTCTCACCTCATTGCCCAGGCTTGGCTCTACTGAGAGATGTAGCAGCTGTTGCTGGAAAGGAGAGAAGCTGACCCTGGACATTCACAGGCACTAGTAGGGATCGTTCATAGTCTTAGTTTACCATGTTTTATGTTTGGGAAGGATCTTAGGGGTGCTGCTCTGACTGGAAAGCGTCATCATTATTTTCATCAAGGCTATTAAAGGATGGGTAGGTGGCTTCCCCTGTGGGTATAGGACAGAGCCAGCTGTTCTCAAGGAGTGCCAGAGAGGCATCCTAATGGCTCAGGGTACACACTCCTCACTTCTGGCACCTGCCTCATCTACAACAAGCAGGTGGTTCAGATAAGTCAACCTCAGGAGATGAACCCTTCTTCTAGAGATGCCTTGGTGTCCCTTATTTGAGTATTGTTTTGTCACCTTCACCTTTTTCTCCATCTTGGATTGTTCCTTGGGTTACCCCTTGGCTCTCTGACAGAACGTGACTTCATTGCATTGTGATGTCTACAAGCCTGCTTTCTGTGTAACCTCACATTTCATGGGAAGACTATAGGAAAAGGGAGGGAAATATCCAGGGTACATGAAGAAAAGGCAGCTGCCTTATGACAGGAGAGATTTGCATCACCAGGCGATGCCATTGGTGCCCCTTCTCTTTCTGCCGCTCTCCCTTGCTCTGTGGACTACCCACCCACCTCTCGTTAGGCCCACTGCTTGGATTCACCTCACACTTCAACCGCCATTCAGTACCTGAGATTAACAAGAGGCTTAAAATCTCAGTCTTACTTCTAGGGGTCCATATGTAGGAGCAGATTTTGTTTTTAATGTTTTATTATGGAAATTTTCAAAATTACATAAAGTTTTCAGTGAGTTTGGTATAACAATCACTTTGCTATAAAAATCTCCAACCCAATATGTCTCTTGTTCCATCCTCACTCCCAAGGTCCCCAATTCACTAACACAGAACATTTTTTTTTTGAGACAAGGCCTTGCTGTATGAGCAAGGATAGCCTGGAATTCATGATCCTCCTGCCTAAGCCTCTTGGGCTGTAGGGTTACATGCCTGTATTGCGACGCCTGGCTGTGGCTTTGTAAGTATCGCCAATCCATCCTGTTATTTAACTCATAAATATTCATGAACGCAACTTTGCATCACTAACGTTCCAAAGTCTCTGCAAACCAACTCATGCCTGGCCATATACCTGCCTTTGAGAATAGGAACCCTGGTATCACTCATCTATTTTAGGTGCATATCCTCTATCATCTTTTCCAAAGTGCCTTTGTCAGAAAAAAAAAAGTGTTAGATATAAATTAATACCCCATCAAGGACAACCTCCTCCTACGCAACTGGGCAGTTGTTCTGAATTCATCCTCAGAGAAATCAACTGGAAAACAAGTCAGCCTATCAGAGAACACTCCTGCCTGCCAGATGCGCACAGCTGTGTGTGAGAAATTTCAACCCAGCTGCAGAACCACCTATACAATCTGACACAATTCCTAGAAATAAAAGTAGCAACACAGTATCTGAACATAGCAGGCTGAGCAAACATGAGCTTCCTCCAGAAGGAGGGGGGGGGGGGCTTGGGAAAATGTTTTCTTCCTTTTTTTTAAACTCCAAAATTAGATGAAATCTGATGTTCATTGATGAGGATAGCAAAGCTGGTTATCGAAATGATTCCTAGGAGGCTTGGGTTAGGACCTTCATCTGATTATCACCAATGGCTCTAAGCCCACAATGAGTGACCTTTCTTTGCAGAACCTTTTAATAATTCATAGAACCAACCAATGAGAAGTTTTTCGTTTAAAAGACTAGGGCTGTAATTTAGACATAATTACATAGATGCCTGTGCTGCAGTAGAAAGTGCATTATTTAAACTCAGAGGTCTGGATGCTCCCACTAACTGGTTCGTGATCCTGAGAGAGAAAATTGCTTCACTGCTCTGGGGCTCTATTTTCTCATGTGTGAAAATGAATAAATCATCATAGCTCGGTCTTCCTCACTGATAAGTAGGTAAAGAAGTCAAAAGGTGAAATGCTGGCAGGATCTTGTGAAAGGAAGAAGAAACAAATTAATATTTGAATTTATTATGTTTATAAGAAATGCATATACTACATAATGAAAATGCCTAGATGTTTTACTTGAAGTTGACATGTATGTGTGTGGTGTGTAAATTTCAACTTTTTCAGGAACACAAGCGAGAATAGAATTCTTAGAAAATGCCAGACTCCATGTGGCAAGCATTATTAAAAACGAAACATTGTGAAAACACTGAAAGGCCTTCAGCCTGCCATCGCCGTTCCCATCAGTGTTTTCAATTACGTGATAAACTAGACTATCTGGAGCCTTAATGAAGTCATGTTTTGCAGGGCAATAAGATCACAGAGAGGATGAAGTCCCCCGTCTCCCCAGAAAGACACCATCTCCACACCCTTCTTAGAGCTTCCTCAGTGCACACCTATATGTGACTTATCATGACACAGCAGTCAGGAGCTACACAGAATTGGGATAACCAAAGTCCTTACCCCAGCGGTGGAGGTGACCACAGAACCAGCCAGCATTTCCAGAGCTGAGATTCCAACCATCACAACACGTAGCCTCCGTCTAGGGGACAGAATAGCTATTCTTTGCATGAGGTGGCCAAATACCTGGAGATCACATGAGTTCCTCACCAGGAAGCAGACCTGCTATGCACAAGCAAGGAAGAAAAGAGAGTCAAATGCTTCTGGGTTCTGTTCTTTTTTTGGACTGGGTGACCTTAAACTGTTAAATTTTACAGGTGTATCTCAATGTGCCCACCTAGTCGGCAGGGATAATAAAATCACCTCTTTGTATCTTCATGGCATTAAGACGGTGTCTAAAATCTTGTAAACTTGCCAACAAATGATTCACAGACCTAAGGTTCAGGCTACATTAAGCATGGCTTACTCTTTAGCAGAGTTTGTATTTACCTACAGGTTCAAATTGTATAAACATAAACATACCTTTATGTCGACATTTCTATTCCTGCCCCCCCTCCACCCCACACTTTCCATCATCTTGGGCCTTTTCTAAAAGTGCTTTTGACCATTCTTTCGCATTGTATTAGTGGGCTTTTTATTACTGTGACCAAATATGCCTGATATGCCCAAGTCACTCGGGGAATGAGGGGAGGGAGTTTATTTCATTTCATAGTTTTAAAGGTTTCAGCCTATGGTTGCTTGACTTTTGACCTTGTGATAAGACAGTAGTACGCCATGGCATAAGCATGTGACAGGGGAAGCTTCCCACTCTGTGGCAGCCAGGAAACACAGAGAGAAGGGGACGTGGGCTCTTAATTCCCCCTTCAAGGTTATTCTTTAATGATCTAACATTCTTCAACCAGGCCCCACCCTCTGAAGGTACCACTACCTCCAAATACTGTCAAAGAGTGTGAACCAAACTGTTAGTTTGTAAATTTGGGGGGAAATTTTCAGGCCTAAATTATAACACCCACCTTTCCAACCCTTGCCCCATCCATGCTTCTTGGAACTTCCAGCCACGTTCCCTTCTGATTTCCTATCCCTCATTTGATTCACCAGCTTTTTGGAGTGGCAAATGGAGTCTGAGAATTTCACCCAATTGCTTTTCTTTGAGTGGCATGTGCACCAGACTTTGGTGGTAGCTGAGGATCCACAATCAGAGTCTAGATGACTTTCTGAGAGAGAGAGAGGCCTGGAAAGCATTAGAAGCTGGGCCCAATAGCAACTTTGAACAGTTTACCAGCAAAGACTGCAGAGCCTCTGAAGATCTCTGCCCAGCTCTGCTTAAGTCAATTTCCCAGCCCAGCAGAGAAACTGGGCAGGGCTGTATTGAATCTATTCCCCTTCATTGCCCCTCACTGCACTCCCAAATCATATCTGCCTCCTTGCCCCTCTTCCAACCAGTATTTAATCCTTGGTGGTGATCCTTTTAAGAAATTTAATTTCATCCTCCACCTTCCTTTCCATCTAACTTTGCTCATTAAAATAAAAAAAAATAGTCCTGGGAATTTCCAGATTCTGACATCATATAAAAACGTCTTTGTTCTACAAAGTACTCGCCTTGATGCCTAATCCGTCTCCAAGCACCATTCCCAGTGATGCACTGCATGTTCCTGGGGTTTATAGATCTCTCATTTCCTGGATGCTCCTTACAACAGACTGGAAGCTCAGCCTTTTAAAAATCAATCTGCCTCTCTGCTTTCTTACACCTCACCTCACAGTTTGCACAGAGTGGCAGTCTGCTCACTGAAGTCTCCTGAAGATGTCATTAGCTCTTATTTTTGGAACCATCCAAAGCCTTCTAAGAAACAGCTCAGTGCTCTCCCCTAGGGCTTACACGGGCACATTCACAGCCATCTACATGCATGCACAACACTTCGTTTCTTTTCAGGGTGGAACGTTTCTAGAATGATAAACTCAGGGTCCTGGGTACCATCAAAGGGTTGTAACCTAAATCCTGTGATTCTGTACGTGATCAGGAGAAATAATCAACTTAAAGAGTTGTTTAAGAAGAAGCATAGTTTTTCCGTTCGAAGCTCATCATGGATAAACGGTGCTGTGTGCTTTACTTGAAGAGCAGTCCCACAAAACTTTTAGTAGGAAGTAAAATTCTTGCTCCCCCGTTTTCCAGATGAAGTTGATGTATGAGAAAATGAGCTACTTTCTTGGTATCACACCCCATAAATAAATGAAACTCTGGCGAAGTTGAGGTGGTCAGGCTGCAAATCCCGTGTATCCCGTGTATGTGTTCCCTGAACTATGTCACATTCCTAAAAACGACAATCAGAGGTGGCAGAAGCAGAGAGTCTTTCTCAGAAGTTCCCTGACTGCCTAATGGAACCCAGCATAATAAACTAGGTCTCTGGGGCTAGGATGAAGGCTCAATTACAAAGGTGCTCACCAGCACCACTGTTGACCTGAGTTCAATCCCTGGGACCCACATGTAGGAAAGAACTGACTCCCAAAAACATTCTCTGATCTACATGCACACACGCACATACACACACACACTGAACCACAAGTGTGCACATGTGTACAGACACATACGAATAAATAAATAATAAGTAAGCAGGTAAATAAAAACAGAACTTCTGCAGCAACTAGAACTTGAAGGCTGTTAGAGTAACCTGAACCTGTGAGTCTTTTTCAATTCTTTCATGGGAGGGTAAGGCCCTCACTCTTTCAGGTCATGTGACAGTTAAGTAAGGTTGCCCCTAACTTTAGCCTCTTCTTGCTATTAGAACTTTAGCCTAATCTTGCTATTTTTCCCACAGTGGTAGGAGGAGGAAAGTCACACAGTCACATGCACATGCACCAAACACACACACACACAATGCTAGCCATTTGGGGTAAGGTAGAGAGAAAGGGAAAGAGAAGTTCCCTGAAAGAAGGCAGGCAGTGCCCTAAGGGAGAGATGCTAGAAAGACCATTATAGTGCTTTCAGAGTGGCCTTGAATAGTTTAAAGCATCCCACTAAATCTGGGTTCCATCAAAAGAATAGCCATGATATGTCTAGTACATGATCATATGCCCCTCACATAACGTCTGTGTGGGCAAAAAAAATTAAATGTAAAATGCTTGGCATGGTGCCTGGCCCGTGATAAATACCCAATAAATGTTAGCTATTACTATTAGTAAGTCCAAGCTGCTGCAAGCTCACGATGCCTGCCTGGCTCAGTTTTATTCCTTATGCATAAACATCATTGTACTAAATCCCTGGGCACACATTATTCTCATAAGCAGTTCCTTTTCTACCTTGGAAGCATGATAGCGAAACGTGGGTTAGAATGGATCCAGCAGGTATGGTGGGATCTTTCAGCATACGAAGATGTGAAGGTTCTGTTGTGAATGTCAGTTCTCCCATCCTGACTGGCCTCCCCCTGCCTTGCTTCTTTCCAGAGTACTGGGTCCTCCTTCGCCCGCTTCTCCACCTCTGACATGAACAGGGATAGGTGGATCTGGGAAACTGGAATTCTCAGAGAAATAATGTTTTGCTATTTTCATCTTGTTCCCAAAGCCATTTATAATTGGGGTAACTTCCAGTGTTTCCAGACCTCTCCTATCTGCAACTCACTCAGCTCCAAGCCAGTGACAATATTCTTTGGTTGGCAAGTTGAGACTGAAGGAGGAAAGCACACACTTAAAGCCCTGAATGCCAAATGTATCCGTCTAATTTATTCAGACAAGTTTTCATTGGGGTATTTTCTATACTATCAAACTTTGCATCCTTCAGTGAAGACATTTGTCTTAGCTGAATAAAATCTCTTAATGGTTTAATAAAAAGCACTTAACTTAGTTTTCCTAGTTTTATGAGTGCCTTGAGGTCCTTTAGGAGAGCAAACATCTTTGCTGGGATCATTGAGGGAAACATAATTATTTTTCTGCCTTCTGATATATTATTTTTCTGGAAGGAACAGTTCCAGATGCTCCTCATATGCTCACAAACCCTCGGAAGCTTCCTCACAGAGCAGTGAATTCTCTGAGATGAACTAAGTGGTGCCCCCCCTTCCTTCCTGCTGACCTGCCAGTCCCTTCAAAGACACCCTCTACATCTCTATGCCTTTATCTGATTAAATAGCAACAATGCCATTATCATCACCAATTTGTTCTGTCCGGGATAAATGGAGAACAGAGTCTGGAGGTCAGTTAGAACCAAGTGCCTGGAGCAAAAGGCCACGCAGGAAATGAGGTTAGTGGAAACATCATTAAGATAGAAACAACTGAAGAATGGGAAGAAGAATAAACAGAAAGAAAACAGGGAAGTGTGAGGGCTGGAGAGCAAGGGAGCCTGAGGACAGGTAGGGAGGAGGACACAGGCAAGGGGAGATAAGACTAAAACAGAAGAGGGAGTGCTGAGGCAGAGGAAAGAAGCCACCAGCTAGAAAATCCAAGGGAAAGCGAGGAATTCGAATATCATACTAGCAAAAGATAATCTGTGCATTTGTAAACAGAAGAGTCGTGGGTAGAAGGGGTGCGTGTGTACGATGGAGGACAAATGGTATACCTGCAGGTTTTAGTTGGTACTGAAAGTTTGCTGCTTAGAAAAGGAGCATTTTGGTTGTTTTCATTTGACCAATAGGTAAGCAAAGCCTTGGGAGGAAGAGACCTCACACATCTGTCTGCTATGTCCATGGCATTCATTCCTTTGAATATTATGGTTTATTTATTGGGCATCTTCTATGTCCATTTGAACAGAATGAGCAAGACTATTGTCCTGAAGGGCAATAGTTCTCAATCTGTGGGTCATGACCCCTTTGGGGGGGGTCAAATGACCTTTTCATAGGATTCTCCTAAGACCATTGAAAAACATAGATACTTACTCTACAATCCATAACAGTAGCAAAATTACAGTTATTAAATAGCAATGAAGATAATTTATGGTTTGGGGTCCCCACAACATAATGGTTGGTGCCCTGCAAGGACTTTGAGGGCTATGATTGCACATAGCCCCTTCCCTTTGCACAGTGTGTATTAAATGCTTAGGGGCAGATGTGGAATGAGCCCAGATGAGCTGAGTAGCAGGCAATCCTTAACTCAGTTCAGAGCAATGGTTTTCTTTCTCTTCTCTTGTGTGAGAACAAATCGTGATCTGTAAAACAGAAGAGTCTGACATGGAAGGTCTCTACTGGGTTAGTCCCTGGTACTTCTCTGGGCTGTGTTGGCTCATGTACAGGGCCAAGAATGGCAGGCTTTCGGCTGCCTTGGTGCTAGCCCCATAATTTATCAAGCTTTAGAGAACTTTCACTGAGTTTGGCTCTATAATCAGTCTTGGAGGGAGCAGAACTATCTTGAGCCCTTCATTTATTGACTGGTTCCTCGCTGGTTCATTAATTCATACATTCAGCTAAGAAGTGCTAAGTGTGGTCCCAGACACTCCCGTTCTTGCCACAACTTCTCTGAGTGCTCTTATCTTCACGTGCCCTTATTTTCACAGTGCTACTGTTCTTTGCTGAGTAAACTTTAATCAGCATTTTCCTCATTAGCCTACAGAAGCATATAAACTTATGGTTCGTGCAATTCATTTTATCTTTCTAAATTTAATAAGGCACAAGTTGGATGGCCATTAAAGGTCCCCTGTTGTGCATGCACAAGCTAAAAACAAACAGGAATAAAACTCACTGCGGTTTGTTATATTCAGCTTGAATAAAGGTTTCCTTCCAGCCCTCAAAGCAAAGGCCGCGGAGGTAGTGTGAGGAAAGCTGTTTCTACTCCCTCAGCCTTCCTCTATCTGGGAGACATAAGTAATGTGACAGTTGAATACCAGGCTAGTTCTACCTTGTTCATCTTAGAAGTTCATTTAGATCACCATAGGACACCCTGCTGCACTTCATTCATAAATTCTTTCATTAATTGGATATGTGTTGATGTCTGCTCTTCTGCCACATGCTGGACCCCAAGGGTGGACAGAAAAAAAGATAGTTGTTGGCCCTGAAGAGCTCACAGTGTATATAATGACCAACGAGCCCCTTCATGTTGGTATGGGATGCCAAAACCTCCATGTTTGTTTTTGGCTCTTATTTGCACAAGCAGGAGACCCTGGAGTGGAGAAACTGGAAGGGAAACTGTGCAAGACAGGTCAATTGGCCCTTGATACAGAGGAATGCCACATGGGACAGACAGCCTCATTCCTGACAGGAACACCAAGATAGTACTTTCGAGATGGAAGAGCTTGTTTGCTCCTAGCACATGCTGTGAATTAATCCCAGCTCACTGATTTCTGTCTGAGCACCATGGTAGAAGCTTTGAAACTTCAAGGTAGCTTAGAATGTTGTCATCTTGCTGTGCTCTTCTCTGAAAGATCGCCGAAGAATCAATAGCCAATAGTCACTCTCCGCCCTTCTCGGCCACCGGCCTCTTCCATGGAGCCACCCATAAGCAGGTTCTTGCCTAATGGATATACTGAATTGTGTCTCGTTTACTTTATGTGTCCTCTAAACATCTAATGTCCAGGGAAACCTTCAGCCTTCTCTCTAAGCCACTGAGAACAATTACTCATCTGTGTTGCAAACCCCTGTGAATAGGGTTGATGAGGGAGATAGCACACTGATATTCATCTCAGAATCATCCTTTACTGTAATTCCGAAGTTCCAAGCTTTCCCTTAGGCCTATCACAGGTGTGGGAAAATGTGAACAGTGCCCCCTATTGTCCAGGCCCAGTATTGCCACATTCTTAAACAGACTTTCAGGCACTGGTTCATTATGTCAAAAAAAATTTTTTAAGGAAGGATTTACAGAATATAATACTGTAACGTAAGACAGAGATAGTGTGATTCAAAGGAGCCAAGAAGGAATTTCCCACTCTTCTTTTCTGATTCCCAAGGAGAAAGGGATTTGAAATTTTCAGGCATTGTGTTAAGGTAGTCCACAATGACAGTACAGGGAATTTTCAGCTTAAGAATATTCCTTAGCAGCCATTAGCTTTGATTAGCCATTAGCAGTCATTAGATTGATCTATTATACCAGAAAGAAGCATCCTTGGGGCGAATGAATACAGAACCATGCGAGGCTGAACTAAGAAACTAGTAGAAATGAGCTAATACAAATGGACTAAGGTTTTGCTTGTCAGAGCATACAGTAGGACAATGAGACTCAAAGAAGTAAAAAGGATCATTTGAAATACTAAACTGTAGAGAAAAGAGGGACATCAGACACTGTAATGGTGCTTTATGAATGAGCTCTGAGTTCAAATTTATTTACAAAATAATTTTTAACTTAGATGAGTTTAATATTTAGTTAACAGGTAATAATTGCACACTTTAGGTAGTGTAGCAATGCATACATACACATTGTCTACTGATCAAATGGGGTAATTCTCATGTCCATCTCTTAGCATTCCTTTATTTTGGGAGCCTGCAAGCTCACTTTGCCTAGTTCTTTATAAATCAGTGGATTACTGGGAACTCCTCGGGTGAGCTTCATGACCTCTCTGAACTCCTCTCTAAGATCTTCTGTGTGCTGGTCGGCATCAGGTTCTCTGATGTCGTGTGCAATACTCAGCATGGGACTAGGCATAATGTGATCATTAGGTCAGCATAATTTAACCTTGTGAGCCAGACCCAGAGAATGGAGCACACTGTCCAGCCCCCCATTGGGGGCCATGGAGGCAGCTCAGCCCCCACACTCAGGACTGTGTCCAGCCCTTCCCTCCACTCACTGTGTTCTCTGGGGCAATTGCTGGCACTGATGTCTCAACTTCAGTCTTGTGCGCACTTCAACTCCTGCCCATGCTATAAGAGAGTGATCTGAACACTGGTCTACAGGAGTCCCCAAGTCACATCAGTTCTGGGGCCACTGTGAAGAAGCTGAGGAAAAGGCCCTTAAGGGACTCTAGTACACATGAGCTGGTAAGTCCCCGTGCCCAGGCCTGCCTGTCCTTCCCTGCCATGTTCTACCAGTTGCTATCCCCACCAGGCCTTCTTCTGATGATGAACATGAAGATAAGAGCAACTCAATCTCCACCTAGAACCTCACCAGAATCCTACCCATGGAGGTTGAGGGACATTTGTCAATAGTTATGCAGCTTCCAAAATTAGTGCACCTTACAGTATGGCTCAGAAGTAACTGGAAAACAGATGCATCTATTCATGGCAGCTGGGAAGGTTTTCAAACAAACCCTTCAGTCACAAAGCCTATCAGAAGATGTCTTAATCCTTTTTGTGTTGCTCTTCCAAAGGGCCGAAGCCTTGTAAACTTTATAAACAAAGAAGTTTATTTGGCTTATGATTCTGATGACTGGAAAGTCTAACCAGCCTGATGCCGGTATTTCCCGAGCGGCCCCTCGAATGTGTTACAGCATACTAGAGAAGTGGAAAGGGAATCTTTGGCTGTGTGTACCAGTTAAGCATGTAGGGCGGCTTTACTCTTAGGAATGGTTGCGATTTCTTCTAAGGGCAGCGCCCTGGTTAAATTACATTCCATTAGCGCCCACCTTAGTACTGCCACAAACGAGCCTTTGAGGTCAGTCAGCCCTGTTTCCAGATAAAAAGACAGCATGAGGTCTGGAGAAACCTGCGCCTCAGACTCTTACTCTTTAAAAGAAACAAACACTAGACAGGAGCGGTGCTGCTGTCTTAGCTGGGAATCAAGGGCAGTGTGCGGGGCCGGTCTAAAGCCCCAAAACCCATGGGCGGGGTCTTTAAGATCACAGACTTTAAGAGGTGGATCTGGGTACCAGGTGAGTAGGATTAAAACCCCGAGGGAGGAGCAGAAGCTCAGGTCCACTCTAGCTGCTTAGAGTACCCCCTTGGGAGCAGCCTGAGCATCTAGGCTGCCCTGGGGAATAGTACCTTGTGTGGGTGGGGGGGGCATTCAGGAGGTGTCGCCAGGAGGGACCTGCTCTGCCCTTCAGCTACAGTCTAAGAGGCAATTGGGTGTTTATGAAGGACATAATTAGGCAAGAAAACTTAAGCGCAGAGAACGTCAGTGATTTGCCCAAGGCCAGATCACAAGGCAGTGTTTGGAAAGGAAAGGATGCTGTTTCGCGCAGTTGCACTCTGCTTCCGTCTAAATTTATCCACTGCGTTGCTCTGCTCCGCTCCCCCGCCCCGTTCCTCTTTTCTCTTCCTCTCACTCGAACATGGCTCCGTCTGGACAATGTGTGCACACGTATTGAAAGTTGGAGTGCAAGTTTTCTCACCTAGAAACTGTGTAGGCCTGTATATATAAATTAAACTGGGAGCATCCAATTACCCGCCCTACAGAGAAGTGCCAGGGAGGTGCAAAATCCAGGGGCGCCATCACAAACAACTCCAAAAGGGTTATTTTTAGTTTGAGGATGAAATACATGCCCCTTTCTCTGCAGAGCCTCTAATCCTTCTATTATGCTATCAGTAATACTCAAGCAAATTTGCATTCCTTGAACACCCCACAAGCGCCAGCAGAGACAGCGAGCCACCCAGAAGCATGCTGGGTGGCAGAGGAAGCCAGCTGGAGATTAAACACTTGCTTTGCAAAAATCCGCACTTAAACGGCCTATCCCCATTACTGTGGATGATCAATCAAGACTCTGGAAGGCTTTGTAGGAAGAGTGATACACTCTGAGCTGGAGGGGGCAGGGAATGTGTAAAAAATAACCACCCCCCAACCCTGTAACTGCATAAGAACTAACAAGAGTGTGGTGAGTGTCTGTTCCCCTATATAGCTTTCTTTCCAACACTTCCCAGGGCCTTTACATCTTCTGTCTCAGCCCTAGCTGGCCTTGCTTGATTCCAAAACCAAAAATATCTTTCTGGGTTTTATATTTGTATGACTTCCACTGTGCTGGGCTTGTCTGTTTTCATTAGACGACATACTCCACAGGGCAGGGAGCTGGGTCCCCCATGCACCAGCAAAATGCTATGTATGTCCAGCTTTTTATAAACAATACAAATGACAAGAAATTGGCTAATGCTTGAGATAAGCAGTTGACACAAAAATCTACATGTAGATGGCATCATAATGAGAGGTAAAAGCACAACTCTCCATGTGGGGTTATAGAAAGCAAGCTCTTCAAAAAGATAAATGTTACAACCAGGAAATTTCATCAACAAAAATATTCTAAGCAGGTTCCTCTGAGTGTCTGTGGAACATATGAAAATGGCATATCCCCTCTTACACAGAAGCTGGGAAAGAAAATGTTATTAGTAGGAATGACATATGTGAGCTTCACTGTGAATAAATATACAGTGTCTATATATATTATATGCATAATAACACCTCAAATCTATATGGTGCTTTTCCTCCCAGGAACTAAGAATAATCTATGGTTATTATTATCTCATTTATCCTAGCAGGGTTTTTTTTCTTATATTTTGATACTTATATTTTGATAGTGTATTGCCAAAATACAGAAACATTTAAAAGCCATTCTTTCAGCTGTCCTTTGCCATGAAGTTCTACCTTCCCATTATGCTCTCTTTAAAATGTATTTAGGGGAAGAAAAAATATATATATATATTTGTAATTCTATTATAGAAGCTGCAGTTTATTCCTAGGCTTAGAGAGCAGATGCCTGCCTGCCTGATGCTCTTCCACAGTTGTGAGTTTGCTACCCTCACCCCCATCCTGAGCTTCCAGAGTTCAAATACCCCAAAAGGTCACCATTTAGGATACACAGAATGGGTCCAGTAATGCTTCCATTACCTTACAGAACACAAGTTGTACAGAAAGCTGTTCTTGCCAGCTAACGCTTTTGCAAAGTCTGTTGGCAGGTAAATTAATCCGCTTTCCAGCAAGTGCAGGAAAGAGTGTGGAGCAGAGGCTGCTGAGGGTGGTAGAGACAGAGGGTGCCAGAGGGACAGGGCAACCCTTGGAGGCAGACATTGGAGGTCCCTGAGCGGGTATAAGTCACAGAAAACTGTGGGTCAGGTTCTCAGAGGAAGAAGAGGTGGAGACAGAGAAGTGGGGTGAAGGTCATCAGAGCAACCTACAGCCTATCACCTTCCCTCCCAAAAGCAAAACAGAAGCCTGGATAGTGTTGGAAAGTAGAAAAATGGTGGACACACGTCATCTACTTGGCCCTTCTGGCACTATCACACACTGGACTTTAGGAGATCATTCTGTACATTGTGAACTGTTTTCCTGAGATCACCCCATCCAGTGGCCATGCTGCTTCCGGCCCTAAGAGACACTTACATAGTCATCAGGATTACTACTGATTGCTGTCTCCATTGCCTCAAGAAGGAATCAAGTGAGAATAGATCGCATGAGCGGCCATACATGTGTTGACGAATTTCTGGCCATTGGGCTGAGTTAATGTCACATTTGCAGGATTCTTTCTTTGAGTTGCATTTAGTCCTCTAAATGCAGTTAAAGATTGATTCTACCTTTCCCATGGTAGAACATCTTTACATTATTGACTTTAATGTCCCTTTCCCAAAGAGATAGCTTTTTCCTTAAAATGTCATTTTATTATGGGACTATAGAGGTTTAGAAGTACCTAGCTACCTACCCTGGAGAAATTGCTGGTTTAATCTTTAGATGACTTCAAAATCCTCATTATGTCTTAGAATTTTCCCTAAGTTTACTGGTCAGTGAAGACTGAGTTGGGTAGTTCCTTTTCTGATCCTAGGTAGGAACATTTTGGGGGACGGTGGTAGTTTGAATAAAATGACCCCCCCATAAGCCCATATAGGGAGTTGCATTATTAGGAGGTGTGGCTTTGTTGGAGTAGGTGTGGTCTTGTTGGAGGAGTGAGTCTGCTCACTTCCTGCTGCCTCCGAATCAAGATGTAGGACTCTCAGCTACTTCTCCAGGACCATGTTGCCTGCATGCTGCCATGTTTCTGACCATGACAGCAACGAACTAAACCTCTGAAACTATCAGCCAGCTCAATTAAATATTCCCCTTTATAAGAGTTGTCATTATCATGGTGTCTTCTCATAGCAATAGAACGCTAGCAAGACAGGTACTCTCAATTCTATGTCAGAGTGAGTAGGAAGACCTTATTGCTATGTTCACTTAGAGATCGTAGCTAATTTAACCCTTTTATCAGTGCATAGGGCAGGTACTGCATCTCCTCCCACTGAATAGTGAAAACCGTAAGCCCAAAGAAGCCAGTGGTTGTTCCATAGAGCCCGGGTTCCAGGGTCCGTGCTATACTCACCCGTTCAGCACATAATATCTGAGCCCCTCTTCTTGTGTGACACCTGGCCTGTGGTTGTGAGCACAGATCCCCACACAGGCTGGCCTAACATATATTCATTCTTATCAGTGGCACTGTTTTTGGCATTTAAAGATAGAATTTAAGTGAGTGATCAACCCCACTTTCTACCTTCTAGAAGTTTCCAGATATCCTCATAAACCTTATCTTAGGACAAACATAGCTACAGATAGCTCCAATGCCATTGAATCATTAACTCCCCCCTCCCCAAAATTAATTCAGAATCCTTCTCTCTAATTCTCAAACTTTGCATCCTTTTGGTAATTTGTTGTGATAAGAAATGACTACAGACTTGCTAGCTTAAACAACAGAAATTCATTTTCGGACAGCTTTAGAGATTGAATCCAAGCTCAAGATGCCTCCAGGGCTAGTTTCTATGGCAGCCTTTTCTGTGATTTGCAGATGGGCGCCATCTTGTTGCCTCCTCACATGAATGTCTTTCCCTGTGCCAACACACCCTGGGACCTTTGAATATTCTATCGTCTTCCTCTCATAAGGGCATCAGTCTCATCCTATTAGCACCCACACTATGGCCTCATTTTAAGTTATTCACTTCTTTATAGTCTTTGCATCCAAAGTTGGTTACATGCCAGGGTCCTCAGGATTAGGACTCTTACATAAATTTGGGGAAAGGTAGAATCAACCTTTAACTGATATATTCCCCCCATTGTCTGCACCCACTTGACGCCCAGAGTAGTTTCCTCTCATGATACGTCTCTGAAAACTCCCCATATAGTAGATATATGGAAATATGTCCATTAGTAACACAGAGCTTTTCAAAAATAGGGAAGTTTTTATTTGTGATTCCTAAAATGACATACTTCTTTTTCACTTCCACAGACTGGCTTGTACTGTGACAGCTCAAGGGGAGGCAACGGTGATAAAAGCGTACAGGCTGGCTATGAATCTCCTCATTTTAATACACTTCATTAAAACCAGCATTCTTATTACAAAGACCTGCCAAAGTGAATATTAGACAGAAATGCATGTTAAGCTGCCATTGATCTTTGCAGGTAGACTGTACATTAAAGAGCACAGTTTCTCACTCTGTTAGCTGCTCACACATAAAAGACAAGCAGAATCAAAGGCAAACCCCCTCCGCCTTATCCCTCCAACATCACTATGGCTACCCAGTAGGGTTGGTGGTAGAGTCAGGCAAGGGGTAGGAGCCAATCAAACGCCCTTTCCAAGGCCTTTTACAACTTTGTCCAATACTCTATAGACTCCCCTCTCCTTCCTCCATCACTAGACAGTCACTACCCGTGTACTGTTGCTTCGTCCAACCTGGAACTTGCATTCCCCAGGACAGATATGTGTTCTTCCACATCTTAGCAACAGCTCATCTCTAAACAGCATTTTTCCCACAAAGGGAACTAGCTCTGATTCAGGATGAGGGCAGAGGGCAACTTGGGAGGTCTGCTCTTGTGTGTGTGTGTGTGTGTGTGTGTTACTGTGTAGCCAAGAACAGAAATAAGAAATGTAATGAAAGTAAGAGGAAAATGTACTTGGCAGCTGGGGAAAGAGGCTGGATGAAGAAATTGTGTTCCTGGGGTTTATACAGCCTGAGATAGAGTTGTGGCTTGTCTTCCAACAGTCAATCAGACAATCCTCACTAGGATTCCTGCTGGCTGCAATATAACAACTCAAGAGGAGTGAGTAGGGTTTAAGTGCTAAGAGCTAATCCTGCCCAAACAGTGTCTGTCCAGGACCACTGCTTATTTCATCTTTCCCTTCAATGCTATATTCTCTAATTCAACTCTTTATCTTTTGTCTTTTCGTCCTGTCTTAACATGCCCACACATCCTCAGCACAGAGACAAGACTAGAGATTGCCACAGCAGGCTTCCCGAGGGCAGGTTTGCCATCAGCTAAATCTGTTCTGCTAAGTGCTAGGAATCAGACCCCGAATGGAACTCAGGGTACTCCTACCTGTTCCTAGAAGGTACCAGTCCTCCCAGACTACAAGTACCTCCTGTTATCTCACATCAAAATGTAATACACATTTTGATTATAGCGACAGGCACAGACTGAGACATCCACCAGATCTGTCAAGGACCCAAACAAAGATTTTTACAATATGAAGATAAGCAGGAAGGACATAAATGAGTTCGCTACTCAGAATGATTCATTAGTCTGTCTTGGGACTTGTGAGATGGTTCTTCTGTTTTACTTATTGTGGTGTATCTATTGCCTTTCTCTCTTTGCTGTTGAATTCAGAGGTATCAAAGTAGAGCAACGACCTCCTTTTCCTGACAGCATAAAATCTACCTGGGACAGTCTGGCTATTTCTCCCACCACCATGCTGAGACTGCAAAAACTCCCAAGTGTATTCAATCACCCCTCCTTCTTTTACCCAGCTGCACCTGCTGGGCCTGAGCTCTTATTCGATGACCAGCTAGAATCACTAACCTCTCCTATTGTTACCAGCCCTGTATAACATTCTTGAGCAACAGAAGCAATGGCCACCAACTGCCAGGATGCAGAAGCTAATGGAGAAACAGGTCAGTGACCCATCATAAAGCACAGAGCCTCATCTTGTGTTGGAAGGAGGCCTGAGCATACCAAGGGCATCCAGAGAAGGCACATTTCTGCTACTGACTTCTGTGAAGTTCTTCTGTCTGTGTTCTCTTTTGACCTCTCCATCACTCTTGCTCTGTTCTGTCTTCCTTTGCTGACCCATTGTGTATTGATGGCTTCACCCCTGCTTCATCTTATGCCTTCTTTTCTTTTCACTCTGTACACCTTTTTCTAATGATCTAGTCTGTTCCCAGGAATTTATGCTGTTGCCTCTTAGGTCTGAGCTTCTTTGCAAGGTCCAGATCCACAGGCTGGATGCTTATTAATTAGATTTCTCCACAGATGCAACATATCTGCCATCAAACTCACCTTTTGCAATACTACTTCTCCCAGTGCATTATTTCTCATAGTTTTCTCTCAAATGGATCACACAACTGTCTTGGTTGGAAATCTCCCTGCTTCAGCTATACTCTGCCCATCAATCAATGGCTTTCTTCAGTCTTTCTACCCTGCAGCAGACGATACTGCCATGCGTCATCTCATGCTCGGATCACTACAGTAGTCTCCATGTTTTAGTGTGTCTTAACTTCAGTCCATACTCTACACTGATCCCAAATATGTCTCAATTCATGAACCCAAGCCGTTCATTTCTAAGGCCATTGGACAGATCCTGCTCCCTCTACAATCATGCCTCAGCTCCTTCACCTGCCTTCCAACTTCTCTTTAATTCTAAACCACATTCATACTGTCATCTTGTACCTCTACCTTTATTACAAAGCAAAAGTCCTAGTACCACCATAAGAGCCTGCTCAAAGTTCATGTCCACAGCAGAATTCCTGCAAGGAATTGTGTATCTTTCAATCCATTGTTTCCTTGCTTGATGAATTTCTACTCACTCTGTGGAGGTCCTGTTCAAAATACTCCTATGCTCTGGGCCTTTGCTGACCCCACCACACTTCAATAGCTTCCCTTTGAGTTGGGTGCTCAAGGCAAGAGGATGTCTGCCTTTTTGGCAAGACAGTGGTCTCCTTAAGGACAGAGACTAGGTCTGATTTGCTTTGAAGCCCTGAGGTCACTTCAGAGAGGCCAAGTTGCATTTATCCATCCTAGCACTGTATGGTCCCACACTCACTGGGCAGCTGCATAGGTCCATCAGACTCTATAAGTCCTCAGCTAAGTGCAGCACTTTCCTCCTCCAGAGCTTCTGTTCCAGAATCCTGTATTGCAGCTGGTGGGTAATCTCCAAACTAAAAATCACCATGACTCCTCTCTCAGGTCTACATTCTGCTCATTTTCCTTTGTGAATGTCTGAGGAGTCACCACCCTCCTCTCCTTCCTGTCACTAACACAGTGTCCTGACTTTCACCAATCCTTCCTGGACTATACTACTACAACAGCCTACTACCTACTCACTCTGCCGCAGCCTCCCCAAGGCTGACTTTTCTATACCGCCAGTGTCATGATCCCAGGTATGATCCTTGAAGCGGCCTCTTTCACGACTCAAAAGCATCCCATTATCCTTTGCATAAACACTCTATGATCTCTGCTGACCAAGCTGTCCTTCTCCCCTCTTCCCTGACTCCGCCTCTTGCTCCAGCCACACAGAAGTTCTTGCAGCACATCTGTATGCACGTCCTTCTGATGCTCAACAGTGTGCCTTTGTGCAGGCAGAGCCTTTCCTAGAGTGCCCCTCCCTGGCCTCCTCCTGCCGGAACTTTGAACTAAACACTGGCTGTTCCTCCTCCTGGCAGCCTTCTCCGAGTCTTCCTATATCCTAAGATTGAATTGATTCCATTTCAGTGTTTCCATAGTGTCATTGTGGCTATATCTACCATGATATCCTTGTCTTCCTGGGGTCAGAGGTCATGTTGCAAAAAATAGAAACTGGATTATTGTCCACTAAATGGCCGTAACTCCTTGAAGAAATATGTAAAGGTAAAATAAACTAATATGCACATATCCCAGGTGTTTCATCTGTATTAAATCTTAAAAGGGGAAATTCTTAACAGAGGAAATTCCAGCTTACGGAGAGTGAATTGCCTGAAGATGGAACAGAAGTTCAAAGTCACATCTGTCCTTTCAGCTTATGCCTGTCCCTAACATTGTACTACCTAATTCTCTCATTTGCACAACTCCAGAAGACCCCAGGGGAGAAGGTGTCCCATATGTGCCTGTATCAGAACAACCTGTACGCCTCTAGTCATCTCTGAACCCTGAGAACGGCCTGAGCTCTGCATGTCTGCAAGCATGGAGCTGAGCCCAAGCTGCCTCTGTTTCCATATCTCATTGCGAACTTCTATCTAATTTGCCATTCCCGCTCTCCCTAAGGACACATTTACGTTAGTACTTTAGAGGCAAGCTTCTCTCTATGAGGCAGGCACGAATCCATTTTTCACTGGCATTCACATTATAGGAAATACAGGGCTTTATATATTAACGAGTAATTTTCTTAGCCCATCACAGTTCAAAACTTCAATAAGCACTGTTTAAGCCTAATTCTCCCACTTATAGGTCAGAAAGCAGCCTTGTGGTTCTGGAGAGAGCATTCCCACATATTTCCTTTTTTCTTTACCCCTGCTTTGCAGCTACTGTCCCTTCAGATAGCAGTATGACTATCACTAGTACCCAGCACATTGGCTGACATTCCTAGTTTCAAGGTTCAAGGTGGTCTCACGTCACACCTCCAAAAACTCCTTAGTTATATGTCTCTGTCTCCCTGATTATAAAGTCACCAAATACTTCTCCAGTAGGCTGAAATCTCATTGCTTAGGGATGTTTGTGAAGGCATTTCTTAGTTCGTCTGTCCTTTGGAACAAAAAACTCTCCAAAAAATCACTTATCTCTGAACTTCACTGAGTTCACTGTTTAAGCAAACCAGGTCAACATGTTGAACCTGAATTTAAGGCATCAGAGGAAACAAAGAATTTGATTTTTTTTTACCTTCCAAGGATGACACTCGATGGTAGCGCTATAGCAGGTACAGGACAGAGGAAGCAAAAGACTTCATCTGGTCCCATATTGAGGGAACATGGATATCTGACTACATTTGAGCAGACTACATCTGCCTAACTCCCGTTACAAGACTCCTAGGGCACTTACGAGCATGGCTCTAGAACTGCCCTGTGCAGGAAATAATAATTCAGTAAAATCTCAATTAAAACCAACTCATAAATCACATTTAATGTTGTCCTGATGGGTCGAATCTAATATGCCAGACCTATTCATCATTTGCCAGACCATGGAATCCCAGCCTCCTTCTTCTGAGATTCTCTGGTAAAGGCTGAATTTCTTCTGCCTCTGCTACAATGTAATTATGCTTCAGAAAGGAGGGGCCAGGGAGGTTTGCGGCTATGTCATGGCTCAACTGTGGAATGTGGCAGAACCACTGGGAACCCAAAAGGAAATAGGAGCCTAGATTCCAAACTCCTGAACAAGTTGGTTTTCCTGCTGGTGTCGAACATGTTAGATGGGACAGGGTAAGGGACAGATGCAGTCACAGGGCCTAGAGTAGAATCTGAAAGATGAACAAGTCCTTCTTAGTATCGGACATTACCAAATGGTCCTTCAGATGAGTAACATGCCATGGGAACTTGGGGCAGAAACACAATGAACTTATGAAAGATAAGTGGTATGGGCTTCTCATATTGGGAAGCTGGCAGATACAATGGCCACCCAAGATGGATAGAAAGGCCTAGTAACTGGGCAAAGATTCAGAGCCAGGAGGTTAGCCTGTGGAAGAAATGCTACAACAAGCCAAAGGCCCAGGGAATCATCTATAGATCACCCAGGAAGATGAGAGGGGAAAGATTTGCACAGCTGAGACAGTATTAAGGTGCGAACTGAGAGAGCAGGCCTCAGTCTCTTGAGTGCTGAGATTACAGGTGGGCTTCATCATGTCTGGCTCTAGCCATGCTTTGAGATTTTAGCAGCTGTGTGCTCCTGAGTTATGGGCCCCCCACCCTAGCACCAGTGACTAGTTGCTGTTGCAGATGTTCCCTGGCACACAGGCCTGGAGAATACTGATGCTTCTCTTACCAGCCTCTGGGAATACTGAAGCAAAGAGTTGAGTACGGCTCTCTCTGCCTCTCTGCCTTCAATCCCTTAGTTCCTCAGCTTCCTTAGAACTGGCAATGTCTCCTAGCCCTGGTCTAGCCACAGCCTTTATTGTCCTTCTTTGAGTTTTTTTGTTTTTGTTTTTTTGGTTTTGTTTTTTTTTATGTTGTGTTCAATACTTTGATTCTGGATATTGGACTTCAGAAGCCCTGTGGCTTCTAGGACAAAGGTTAACCTCTGTCTATTTAACCTGGTAGGCAAATAGATGAGTCCTTCACTCTCAAGTACTGGGCTTTGTCCTGTTAGCAAATGATTCCATTCCTTGATGAATCTTTCAGTCCAAGGGCTTTCTGTTAAGTGTTAGACAGAAGAGATTGGCAGCTTAGATTTTGTGAAGAAATGATTAGCAGTATTTGACTCAAGAAACCGACTAGTTGGGAGTAGCACACCCATGTTATTACTGCGTATTCTTTTTGACAGCATGTCAGTGGCTCAAATTCAAGGCTCTCAAGACGGGTTAGAACAGGGATGGGAAATCACTGCCCCTTGGCTTTCCTCTCCCATGTACTCTGCTTATATTGCCAACTTCCCTGGAAACCACATAGCCTAGGATTATCTATCTATCACCCTTCATGTCTGCTTTGCAATCGAATCTTGATTCGGTTCAATTGACTGAAGATAGTTTACCAGGCATCTGGGTCATACTCTAGCCCCTGATGGAAATGAAGTCATCTAAACCTACCATGTCTCTGTTCTCCTTTTCAGGTAACTGCCGTAGAAATGGGCACATGGCCCTATTTGTTCAGTAAGCTTTAGGTCAGATTTAGGGAACATTTTTACTTTTAAATTGCTATTAAAATAATAAAAAAAACTCACTCTTACCCCACTTATAAACTTTGATATTGCTAGGTAAGAGTGATAACTTGAACTCTGGCAACTATTTTGAGATCAAGAGGAATCTAGCATGAGAACAAAAGTCAATGTAATGAGGACATCCATGCAAGGAGACAGAAATAACCCTACTCTTTGATGATGCACTGAATGGCTGGATAGACTGAAAATGTCTGTATTTCTGCTTTTGTCAAGCATGTGCATTGATGGTGCAACCAAGAGGATGTTCTAGTTTGTAAATTAAAACAAAAGGGGCCACAAGCGTGCCAAACAGGTGGTACAGGAGCCTTGCTTCAGATACTAGGTCTGTAGATGGAAATAGGCATAGAATCTTTTAAGGCAGAGCACCCATGGTGCAATGCAAAGAATGAAGCTCTTCTACCCTGGTTTCCAGCTTCTAGAGAGTTATCATTGATCTGTCTGTTTCTCAAATAAATGTACAAAACCCAATTCTACATTCTATAGGGGTAATTTGTGAACCACAGTTTATTTGATACATCAAAAAAGATAGATGGCCTGTTGGCAAAGCAAATTACTAATAAAGAAAGAAAGGCTACCAGGGTGGGTACAACCTCTGTCCCTCCCCCAACACCCTTTTATCCACTGCCTGTGTTCTCTGACCAGCTGTTCTTGAGCTGTTGCCATTGTTATTTGGGGTGGGGGTGGAGATCATGGGCTGTTCCTGTCCCTGGTAGAGGTAACATGATTTGAATAATCATCAAACTCACCCTGTCAGAGTGAATTAATTAAGTTTTAAGGCAATGAGGGCATTCCCACATTTAATCATCATTACAATTCCAGAACTGGTTCCCAGTGAACCCAAATATTGAGACTGCTTGTTTTACTGCAGAATTCAAATACACAAAATTAGCAAGATCAGCGCTCAGAGCGTCGGCTGCTGCCAAATAAGAGCTGGGAGAAGTCCTGTGTATATTATTAAATTGTGCATAATGATGGTGTGTGTCTAACACCCAGCTTTCATGGATGAGTACATCTTTATCTCCCAGGCTATGACATCTTGTTTGAACCAAGGAGCGCATTTTGATTTTTAACCCTTCCCCATGATGTTTGCAGTGTACACACAGAGCAAGAGCACACTGACCCCTTGCCTCACCACTTTCTTCATCTCATAAGTCATGGCTGTGTTTTCTTCAGTCAGCACCAATTCAAAGTTGTCTTGCTGGTGATTGTCCTCCCATGTTAAGAACTGACTGCGTCCATGAAACCTGGTTAACCCACATGGCCTGTTCCATGTAACTGAACGGATCTGTAAAAGACCAAGAATGAGCATGTGTTTTTGGAGAGACTGACAAGGACCACTAGCCATTCTTTAAATACCTACCATGTGTCAGGTCTGAGGACAGGTGCTTCCAAGCAGGATCTCATTTGATTCTTAGTGCATCTCTACATTGTAGCTATAGTAACCTCAAATTTCTGGCACTGCGATAAGGGTTTCAGAGCTTGAATGTGTATCTTGTCAAGGTCATGCAGCCAGTAATACATGAGAGTCTGGGGTCAGGCTAATGTGCACTTCAATCCCAAGTTCTTGTTCTGCCTGCAACACCTTCCTATAAAAGATGGAATGGGAAACACAAAGGACAGGATAAAAAAAAAAGCCAATGCACAAAAAGGGCAAAATAATTGGCAGAAATATGAGACTATCAGAAAGAGACCATTAACAATTTATGCTGGTAGGAGGGAAGGATATAACTGAAAAGGAAAACAAAGAAATTGACAGAAAAGAAAATTATGAGGAGCAGTAAACATCCTAAAACATAAAAAGTAAGATTTCCCAAGAGATGCTTCAGAGAGAAACCAAAATAAATGATGAGAAGACAGGAAGGAAAACAGAAGATGGATATGGATGCTTCATTCTCTGTGGCTTCCTGGAAAGTTCTTGCAGGTTATTTGAGCAGGGACTCTGACAGAAACATGATTCGGCTCTGACATTAATGTTATCTAATCTTTGGGGAAGTGAATCTAATATTTAAAATTTTAGACAGCCTCTCACCTCTCAGAGCGATTCCTTAAATCTAAAGGTGAGTCAGGGGAGGTAAAACATTTTCCTGGGAGCAAAAGCTGCCCTCCTGTGAGGTAAATTACATCTTCTTGGACACTATGTGCTATAAATCTTAGTCCTCGCAAATTGTAACCACTGACTGCTCTGAACCCCAATGAGGGGTCAGCAGCTAAAAGAGGCCTTGTATCACCATTCTCCAAAATTGCAGACCCTTGTGGTGTGGAAATCATTTCCTGGGGCGCCTGGGTTGCTCCTCCTAGCCATATGGGACCAGGGAAAAAGTGATTTTGAGGCTTTGAATGATTTCTTTTTCCACTGAAGCAAATGAAGCATACTGAATAGAAGAAACCCTTCCCTGCTAGGATGCCTCTGACTTCAGCCATCGCAATGCACATCCATATGTGTATACGTGTATGCGTGTACAAGTGCATACGTGTGCAACCTGTACATGCATTTGGGTTTAAGTTGTATACATCTGTGGGAAGATGTGTATGTGGATGTGTATGTGTGTGTGTATGTATGAATGTCCATGTGTATACCAAATGGTTTGTGTGTGAGTATATGTGTGTGAATGTCTATGTGTGCACCAAATGGATTATGTGTGTGTGTGTGTGTTTTGTGTGTGTGTGCGTGCGTGCGTGCATCTCAGGGATCAGGTGTATTTATCTGAACTCCTGGGTGTACACTGCCCTTACTCTCCTTGTTTCCAAGTAACAAAGGGGCTCTGTGGAAATGTCTCTAGAGTATCAACATATAGAAATGAAAGCACTAACTTAGAGTCTGAAAAACTAGCTGAAATTCCATCTGAATGAACTCTTCCTCTTACTGTTTTGTTGCATGGACAAGTCACCAAACCTACCAAAGCTCAGTTTCCATATCTATCAAATGGGATAGGAATGCCTGCCTCATTACTGTGAAGACCAAATGAGGTAACATTAAAACTAATGTGTGTCCTCACTGACTTCAAGGCAAAAAATGGTAACAGATGATTATTAATACCAGTAGTTAGACATGAGCCCAGTATTGTCCCCTTGAAAGCCCAGGCCTAGCTGGAGAGAAAAATCACAGAGACTGGACAAGTTTTCCAATAACCATAGGCAAGCCAGGAACCTCCCATGGCTTTTAGAGCACTCCTTCTCCCAAGAAAGCTCAGGTTCACATCTCTGAACTCTTCTCAGAGTCCATGGGGTCATTTGATGCTGAGGAAGAGAAACAAAGATCAAGGCCTTCAAAGCACATCCATGCTGCACTCGTTGGGAGTCCTGATCTCTCTACCTTGGGTACACATGTTCTCTTGCCACCCATTCCTAGGAACCAAGAGCAAAGCAAGTTCTCTCTTTGTCCTCTGCCTCCACTCCATATTTCCTCTGAAAGGCAAAAAGTACCTTGCCTACAGCTCAAGGGAAAACCAAGTTAACCTTTCTAACACTACAACAAATGTTAACAGTCTGCCTTGCCTTTCATAATGCCAGTCCAGGCACCAGTCAGCAACCGTCTGTTAGAAATACAGAGAGTGTATGTCAAAACCCACTCGCACATGCTGAATCGAAAAAGAGCAGTTATTACTGCAAACTCTATATGCATTATTTATCAAATGAATTCTCTGCAGCAGGAATACAATTCATTTCTACTCTCTCTTTCTCTCTCTTGTTCTTTCATTTCAATAGAAGATGAAAGGAACCATTTATAGGATCTTTCTGGGCATTACTCATGCAGCATTATCCCTTGCTGGGGTTTAAAGTCATCCCTGCCTGTTGCTCGAGTAGAGACAACAAGAAACCCTGTCTAGCAGGCTTTCTCAGGCTCCCTGTCAGTGGCCACCACTGGCACCCTATCCCATCTCCTGGAATTTGAATAGTTAGATTTCTCTTTAGCATATATTTGAGGAGATGGGAACCTTGACTTGGAGTTAGGCAAATAACTTGTTAGACTATTTTATTACTGTAACATAAACTTTAACAAATTACATGGTATGGAAGATACTTACACATCTTTTAGAGGTCATAGTCAGAATAGAGAAAAGGAAATCTTTTTTACTCAGCTTGAATTGGTATATGCCTTAAAATGACAACCATTAATCTTCATAATCACATAGGCTGAAAGTTAGTTTTGCCTTGTGGAAATGGTGGTGGTGATGGTGGTATTTTAGATGTTAGTGGTGTTGAAGGCAATAATAATGGCATTGGGAATGATAAAAAATAATGATGGTGATGTTATCAGAAAATAGTAGAGGTGGTAATGGTGTTGGAGATGGAGGTAATGATGACAGCATTGATTGTAGTAAAGGTAAGACGGGAATAGCTTGTAGAGCTGTGGGGTAGTGGTGAAGGTGATTGTGTTTTCTGTGTATTGTGGTAGAGTATAATGGTTTACAAGAATTTTATATAGGACACATCTTTTAAAAGAAGGAACATTGCTCCTACCTCATATCAGAGGTATCTAAAAGAACCTCTGCTCTTAATTTCTGTCTGATTTGTGTCTGTCATATTAGAAGTGAGACAATGAAAGTTCCATTTCTGAGGGACTACCTGTCTGCTGGTACTAGAAATGCTTTCTCATTTTAAACAGTAGGTATCTCTATCACTTTTTCTCCTAAAAATCCAAATCTTTGGACCCTGTTCAAAGCCTGTTCATTGGACTTGGAGTAGTTATTTCCCTGGTTATTATTTAGTTTAGGTGGTATAACTTTGGCCACCCTAACCACATCTGAACATTCTTCAAAGCAGTGTACATTCTTTATTTTTCTTCAGTTCCACACCCTTAAAATAAATATATGTTAAACAAATGAATGGATGGATGAATCAATGATCAGATGCATGGTGTTATAGTTTTCTCCTCAAAATACACGATACACAAGCATCTAAAATAGCTGAGACATTAGATTAAGCATTATTACTACTTTAATTTGTCTTACTTAGCTGTGAACTGAATCAACTACAATACTAATCTGCAAGGCGACATACATCCACTTGTGTAATAGTGGCCCAATTGTTATGGAAGCAACCAATCACCATCTGCTTGCATTTGATGCCCATTTCACCATCTACTCCTGGTACTATAAGTCTGGTCAATAGTTCACATGGAAAAGTCACAGACCCAAAGGAGAAACTTACTGTTGTTTAACTAAATTGACAGAGCATCAAACTGCCTTTTAATAAATTCTATGTTTATCCTCATAAACAGGCTTGTGTTTTCAATGATTGTTCTCCGGCTAGTGCTTCTATTTTGAAGTCTGTACAACATTTAGGGTACAGGGCCTAGCTGAAAGAAGTAGGTCACTAAGGGTGAGTCTTTGGAGGTTAAACATGGCCCTGGTTCCTGTTGTTCATTCTGCCTTCTAGTCTACCTCAAAGTGACCAACTTCTGCTACCCATTCTCTTTAATATGAATTGGACTGTTCTGCCATTCCTTTTTTATCATGATGCATTGAAAATAAATGCTGAAACAAACCTTTGTTTCCCTGAAGTATTTATGTCCCATGTCGTGGTCATAGCAAATGTGCAAAAGTAATTAATATAAGCACAAACATCTTCTCAGGTCTTGCAAGAAAGATAGAAGTAAATTACAACTATACCACTATAACAGCCTACAGTTTTTGAGCTATGTTAGGTGATATACTAAATACTTCACATGCTTTATCTTCTTTAATTATCACATAGAGCCACATAGAGCCAGGGAAGTGGCTATGAGTTCTCCACTTTCAAAATGAAACACTTAAAGAGCTGAAATAGTTTTATTATAAATAAAGATTCAAATATAAGTTAAATAATAACTGTCACTTACCACTTACATGGCTTTTATTTTTTCATTAAACCAATTCTCATGTCTGTATCTTTGCATCTGCACCTGAAAAGTGGGAGAACAACACTAAACTATAGGGATCCAGGCATTAAATAAGGAAAATACTTCTTTTTATATACAATAATGATTATAAATGTAAAATTGATATACTATTATAAATTTTCTGTATACATACACACATCTCTGTGTTGTTTGGCCAAGATTAAAATAACTTGTTCAGTAGATAGTAGCTCTGTTTTTCCTCTCTGTTTTTCTACTTAAGGGCCTCTAGTTTTTAAGTGATGGAAACAGGCTTGGTTATAGATCAGAGATTGCAAAGTCCATGCTCTCACACAGGGCACAATGCAGACTTAAAAATGGGATTTTCCCCTGGGCTCAGAAGGTGAATTCTGGGGCAGTTCTGGGAATGTGACCCAGTGATGACAAAGCAGGCAGACTAGTTTAGCCTAGCCTAGCCAGTCAGCTCACTCAGCATAACTTAAAGTCTTATCCATTTGTATCTGAGCAATGGCCAAGTCAGGAAGGCCAACTACCACCCTTTAATTGTCTATGAGCATAAAGTCTCTCCAGTGCAGCTATAGGATGTGGACACTTGTGCAGGCTACTGGCAGACAAGACCTCCCTCACCACCCAGCAGCCTACAAGTGACAGCTCTGGGGCTATGTTTCTTTCCTGCTGCTCTACCGAAGTGTTAAAAATTAATTTAACTCTGATTGCACCAACAGAGGAAAAGTTAATAGAAGTTTCATTTTTAATATATGAGGAACCTTAACAGGATTTAAGCTTAATGCCTCAGAAATGGGAAGGGTTGCTGACAATTTATCTACCAAAATCTGTAGACTTTAGTGGGGAGCTAAAGAAATGGAAGTATTATTCTAGCAGCTAGCAGCAGGATTGAAATACCCCCCACAGCAATTGGGAAAATTCCCAATAGTCTGCCAGCCCAAGAAATTGACTCATAAATTGTCCAAATCCTCAGTTTCCCCTTATTAGCTTGACCTCCAGTTTTCTTTGCTATCCAGGAAATAAATCATCTCAATTTCTTAAAGATATAATAGAGCTTGTCACTTAGAATCATAGAATTTTAGAGTTGATTTCTTCCAGCTATAATAATTTATGATACTAAGAGATGTGAAGGGAAAGTTTATAAGAGCAAACTGTGCTGAACACGGGCCATACATTTTCTTTTAGACATGGCTCTTGGCTGTTTTCAAGAGCTACTAACTTAAAAAAAAAGCTCTTGTGCAAACATGCAAAAGATTACTATATACACTTATTTTATACACTTAAACCCAACTACTTGAGCTGTTCAGTGTTGGACTATGTTTCATTAGAGAGATCATGAACTACTTTTATATAGGCATTCTTTTACCAGATATTTATTAAGAATTTACTTTGACACAGCTGTAAGCACTCAGGGGAAAAGAAAAGCAACCAAGACAGTTGAAACCTTAGCCTTTCTTTAACTTTCACTCTAGCAAGAGGAAACAAAACCAGACACCGAATAAATACTGTGTTGTAGGGCATAGAAGAAAGTGGTATGAGCCATAAAGGACCAAGGAAGAGGAGGCCATTGGGAGAGTTCATTTTATACAGAGTGGGCCTACAGATGAGCAGCACTAAGGTTAATAAGGAAGTCAGAGACCAAGTCACATGACCTGCCAGGGCTAGAGGATTCCAGGCAGAGGAACTCAGCCCTGCAAGAGCCAAGGTAAGAGAATCATTAGCAAAGCATCATGGGTTGTGAGTGCAGCTGAGTATATGAAATAAAGCAGGAAGAGCTGTGACTAAAGAGATGCTACAGGCCAAACAGCTGGTACAAGCAGGTGGCCACATTCCTTGATTGTCCAGGACAACCCTGCAGTTGTCCTGCTATCCTGGAAATAGCATCAATAGTGTTCCTGCTCACTTTCAAAGTCTCTCCATTTGGTTGATAAATTATGTATTCACGCTTGACTCTGGGATCACATTTAGGGCATTGGCCTTTATTTAAGCATGATGGGAACTCTGGGAGTGGGAATAGAAATAACTTTAACTCTCAGTATGGCCAGCAGAGGACCAGCAGGGGTAAGATGATCAATCCTCACTTAGAAAGACAAATGGGATGGACATTGGAAGTATGAGAAAACAAATAACAGGACAGGAGCCTACCACAGAGGGCCTCTGAAAGACTCTACCCAGCAGTGTATCAAAGCAGATGCTGAGACTCATAACCAAACCTTCAACAGAGTGCAGGGAATCATATGAAAGAAGGGGGAGTTAGTATGACTTGAAGAGGACAGGAGCTTCACAAGGACCTAATATATCTGGGCACAGGGGTCTTATATGAGACTGTATTTCTAACCAAGGACCATGTATGGCTATAACCTAGAACCCCTACTCAGCTGTAGCACATGGTAGCTCAGTATCCAAGTGGGTACCCTAGTAAGGGGAACAGGGACTATATCTGACATGAACTCAATGGCTGGCTCTTTGACCCCTCTCCCCCTGAGGCAGAAGCAGTCTTGCTAGGCCACAGAGGTGGACATTGCAGCCAGTCCTGAAGAAACCTGATAAGCTAGGGTCAGATGGAAGGGGAGGAGGTCCTCCCTTATCTGTGAACTTGGAAAGGGGCAGGGAGGAGATAAGGGAGAGAGGGTGGGATTGGGAGGGAATGAAGGAGCGGACTACAGCTGGGATACAACGTTAATAAACTGTAACTAATATTTTAAAAAAAGGAAAAAAGGAAATAGTTTCATCCTCATTTTAAAAAAAAACAAAAAACAAAAAAAAGTACTGATCGAGAAAATGACATCACAAGTTAGCTATGTGGCCTAGAATTCACCTCCTCTTTGGTCCTTTATTATTTAATAATCGATGTTCTGTGACCTGATCATCATCCTACACATAACTGTTCAGGGAATGGACTATATATTTCTCACTTTCCCTTGGCTCCCAACCTGGCCCATCATCAGGTCTGGTTATACTTTGTTTGTAAAATATTCTACAGACACCTGCATAAGGACTATAGGGCATTTATGCCCCATTCTTGCAACTCTTTTTGTAAATCTGAGTTATATCCTCCTTTGCTTTGCTTTCCTTCTCTCTCTTCCTTTTCCCTCCCCTCCTCTTCCTTCTCCTTCTCTCTCTCTCTCCCCCCTCTATTCTATGGTCCAAACCACCATCTCTTCTTTCTCAGATTGTTAGTTGCTTATGCGCTGTGATTGGTTAGCTGGGTGGGCTCGGGCACACATATTCTTACTCTCCCACTATGGATTTCCACAGAAGCCTTGAAAAACTTTGCTCTTCCTCCTTTTTGTTTTGTTTGCTCTATTTTAGCAAAACACATGTACCATTAAGTTTTTCATTTAGCCATTATGATTCACTGGCATTCCGTGCATTCACATTGTGTGGCAACCCTCTGCCTTTTCTGTGATTGGCTAATTTCACTTACCATAATAATCACAGGATTCCTCCATGTGGGAGCAGGTAGTACAGTTTACCTGTCAATCAAGTGACATCTGCACCATTTCCGCCATCGGTTGAGGTGTACAGTATAATTACAAAGGGTGGTGTACAGGGTCATCTTTAAAAACTACAGACCGGGCCCTGTCGTTCCCCACCATGAAAGCTAAGGATAAAATTCTAATCTCTTTCTCAGCCCACCCTCTCTTTCTTTCCTCCCTACCTACTGCTCACTTATCAGACCCCAACCACAGCAGCCTCTGTCTTTTCCTTTCCTCAGGATAGCCTCTGCACCTGCTCCTCCCTCTGCTTAGAATCCTTTCATCCCCACCCAGAGCAAAGCCAGCTTAGAGGGCTTTCCTGGCCATCCATGCGTCAATAACTTCATGGACACATGAAGTCCCCACTCTACTGTGAGGTACTGTCGGTCGGTTGTGTTTCCATGCTCTGCTGGCCCATGGAGCAGGCTGGGATACCAGAGCAGAGCAGACCCTGGCACTCAGGAGGCTTTCTAAACTAGGAAAGTCTGCACATCTGATTTCACTTCCCCAAGCAGAAACACAGCAGAATAAAAGAGTCTCGAGACCTCCCCCCAAAGTTGCCGATAGAAAGGTGACAGAGTGCACGATGTTGGCTCTCATCTCCTCACTGCGCTTGTAGCTTGTGCTTTCTTACCCCTTGGCTGCTGCTCTGGCTGCCATCCAGTGGAATCCTGGGACACATAAACATATGGCATGACTGGCTACACCTGATATGATAATATCCAAGCCACATGTCCACGCTCAACTATGTCAGGTGTTGTGTTCTCAGACAATAGAGAGATGACAGGCAAGACCTGGCTGGGCACAGCCAGAGCAATTCTTAGTTGCGACCTAATTCACTATGCTACATAGTATGTAGAACGAGAGAGCCCATTAGTCTGCGTCTCTCCAACATTCAAAATGCTATGTCATTTTTCAGGTTGTGCTTGATTTCTCCTTCGTCAATAAGAGGGGCAATTCGGCCAAGCTGGCAACAGATAGCTCCACCCCCTGCTGACATAGACTCCATGAAAGGCTAGGAGAATGCCAGCTACTGTACAAGGCTCAGCAGTTCCAGGGTCTACTCTTAGGCTGGGATAGCTTATCAGGAAATGTCTTCTCCATCCCATTGCCATGGTGATAAGCCCCTTCCTTTGGGAGAGGTATAACCAAGGCTCCCCTTTCTATCGCCAAGGTAGTGTGGTAAAGGACAGGTCTGGAGATGGAACGCCCTGTAGATTACCACTTTTACTTCTTGTGGGATCTTGAGATGACCTTCAAAGTCTCTGAGCTTCCGTTTCTGAAAGGGCAAAGGTAAGTTAAAGGATGAGGATGATCTGGATGGATCCTCCTGCCTTAGAGACTCCTAGCCTTGGAGATGGTGGTCAGATTCGGCAAAAAGACGCAAAGATGTATGAAGGAGAGAAGGGGGGAGAAAAGTTCCCAGGGTTGCTACAGTCCTCACTCCCCACAGCTCCCAACTGAGAATATACTTCAGGACTCTAAGCTAAAGAAAAAAAAAAAACTGGGGGGGGGGCGGGGTCAGTGGCAGAGGAGGGCAGAATAGGAAAAAAAAATTAATCCTCCTCCTACTAAAATTGGCATTTGTAAATTGGTGGGATGCAAGTGGACGCTAACAGCTTCTGGTCCTAGGATGCAACTGGCCATGCTTTTAGCTCCCCGTGCAACAGGGGACTCTCCAGGCCTCCCTGAATGTTCTTCAGTCCCCTCAGGGAGAACGTCTGGACCTTCATGGCTCTGTTTCTATCATTCCCTTAGTCAGAGCTATGTTTCCATAAAGGATGAGCATCATTTGTTCACTCATCAAACAATGCACGCTCCAGTCCTGACAGCTATAAACATTAAAGACGGGCTTCTTTCTTGAGGAGCTTGATGTCCAGAAAGCTAAGGAAATGGAATAAATAAGCCAGTCGGAAGTGATCCATGCTAGAAGCTACAAGCTATCACAGGAGCTGCAGTGGGAGCCCAAAGCAGAGAACTTGACCCAAAGCTGAAAGGTATCTTCTCCTCTGAGGGGGCTCTCTCAGAAAGAGATGATGTTTGAGCTCTGCTTTAGGGGAGTCTAGTAGTCTATGTGTGTCATTCTTAAAACATCAGCTCACAGCTGCAGGAGACTCTGAGAAGATGTCTACCAAGTCTTGGAGAAAGGAGTATCTTATGGGGGGGGGGGCAGGGAAACAAAGGTTCCCCTGATAAGGACCCAGCTGAAACTGTAATCAAATTGGGGCAATCACCGTTCCTCTCTGGTGACTCTCTGGAGTCAGAGGGTCCCCTTGGTGGACTGAGATTTTTCCCAGAGATCCTCAAGCTGGATGAGAGAGTGAAGGAGCTAACTTTCTCACCAGAACAATGTAAGTGAAAGGCCTAGGCTTGGAGGTCTCGAGAAGAGGGAAAGGCCTTCAGGAGGAAGTGGGCAGGGGAAGAGAACAGAGACGTGATGGGACAGGGAGCCTGTGCCAGTGGGTGAACGGGTACTCAGAAAGCATCTCAGGGTGCTCTGGGGCTGCAGCTGCCGCTGATTTGTGTAAGCAGAAAATACGAGGCTTCTGGGGCTACAGAGAAGAAAGCCTGAAGGAGAGAAGCCCTGGCAGGCAGAGCTCAAATACAAGGTAACAGAATCCCATTGTCTCCTGTGAGCAAGTGAAAGATCGCCTCACAGAGGCAGCCCAGTTCAGCGGGCACCCAATGTGCTAAGAAGGAAGCCCCTGCTTCCCCTGGCATAGCTGTAGAGCTTCTCCGTTTCCTCACAGGGGTGATATTTTTCTTCATCTTCACAAATGTCTTTTCAGGGATGTGTGACCACCACAAGTACCTAGTTTTCAGGGCTCATTTAATGCTGACCCGGCACGAAATGTAAATTTCTCCCAACTGGTCCACAGAACCACCCAATATGTTCAAGAATATGACATTTGCTGAGGAGATAGGGAAAGAAGGAAAGGGAGAGAATGCTGCCTCAAGGGATCCTGCAGGATTAGCTTTCCATGAGATACCCCAAGTGTGGCGGCACTCTACAGGCATTGCTAAGTGTGTGAGTGGGTGTGTAGGTGTACGTGTATATATGCGCAGATATCCGCAAATGGAATAGGGTCAAGCTGCTTGAGCAGGCAGCACTTTCCAGTGTTTTTTTTCACAGCTCCATCTGGTCCTTACTGTTGAAGTCAAGGGAACATCCCTTGATCTGCTGTAACTTAAATATGTCAGCAAGTAGCTACAACAGCAGGCTGAGCGCTGTGTCAGATGTCGGACTTATAAAGATCCTCAGGCACTGGAATCAGGTCTTCCCTAACACACGCATCCCCCCCAAAAATCTGAAGTGTGTCCAAGCAGCTGTAGCATTTCCTGGGCTGCCTGCTATTGGTACAGCAACAAGCCAGTCCTTTCTTGACTTAGAAGAAAGCCTGCTAGCTTCGAGCCACACTCCACTTCTTTCCCATCCTCCTCTGCCTGCCTTAGGGATAGGAACAGCCCCAGGTTCACCCTGTGCTTCAGGTTGGCTGAAGACTTCCAGGGGTCACTAACTGAACATGAGGAACCTTAAACCTGGATGCACCTTACATGTGAATCATTAACGTTTCTCTGTGGCTTTCTGGAGAACATCTGCGGTCACTGGAGCTCTTTTGGGAGGGGGGTGTAGCTGAAGAGGAGGGTGGGGCTTGCCAGGAGGGGCGTGGCTGAATCCTGGAGGAGGCTGCTTTCTTTTTCTCCTAGTGGACAGCAAGAAGCAGCAGAGCTGTGCTAGGGATGTTAACACCTGTTTAAAATTGGCAACATTTACTGAGCCCTTACCACTGCCCAGCCTGTGTTAAGTGTTTCTCCTGGATTCTCTCATTAAATCCTCATAACAAGCTTACACGATAGATACATAATTGGCTCCACATTACATGTGTTAGAATCAAATTTGGTGATATTAACTGAGGGATTCTCCCTTGAGCTCTGCACACCTCCCTGACTATGCAGGGACAAAAAAAAAAAAAAAAGCCGTTCTTGCCCCAGAAATCATTCTTTGCCCACAAGTAGGAAGAATTCATTTTAATCAGAATAAGTAACAACTAAAGAAATAAAGAGAGTGCAAGAACAGTGAGAGCAAAGGAGAGAGGGAGGGAGGAAGAGCCGGAGGGTTGGAGAGAGAAAGAACTCCAAAGAGAGAGAGTCTCCCCAAAAGGAGTTGTGAAACCTACAACATGGGCAATAGGCTTGAAGACTCAAGCCGTTGGTCCCCAAAAGAATTTAGGCTTTGGACTCGCTGTTTAATTGAGAAAAGGTTTCCTGATTTCTGAAAGCTTGGCCTGTTCATTAAGAGCTGAAAGTGGGAGGGCAGAGCACCTGCTGTGTGAGTGTGAAGATCCTAACTCATCTTCCAGCTGGCATGGTAACAGATTCTTCTAACACAGGCACAGGGCGTTGACAAGAGGATCTCTGGGGCTCCCTGGCCAGCCAGCAGAGCTGAACTGGTGATCTTCAGGTTCTTATGTAAAAAGTGAGGTATCAGGCCCCTGAGAAATGACACCCAAGACTGACCTCTGACCTCTACAGGAGCATACACACACATACAGGTCCATACACAAAAAGGTACATGCCAGACCGTCAGCAGCATACATGGGTGTGGTCTGCACACACCTGTAAAAATAAAATAACATCAAAAAGAAAAAAATGGAAGAGACTGAAGGGCTCCCTTTATTACGGCTTGGACATGAAATGCCCTCCCACAAACTCACATGTCAACACTTGGTTCCCAGGTGGTGACACTAATTTGAAAGGTTCTGAAAACACCAGGAGGCAGATCCCAGTGAGAGGAGATAGTCCCAGGAATCGGCAACTTTTGAAGATTGGACCTGGCCCTCAATAGACCTTCTGTCTACTTCCTGTCCACCAGGAGATAAATGGCCTCCTCCTCTACCACCATGATACTTTACCTCATCATAAGCCCAGAAATGGAGCCGAGTGGCCATGGGCTGAACCCTTGATTCCATGAGCTAAAATGAAACTGACTCCCTTAAACTGTTTCTGTAAGATCACACAGAAACAAGGGTTACTAATCCACAGCTCTCAGTTCTCTCTCTCTCTCTCTCTCTCTCTCTCTCTCTTTTGCCCGTGCATGCACACATGCACAGACAAATACACTTATGCACATACATTCACATGCATGCACATGTATACATACAGAGAAAGGCACGACACACACACACCTGCATGCATGTATGTGTACACATACACACATAGCACCTGATGCCTTGAATATCCTAGGAACTCACTTTCTTCTTATCTTGGGGATGAATAGCCCTATAGACTGTCACGTGGGGGAGGGTGCGCTGTGGAAGCCAGAGATTGTTGTTGGGTATTCCCCCTCATCTCTTCCTCCATCGCCTTTGAGACAAAGTCTCTCACTGGACCTAGAGTTCTTGGATTAAAGACACATGTCAGCACATTGGGCCCTCCACATGGGTGCTGAGGATCATAACTTAGGTTTCCATGCTTGCACACAAACATCCTAACCACTAAGCCATCTCCCAGCCATGGCAGTCTATTCTTATGTTCGTCATTTCTTCCCTTTCTCCAGTTTACCATGACTGCCAATTCCCTTGCTCTAGGCACCAAAATGAGAAATTTATCCTTTGCTGTGTTCTTTATTATTAGACAAATAATTCAGATCCCTTGCAAAGCTTAGAAAAAAATAAACAAAAGGAATAATTAAAACCCAGAGAGAGCCACTACTAATTATTGGCATATATATATATGTGTGTGTGTGTGTGTGTGTGTGTGTGTGTGTGTGTATGTTCAGATATATAGCCATAGGTATACACAAAGGATGTATGTATTTCTAGTAATACCATTTTGAGTCAGTTTTCAAGTCAGATAGAAAAGGACATGGGGTATAAATTAGATGACCCACCACCAGCTACAAAGTGTCCCTTACATGAGGAATTTTTACATAGTGTTGGGAAGCTAAACTAACAGGCATTTCATGAAGGGGAAAGTGTACGTCAAGCAACAAAGTGGTTGAGCTGGCAGGCCAGACCCTGTACATAGCTCCAAATGTACAAGGGCTGACATCACGCCAAATGTCATTTCACTTCTACAGTGCACAGAACAGGGATATCATTCACTTCAAAGTGTGTACGATACCTTCTTGCAGTGTTCTAAGTTCAAAACTTTCCTCTCAAGATCAGGTAGTATTTAGTCGAGAAGCAAGAGGGACAGATTGACCCCTAAGAGAGACCCAAGACTCTGTGGGCCTAGAAAGTTTGAAATCGATCTCCAAACCACAGTCTTAGACGGCAGTGTGAAGCAATTTAAAAAGCCAGACACACAGGGACCATGTGCTCCCTATAATGGTTCAAATGAAATTATATAGTCCAGAACATTTCAAAAGCAAAAGCTTATTTCAAACAGGGGCACATCCAGGCTACCAATGTACACTGCGAAAACTCAATAAAAGAGAACATCTAATGAAAACAGATAAAACGTACAACTGCAATCACAGGTCATGCATGAATTATTAACCTCGGGGAGTTTTCTATCAGTTCTTGGAACTGTGGATCGCATCTCTGCTATATAATTTGGGAGATATTGGTTCTCCATTTCATAAGAGAGAGCTTGAAGCAGGAAATGTAGTTATTTCTTCTTTAAATATACACTGTAATTACCAGCCGCCGCCGACTAAATGTTATTATCCATCTGTTGGCTGCTGGGAACCTGCAGCGAGTAAACCTGAACAGGGCCAGACCATCGTCTGCAGCATGCGTGCCTGTGGCTTGCATATATGCCTGTGAAGTGTTAGAGGTTTCTTGTTGAAAACCTTTGCAGAGAGAAACCAAGAGATGGAAAAAATTCCTTGAACAAGTTTGTTAGCTACTCAGACTGTGGTAGATTTGTACCATAGTCACACACACACACACACACAAAAAAAAACCCTAAGGTTTTCCTTTGGTGTCTAGTACCTTAAATGATCTGGTCTAGCCTTTCCTGCCACTGGGACACATAACTTCCTGCTACCTTCCCAACTAGGCTGTCCCAGAGTCTTCAAAAGGGTCCAACCCAGCGCCTTTTCACATGCTTTCCTCTCTCTCTTTGAGCCATCGCCTCTTCTTTGTGTATCTTTCTCCATTTTTCACGTCCAGGTTTGGACATCACCAAGGTGAGGCTTCCCCGGAACACGTTTCCTTTAGTATCTTCTGTCTGTGTCACAATCATCTCGGTGTCCTGTGAGTCTCTCTCCAGGGCACTGATTACCATGTAGAGCCCTTTGGTTGTACATCTGCATGCCAGGCTGCTGTGTCTCCCATGGGGCAGGATAACAAAAGCTGTCTTCTTTACTTACTGTGGTAATCCTGTCCATGAAAACACTGCTCCCTGCCCTCTACTGGCCGAATGCATGGATGGTTCATGGTTTCCGTTATTTCCTGGCTGTGGTTTGGGGAGGGCGAGTTTGAATCAGGACTCATTCTGCAGAGAAGGATCTCAGGAGGTTTTGCTCATAGACCACAAGGTGGGGGCTCGATGGGGAGCCAGTCTTAGTTGTTATACGCCCATAGTGCCTGTTTGTGCACCTCTCACCCATTCCGCTCAGCAGATCCGAACCCTCTGAGATCTTCCTTACAAAGGTCTCAGGCTGCTTAGACAAAAACTTAAGCACCTCCTTTAAGACCTGCCTTACTTAGAGGGACTCTTCCTGCTTCCAACCGGCCAGAGCCAGATCTCTCTCATGTTATCACTCTGTTAAATCCTGTCTATCACAGGTTGTAATTTTGATGTCGGTTTTGACTTTCCTATCAGGTTGTAAGTGCTTTGGAATCTCTAGGTCTAGTATAACACAGAAGTTGACTGGAATGTCTTAATCCTAAGAAAAATAGATTTAGTGGACACAGACCCTCAAGTCCATCATGGTGAAGCTTGGGTTCTCCTCCTGGCTTATGGCCTGTGAATACCATGCCCCAAATTTGCACTGTCCAGACACATGACCAGTTCTTGTACCCCTCTCCTGAAGAAGATCAGTCCCTAAACAGGGCACTTGTACAGTTAGCATTTTCTGAAGGACTTGAAGTCACACACATACACACACCTACACACACACACACACACACACACATTTCACCTCAAAGCAAAGAACAACCAACCCCTGAATGCATCTTCCTGCATTCGTTTTTTTTTCTCAATCCCTTCACACTACTTCCTTGTCATCTGTTTTCATGAGTCCCCCCTTCTTCCTGTTTCCATCTCTTCTCCCATTTTTCTGAGGCTATAACAGTCTTCCTTGGTTCTGATAAGGAAATGTCATCATGGAGGGGAGTTGAAGGACACACTGAAGTCTCATCCTCTACTAGCCTCTTAGTAGACTTTATACATATAGATGTAATATATATGTGTTATATATAAATACATATATATATATATTCATATATATGTATATATCCTGGACTTACCTTTGAAGTTCTCCACAGTCCTACAACAAAGCTTAGCACACAGGTGATGACCTAGGAAACATTTCAAACCATTAACAAAAGGACCTGGTTGGTCTGGAACCCTGCAGGTATGTTAAATGTGACAAGCACTCAGCAGTATAAAACCATGTGCCCATGACCCTGATCTCTCTGCTATGCCAGAGAACAATATACTTCTCCAAAACTCTCAGGGTAGGGCCAACCAGAGTCAGGAAATGCATAGCTCAAATTAAAATAAGACGGCAATAAAGTGACACACAAATGTGTGGTTGTAAGCGCTGCAGGGACTTTACTTAATCAAGCAAAAGGACACAGCTCTCCTATTGCAGCATAATGCAAAGGCATTTTATTACTTTGGCAATTGCCAGAAAAAAAAAAGTCCAATGGCTTTATGGGGGCTTCTTCTAAATTGCCTTTATTAATGCATCTAATATCACTGAAAAATTATACCACAGAGTAAATGTTCCATTGAGCTACAAGTTGCCCGCAGGAATGTGTTGTAAATATACATGGGTGAATATGGTACTATCTTTACAACCCACTTTGCACTTACTGCAACCTTCTAAAACCAAACTAGTACCGAGCACCCGGAAGAGTGTGAGGATTCTGCAATGAATATCCACCAGAGGTAAATCTCCAGCACCTGGAGATGATGCATTGTCTTCAAGCATGATAGCTTACTTGGGATTTGCTTCCGGACATTTTTGCAGACTCGTTGGATCTTTCTGATATGTTGGCATTTGCTTTTAGAAACCTGTTCTGCCTGGTTTGAATAAATATGGTCTGGGGCAGTTGACAGGACTTCTCATATTTATTGCGGTTTAATGCTTGAAAACAGAATGACTAATGGCTGAGGCCCGCCAAGGTGATGTGGGTGAAAGCTTTTTCCTCTTCCCTCTGTCACTCTGTGTGTATCCGTCTCCATGGAAAAATGCATTTTGTTGTGATTTGCAACGATTTTCACGTAGTTTCTTTTTACCCCTTGAGTCAGCCCTAAAAACACGCTCTCACCCTCAGTGTCCAATGATCGAGTGAATATAACTTTAGAGCCGCAGGTCCTAGAACAGGTATTTAAACTCATCCCTCTTCTGACCCATCTTGGAGCACCTCCTCAGGTGTGACCCCAGGGTTCCGAGATCTAACTCACTCTCCCTTGCTTTTTCTGAGTCTCCAACCACTCTAAGTCAAACTAATGGGAGCCATCTTGTCCTAATTTATGAGGCTATTTTACATGTCCTGCGGCTTTTTCTCCCACAGTGCCGCCTACAAACTGTTTGAAAATGGATACAGGAAAAGTGGGGGTGGGGCATAGGCAAGAGAAAACAATGTGTAAAAGAGGAGGCCAACGAAGCAAACTCAGACTGACTGTGTTGCCCACCTGCGCCCTTTCAGGAACTCTCATTCCCCGCCCCCCACCCCCCAACTCAGAAGGCCAGCATGCAGCCGCTGCGCAGTAAAGCCACGGCCCCGGAAAAGCCTACTAACAGATGCTACTCTGCCCTTCTGTCCCCAATGCAGCTAGATTCTGACTGGGAAGACTTCCAAATGCAAAATGCACCATGCTGCTACATCACTCCACAGTTCTGTTTAGTAATTCACACTCCTCTTCTTTGCATGTTGAGTCCCTACTGCCTCAGTTTTAGGACTTTTTTTAAAACCTTACCTTGTATTTTTTTTGTGTGTGGCAACAATGTAATAGAGTATTAAAGGAGAATAGAGGGTGAGTTCATAAGAAAGGGAAAACAGAACTGTGGCTGTACCCAGACAATCTTAGGACTAGACAGCAAAGAAAGATGAAACCTGGAGGTTCCTTCCACCAGCAACCACTCCAGACTCTCCCTGGGTCTCCTGTAGAACCTGAATTTCCACAGTCTTTAAATTGCTGTAATTTTTAGACTATGTGTGAGCGCGAGCACACAGACAGAGTGTGCAAACATCTACTGTGTGTGTATAGGGTGTGTGCATACTAAGAAGATGAGGACTGAAAACTAACCACTAGTTTTGGAAACGTAGGAGTCCTAAGTGACTTCAGAACAGAAGGAAACTGACGGTGGGAAGCTGAGAGAATTCACTCAAGGCTGAGGCTGACCTACATTAGTTCCTAAGCAGTTCAAAATAAGAATGAGGTTACATTTTCCAGAAAACATGAGGATAAATAACCCTAATGTCAAGTCACTCCTCAGAGCCTCAGTTCACTCACTTACCAACCTGTGTTGGTGGCAGTCATGTTTCAGGCATGATGCTTAATACTGGAGATACAGAGATGACAAGTGATTTATTCATGTGGGGCTGGAGTGTGGCTCGGTGGGTACAGTCTTAGCTTACATGGAGCCCTAGGTTTGATCTCTGGCATCATATAAACCAGGCAGGGCGGCATATGGTGCCTGTGATTCCAGAATTCTGGAGGTTAAGGCAGGAAGATTATGAGTTCAACATTATCCTTGGCCACATAGCAAGTTCATATCACTGTGGGTTACATTCAGAAGGCGTACATACCTCTGATGATAACTATAGGGGAGTTCCAGAGATGCTTAACTCGGGACAAAAACCCCACATTGAATGTAAACGCCATTCAGCTACTTGCCATCATAACTCCTGGCCCCAGGCCTTCCTTGCCTCAAACTGTGAGCCAAAGCAAATGCTTTCTTCGGTTGCTTTTGTCAGGTGTCGTAGCAATAAGGAAAGCAACTAATGCAGCACATGCAGGCGCCTTCATCCAGAGCCCACTTCTCTGAAAAATAAGAATAATCACAAGAGTAATTCTGCCATTCCCACTAACTCATCCACCAACCAGCTTTCTTTCACAGTTGTGTCCTCTGCCTCCCTTCCAGAGACTTGGATTTTCTTGGAAAGCAGACCTGTTTGAATACTAAGTCCACCCTCCCTTGCCTGGCTCAGGACCTAAGACCAGCAAATAGCCTTTACATCTGTTTTCCTCTGCTTTTCATTCATGTCCTGCATACTGCCAAGCCCAGTGATCAGTTCTCAGAGGTCCGTTCTACTGGACCTGTTTACAGTTCTTAACGTAAATTGGTTCTCCATCCTGTTCATACTGTCATTTACCTGACGTTAGAAATTTTCTTTGGATTTCCCTCTTGCCTCACATTCTTCTTTGCTAGTTCCTCCTCACACATCAAATCTCCAAATGTTGGTATGCCAAGGAAGCTGCCCTTAGAGTCTGTGGTGAGCTGAATAAGTGTAAGCAATCTGCTAACTTCTGGGGGAATGACAGAAAGGTTACAGTTGTATAGTTCAGCAGAGGATGCCAGGAAGCAGCTACAATGTGGGAGAAATGGAGTTTGATATTGGTCAGGTCCCCTCCATGGTACTATGGATGGTGGTTGGAAGGCACATAAGCATGGACCCAAGATTCCCTGGAGGCAGGAGGTAATGCATTGTTCGGTCTCAGAACAGAACTAGAATTTGCAGGGTCAGTCGTTCAGCCCACATGTTGTCATACTAAAAGGTGGAGCTTATCTGGAGCCTTTGCTCCTAGAAGATACTCGGACTTACACCTGTTGCCTAGAAATGGATGTGCCTCACCCTATAACCTCCCTGATCCTTCCTTGGGAAACTAGCATGTTGACGGATGCTAAATATGTGATCTGGGAACATCCTTCCAGCTTCATACTCTGGTTCCCTGGGACCACACGCTGAGACACTTTGCAAGAAATTTACCAGAAGACAGATGGCAAATGCCACGGGGCCTCACACAACTGAAAAGACAAAAGAGAAAACTGAAAAAAAAAAAAAAACAGTCCTTTGAGGACCAGAGCTCCTGGAGCAGGCAGAGAAGTGATCACTTCTCACTGCCCTTTTAGGGGCCTTCTGATGGAGCAACTATGGTCTTGGTGACCCAACAGATGAGCTTGAGGTTTATAGATTAAATTGCCCCACATTTATTCATTCTGAATATTCTTTGAGCTTATTACATTGGCTCAGAATGAACACTCTAAATTTAGACCCAAACTCTTCTGTGTTTCCAAGGGAACTGTAAATTACTTTGTGAACGTACATACAACACAGCCAGCAAAATCTGTTTGATGAAGCCTTCCCTTACACTCAGTGTCAAAGGCATCTAATAAATTGTTGCCTTGCCTAGACTCCTGGACAGTAGCTGACAGCCCAGACAGATTGTCTTTGCTTCTACCATGTCTGTAGGAGACTCTGAGGCTGGGGCTCTCAGCTGCCACAGCACACAGGTCCCCAAAGTCCCACACTGAGCCTAGGGAGGGATGCTGGACACAGAAGAGAGTCAGAATTGCTTATGATGTGCAATCTCATATGGCAGAGCTCAGGCAGCCACCAAAGTTTCACATTCTCCCTGATAGCAAAGACGGAAGAATAAATGACAAAGGGGGGAAAAATGAAGTCTGCGAAGTATTATTTTATGAGGTTAGTGGATCACTGGGCACTGAATTCATCCACAGAAAGTGGAAAAAGCAATGGCCTATACAATATTGAAATTTACTTATTTCTCATGCAAAGAAGTCTAGACATATCCAGGCCGTGGGTTGGTATTGTGGACACACAGTACTATTGTGAACTCAGGCTCTCACAATCTTCTCTCTCAACTTGCTGGTGTATAATTTCCACTTGCAAGTCCTCTGGGCGTCCAAGATGGCTCCTATTGCTGTAGTCATCATGCTCAGGATACCGGATAACAATAGCAGGAAGCTGCAGTAGAAGGGCAAAGCTGGGACAGACCTCAGCTGGTCAGCGCCCTATCTATGTAACCCACTCACATTCTCACATACTCTTATGTATCGCTGTCCCTAGCTTGATCATCTGGCCACTCTGAAGAAGAAATAGTGCATGCAATGAATGTCCCCACATAGGATGTGTGAATGACCCCAAGATAAGATGAGAATGAGTCTGTCAACACCTTGGCTCCAATGCTGCAACCAGGGAGGAGCAGAAGACGAGGGAGGCCTATAATATAACTATATAATACATCATTAAAAAAAACTATGATGGTAGCAAACACAGAAGACGTGAGCCCTAAAATTAAATGGGAGGAAAAAAAAACCTTAGGAGAAAAGGAAAAGAGAAGAAAGACAAGAAGGAAAGAACTAAAGAAGAGTAGAAACGACAACAGAGAATAAGAAAAAGTGGAGAAATAAAGAGAACGTTAAAGAAGAAAGGAAGGAAAGTGTAACTGAGATGTACTAGGTTACCCCAAATGCCAAGCACTTCCTTTATGAATAATGTTTGCTGCATGGATAAGTTTTGCTTTCTTTATCTAGGGCTGTTTGTTTGTTTTTGTTTTGTTTTGTTTTCCTTGTGCTTTCTCAATTGTGGGCTTCCTGCTTCTCCTTATAAACTAAAATGTATTCCAAATTCTTCTCCTATAATGCCTAGAAAATTGGATCCATATTTCTCCATCTTTGGACCACCTTGACTATCAGTTTTCACCAGATCAATACTCAGAGACCTTTACCATAAGGTCAGGTACATCACAAATGTTCACATTGCTGCCAAGTTAGGTGATTCCTCCCAAACCAGCCTCTGCAACAGAATTCCCTGTGCTATACCTTCCACCTTCAACACACAGCTCTTACTAAGACCCCCTCCCCCAGTCAGCAACTTCATCCCCTCTCCATATCTTCCCACAGGATCCTCCATTCCTTACCTATGACTCCTACTTGGATCTTGCTAGTTGTAGCAATGATGTTTCAAGCCTTGATGAAAACATGTGTTCTCACCACCACTACCCACAGCTGCAGAAAGAGCAAGAGGGTAGTGGATCTCTTGTGAGAGCTGGGACTAGCCAGTCGCCTTAACTAGTTACCTGTGGAATAATCACCTGTTACAGAAGCAAGAATTTGTTTTCCTCAGCTATGTGTCCTGGATTTTAGGAACCAGAAAATCATCATGATGGCCACCTCTTTCCTGTATGACTCTGACGGAAGCGTTGGTTCCTCCTCTTCTGCCTGGGATATGGCTCCACTATAAGAGAAACTATAACCACAGGAAGCTTTCCTGGAAAGATGCTGTACTGGTTGGTTTTGTCAAGTTGACACCAACCTAGACATACCTGGGAAGAAGAAATCTTAATTGAGAAAATGCCTCCATAAGATTAGCTGTTGGCAAGCCTGTAGGGCATTTTCTTCATTAATGATTAATGTGAGAGGGCCAAATAAACTCTTTTTTTTCCCTCCAAGTTGCTTTAGGTTATGGTGTTTTATAACAGCAATAAAAACCTAACTAAGAGAGATGCTCACTCCAATGAGATGACTTTTCTTCTGGACCTTCTTAGAACCTATATTAGGGAAACAATGCTAGTTCAACCCTCCACAGTAGGAAGAAGAGAGAATAAAAACAGTGTGCTGTTCACAGGAGCAGCTGGGAACATAAGCTCACATAGAACAGCCTGTGTTCTCAATGTGTTTTACATTATCATCAATGCTAAATGCATTGTTCTCTATACATGGTAGGAAATTAATAATTTTTATTAAATACAGAAAAAAATGTCTATTGTTTATCAACACTACACAGTTGAGATGCAAACCTAAATATCTATCTTTTAAAATACCAAATCTGTGCAAAAAGCATCCAAGGTAGAGTTTCCGATTCTGACGCTTTTCCCGGTTGATTTCCTCTTCCCTAAAGGTCCATTTGATACAGTCCACAAATGAAAAGCAGTTTGTAGAATGCCCATGCTAAATATCATGCAAATGAATACACAGGATGTAGGCCTTATGGGAACTTCACTTTTGAAACAGATAATCTGATGAGAAAAAGTAGGTGATGAGGTCAAACATTCCCCCAGCCCAGATATATACCCACAAAAATAAAGATTCTCAAATTGGACCCCAGAGAGACTTCAAATTGCTGAGTAGAATTAAAATGAAAACTATATATATATATATATATATATATATATATATATTTACAAGATATGGAAGAAACCTTTATGCTGGTATCTTTTTTTTCTCTCTCTCTAACCAAGAGTATTTCAGTGGGCCTTCTTCAGAATATGATAGGTGTAAAGAAGCTTTATCCAGACACAATGAAAAGGAAGTAGAGAAAATATTTGAAGGATTTGGGGGTGAGTATCACAGCATTTTCCAGACACAAAGGAAAAGCATCAACCAGCCCAGGAGGAGTATAGTTATACTCTGCAGGAGAGCAAACACAGGGCCACTACATTACCACGTTGTCCTCTGTACAAACCCATTCTTATGTCCACTTCACAAATGAAGAAACAGATGCAGAAATAACCCAACCATCAACTGCTGTGTTCAGGGTTCAATGCAAACCAAACCTTGAATCTACTCATGAAACCACTATGTGATAGTCACCTCCCTTTTCTCTACTATATTTATAGTCTGTATCTTCATTTACATCTTTATTCTAAATATGCATTTACATCTCTATCTATATTGCTGATTCAGAAATCATGCTTGTATACTAGGTACTCTGAAAATTTCTAAAAAAAAGAAATCTATCAAACTCTGCTGACTTATTAGATTCTTAAATTTATTGGACCTAAAGAACCCCCTTCAGGCACCTTTTTATTTTATTTTTGTTTGTTTGTTTGCTTAGCTTCAATTAAGAACTAGTGCTGTAGAGGGTTCTATAGCATCATGAAAAATAACTTGTTAGGACTCAACTTTGAAAACTAAAGGGTAGAAATTTAAAAAGGCCAGGTTCTACTTTCTTTTTTAGTTCTACCAGTATAAACAGAGATCACTCAAAATCTAGAGGAGACTTGCTCATTTCCAGGTACTAAAACGAGTTGAAAGTCAGTTGGTAAATATGAAAAACAGTACATTCTGTCTTTTGATATCCAATTTGGTGCTTAAATAACTAATGATGGGTGATGTAGAGTCAAACAAAGAATAAACTAAGAGTATAGTGAATATTTCTATGTGCATGAAATGCATCAGGTGATGGAAGAAAAAGCTTGAAATTCTGACAGAAGAGACTTGTATTTGAATTACACTTTAAACAACAGCTTTAAATGTGTCTCCTGTTATATGACCACCATGTAATGTTGTTCCTGATAAGTGTTCAAAAACTATTTGCTGATTTAAGCAAATGCACTTGAGCAATTTATTTAACCACCTGGAGCCTTACTCTCCTCAATATAAAATTAAGATGATAGTAACAATGTCAGCTTCCAGGGCTGTTCAGAAAATTAAACCAGATGATGTATTTGTAAGCAAGTTTTAATTTTAAAGGCTGGTGTAAATATCAGCTGCTAGTCTTGTCATCATCAACAATGATAAGCTTGGCAGCATTTGAAACACAGCCACACCAGTTCCATCAATTCTCTCAGTCATGTCCCCAGTACTTGTACAGAGAATAGAGGATGCTGGCCAACATGGGCATGCAGGAATACATGAGCTACTCCACAACACAGAAAGAGGTAAAAGAAAGGCTAATAAAAGAGAGCTAACCCCTGACCAAATTAAACTTCTGGCAGTGAGGAAAACATCCACTGAAAAATCTTTCAGAGAGCCAGTGAGATGGATCATTGAGTAAAGGCACTAACCACCAAGATTGAAGACGAGTTTAATCCCCTTGATCCATATTGTAGGAGGGAAGTGACTTCTGCAACTTGCCCTCTTACCTCAAGCATGCTGTGGCAAAGCACACACACACACAGACTCACAGACAGACATATACACACAGAGACAGACAGACAGACAGACAGACAGACACATATACACACAGAGAGTAATTTTTTCTCAGGAAAGGGGAGTTGCCCTTGACCCTGAACAACCCTCCCCAACACATCAAGTCACATCAGCACTGAGCACATCTTCATCCACTGAAGCCAAGCAAGGCAGCCAGCTAGAGGGAAGTGATCCAAAAAGCAGGCAACAGTGTCTGTATCAGAGACAGACCCCTGCTTCACTTGCTGGAGAACTCATATAAAAACCAAGCTGCCCATTGGTTACACATGTGTAGGGGGCTAGACTATGCATGCTCTTTAGCTGGTACTTTAGTCTCTATAAGATCCCATGGGTTTGGGTTAGCTGTCTCTGTTGTCCTTTTTGTGGGGTTCTTGTCCCCTCTGGGTTCTTCTATTCTTCCCCATGCTCTGCCCATGTTTGGCTGCTGAGTGTCAGTATGTTTCAGTCTGCTGCTGGGTGAAACCTCTCAGATAACAGTTGTGTTAGGTTCCTGTCTTCAGGCATAGCAAAGTATCATTAATAGTGTTGGGTTGGCTCTCTGCCAGGAGGTGGGTCTCAGGTTAGGTCAGTTATTGGTTGGACATTCCCACAATCTCTGTTCCCTCTTTACCCTTGCACTTCTTGTAGGCAGGGTAATTTGGGGGTCAAAGATTTTTGTGGGTGGGCTGTTGTTCCCCTCTGCTAAGAGTCTTTCTAGCCAGGCAACTCTAGCTTTAGATGCCAACTCATTGATTTACTATTGGGTTACAATTACTGCCTAAAGGTGTTTGCTACCTTGTATATCTTCAAGTTTACTTGTACAGGAAGAATGTCCTTTCCCTTAGCCTTCCCCTATGTTGTTTTCCAAAGACAGACAGACAGGGCATCTGCTAGTAAATATAGGCTCTAATCCAAAAATCTATTCTGTTATAACGCAGTTCTTGGTGCTGGGGCAGACATACCTGGGAAATACAGCTTTAAATAAATAAATAGATAGAAGACAGGCAGACAGACAGACAGAGAGATAAATGAAGGAAAGGGGAAAAAAACATGTTGCCAATACCTCATACCCCTATAAACACCATGATAAATGCTTGGCTCTTCCTCCCAAAGCATCTGTGGCATAACACAAAGTGGCTGTTTCAAAGCACAGTCACAAGCCCTGCAGGACCACAGGATACTTAAGGTTAGACGAGCCCTCTCTCTAAATGCAATAAGATTCCACCAGGTTCCAACCACTTAGAATGGCAAAGGAAGAAAAACATCACCCTGGCCATTTTTGTGTGTACTCTGTACAAAAAAAAATTATTATCTTAACTTTATAAAATATTTTAGCAATGTAAAATATATTATCAAAATGAACTGTACCTGTTTATTTTTACCCACTTAGTGTGGCACCTAGACAATTGAAAGTTGTGTTCGTGGCTCACATTCAGTGGTTTGTACTATATGTTTATTGGACAACATTCCTCTAAAGAAAAGATTTTAAGATTGAGTGACATATCTAAGAATCATAAAATAATTCAGTGAATTAAAATTTATATTCTTAAAGAATGACAGAATAAATAGATGGAAATTGCATTAAGATATTTAATTAAGACTTGTTAAGGTAAGACTTATTCTATGAAATATTGGTTTCAATTATTAATATATATGTACATATATATGCAAAATTTCTATATCAGATACTACAAATGTGTTAGTTTATTACAAAGAGAGTGCATTTTTACAACCAATAGAGCGAAGGTGTTTGAACATTCGTTTCTAAATTATCTGTGATGAGTCAAGGCTTCCTTACATTAGCGCATTCTTCCATGACACCGAAAGCCTATGATTTGTGTCTGACTAGGGAGATTGAAAGAAAAGCCAGGCTAATGCTGCAGCTTTCAAGTTCAGCCCACAGAAACTATCCAGCTTCCCCTGGGCTTGCACTAAATAGCATCAGAGCGGCTCTTCTCTATCTTCTAATCTGTCTATGAGTCACAGAAGTACAGAGGCCGGCTCAGAAATCAGCTACAGCACCAGCATCCAACCTAGCCAAGCACCTACTGGAACCCTGGTAGATGAGTCAGCGAGCCAACACCACATCCCAGCATCAATATGCCCAGTGAGCATCTCACAGGCAAATTAGACCTTTGGTTTCTGGTTTTATACACGAGGGTGTTTTACTTCCTTCAGCTCATTCTTGCATGGCAGGAAGCATTCCTCTGCAGACTGTTTTCGATGTCATAGCTCCAAATTCTCTGTCCTTTGGAGTAATTATATTAGAAAAATGAGGTAGCTGCACCTTTCTGGAGGCTGAATCTCACTGATCACAGCAGGCTCCCAAGGCAGCTTCCTTTGGAGAGTCAAAGGTCCTGTTCCTGGTTGATGTAGGACCCAGAAGCACTCTGCTAATCCGTGATTGAATAACCTCTGCCTCACAGGGGCAGGAGCTGGGGCCATCTAAAGCAGTGGTCTTGACCTTACCCTGTTGATGCAAGGCCACAGAAGCCATGGTCTCCTGCACTGTGACACTTTCTTGCTCTCAATAACTGTTGCCTTGGAAAAGTTAACAGTGAAGCTTTCTGTTTCTAACAACAAGTCTATACTGATGCCGAATAAATGTTAGACTTTACAAGCTCAAATGTAGAGGCAGTAGGCAATGCATGGGGAGAAAAAAGAAAAACACAGCTCATTATTTTTAGCTGCCACCATTGTCACTGGGGAACATTTTCATAGTTTGTAAGGACACTTCTTCAGGAACTGACATTATAGGTTTTTTTCCAACAGCTAATTCTGTTCCCATGCTCATAAATGACCCAAGATGTTTGCATCGAGCATGCCTGTTAGCAAAAGCTCGTTGAGCTCAAGTCCCACAGAGCACCTGAAAGGGCCTTGCCAGATGGGCTCCAGCATTTTTCAGAGTGTATATTTTTAGGCCTTTTGTAAATGCGTAATTTCTACCATGCATTAAATGCTTGAAATAACCACAGAAGATGAATGTTGTGATTACTTCCATGTTGGAGATGAGGAAACTGAGAATCCAAAAATACATCATGTGCACACAGCTACACACCCGACTTCAGGCCTACACAATCCCCAAGCCTCATAGCTATGGCAGTACCTTCTCTCTTACTTCAAGCGTTTTTTGTTTAAATATTTTCCTTTTAAATTAGAATATAATTACTATATTTCCTCCTCTTTCCTCCCTCCAACTCTCCCATGTACCCTGATCACTTGTTGTTGGTTAACAGGGTTCGTCTCTGGGGAAGATTATTTCTCCTGCTCTCAACAGTCATTGGTTGTTTGCATTCTTTGTCTAGGGATAAGGCCCTGTAAGACATTCCCCTTTCATGTTAGCAGGAATTGATTATAGATGTCTTGTTTGTAGATGGGCTTCCCAGAATCACTTGTTTTCTGCATTTTGACCAGTTGTAGTTTTCTGTAATGATATCTATATGTTGCAAAGGGAAACTTTCTTGATGAAGGGTAGAGCTACAGTTATCTGTGGGTATAAGGATAAATATTGGTAATAGTAGGTTCTCCTCTCAGATCCATGGCCACATGAGCCTGAGGGAGCTGCTTGGGTTTCTAGTACTAGACATGATTCCCTACCTGTTGAGGAGGCCTTAAGACCAGTTAGACAGCTATTGGTTACCACCAAGACATGACTGCCACTATTGCACATATAGGATTATTGTGACATTTTGGTCATTACTATGATTCGTAGGTATCATAGCTAAGTAGGACTATTACTTTCTTCCTTTTCTTGGCAGCTTGCACACCACCTTCTGGCACTATAAATGCTAGTCCTCAGAGAGGAGGCTCTCAGGTCAAATCCAGCTTAGCCCCTCACAGTGAATGGTATCTTCAGCAATAGGGAGATAATCAAGGGCAAAAGCAATAGTCTATATTACTGGGGAGTCTCTTGGACTTCCCTGAACAATAACTCAAAATAGGGATTCTCCTGCCTGGCATTGTGACTTTTGTTAGATAGTCTATCACTCTTGGGGGGAACATTGCCAGCCCATTGAGTATTCTTAAAATCAGGTCTTAGAAAATCCTTTAATAAGCCCCAAATGAGATCCACAAACCAGAGCTCTGAGGTATGTTTATCTCATATAGGGTGAGAATGCTCTCAGAATTTCACTAGGAATCAGAATGCATCCTTTCCTGGATACAGGGAGGCTGGAAGATGGATGCATTACTTCCAGAGCACTTGGGTTTGACTTACCCTCCGGGGTCTTTGAAATGGCATTTGTTGCTTGGTCTCTAAGTACTTGAAGATCCTCCTAAGCACAGCTTCAATCCTAACGAGCAGTTCCCATCTACTCATAGCCACATCCCTTTCTAACTCCCTTCAAACCATATCTTCTCTGTGGAAACCAATGACCCAGAGTGGAGAATGGGAACCCGAGGACTTCCTTAATTTCCAAAGGCTTCTAGCTGCAGTCATTGCTGCTGAATGTCTCTTCTGCAAACCCCCAGGTCCATCTGTTTGAGGAACCTTCTGCTCAGGTTGGTCAGAAAGGACAGAGTCCTAAAGGGACCATACCTTATCTTCTATAAGACTTTCCCTAATACATCTGGTGCAGTACATCATTTCAATTGGACCTATATATTATTGGGTTATATAGCACAGCTAAAGTTGATATAATTCTATACATAGTTATCTCAATAAGGAGAAATGTAGAAAAGCTTGTTACTCTATCAATACATGCTAAAGCTTTACACCTGGCAAGAAAAATGGAAAAAAATATCCTCTTACAGAGATCTGTGCAGCTCTCTCCTGCTGGCTGACCAGGACTAGCTTCTGTCTAACCTACTGGGCTCTTTGCTCAGCATGGCTGGCGATGTAAGCCTGCCTTCTAAGCCCATCTAAGCCCAGAGTTACCTAGGCATTACTTCCCTAAAGATAGGAAAGTCAAAGAACTTGCTAGTTGAAAGCATCAGTTGTCAAAAGTACACAGTTTCAATTATGAAAATAAATACAGTAAGAAATATAAGGAAATACACCAAACTTAATGACTTTGGCTGGGCCAGGATCCTAAAACACACAACCTCTTCTATATGCTGCAATGAATATATGTTGTTTTCCTAATCAGATTTTTTTTTCCTTTAACAACATAAGCACACTGATTCAACTTCATGCCATCAGTGCCAAGATTCTGGCACATCAAATCCCTCAACTAGTGGGCTTTCTAAACTGGTTGTCTTGGGGTGCTACCTCTTCTTTTTATTCAGATCCTTGAGGCTCTAATCCAGCTCCGTGATTATTAATTGATCTTGCCATCACCTTGGAATTGCTGCATTGCTGTCTCATGCCATGTTCTGTAGCTATAAAAAAATTCAAGATGAGAATCAAAGTTTACTTGGCTAACAGGAGCAGTGCCCAGGAACTTGAGAGCAGAGAACAGACTTCTGCTGGCGTTTGCCACAAGCCTCTTCCTGCGTCACCACACAGGTGTCCCAAGAGGCATGTTAGCTCCATCTTTCCCCCTCTTCTTAAAAAGCCACAACTGCCATCATGGAGCCCAGCCCCCATGACCTCGTCCAATACTAAACCTCCCAAAGCCCTACTTCCATGCAAATGTGGGGATTATGTTTTCAGCATATGACCTTAGGTGATCACATTCAAAGCACAGTGCATTTTCTTCTTCAGTCCTGCCTAGGCTCATGCTGTCATCTAACTCAGGACAAACTCATGGCACAGAACTCTGATGCTTCCCTCTTAGCCTTACATGTAGCTGCTCTAGCTGAGTGAGTAGCTTCAACCCCTGGTGGCTTCTTAAAGTCCCATTTCATCCCAGAGCGCAAGAACAACCAATGAATAATTTAGGAGTCCTTGGAATTCCTAAGGGATTGTGGTCTTGATCTACGTGCTAATCAGTCCCATTTAGAAAGGAGAGTAGACTTTCCTCAGGGTTGTTAATCATCTCCATGAAACCATGTTCCCTCACTTGTGGGTCAGGAAGCACCACAGCACCACAAATGGCAGCAAGGGATTTGTCACTCAAAGTTACCCAAGTATCTTCAGTTCTGCTCAGTGAGATGATTAATTTAGAAGACAGTGATGACTCACTGTCCCCCTTGCACATTCTTTAATGCTGGTGCTAAGAGAAGAGGGAGGAAAGATGTGTCCACAGCTGGATGTCCCAGGAAGAACTCTGATGTACAAATCAATAGAGAACACATGCCCTTTTATTTTTATCTGTTAACAGCTGATCTCACCTTACTGTCACTTACAAGCCACCCATCATCATTCATGTAATAAAATACATTCATATGTTTTTGACTCCCCAGAAATTAATTCCCATTTCACAGATAAGGAATCTGAGATTCAAAGTAGTCACATGACTGCCCAAGCGCATGAAACTGGTATACAGAAATGACAGAAGAATACAGACACTAGGTCTCCAAAGCACAGTGTTCTGCCCACCAAACAGGTCACTCTGAAACCTCCCTGAGGCAGCCCCTTGGAGGTACCCATCAGCAGACAGCAGCCCCCATCAAATACAAGGGCAAAGAAGACAGAGATCACTCCTTCATTTCTGAAAAGAAGCAAGTAAATCTATGGGAGACTGACAGGGCTGAGTAATCAGAGATACGAGACTTTCAGTGAAGATAGACATCTATCTGATGGGTAAAGACAATTACGAGCTGTGGGCAGTCCAGCAGTTACCAAGGTCAATAATAAGCCATAGTGTGCTGGGCAGCAGCAATCAAAACAAAAGTGAGGGAGGAAGACCTGTAATCCTCGAGCTATCAGTAAGGGAAGCTGGATTGGAGTCTGTAGGACATGTTGCACCCTAACAGTCAACTTTGCTGATGGCTAGCAGGACAACATCCTGGTCCTCTCAGGTTACCCACATTCGGGAGCACCCCCCACCCCCTTCACCAAACCCTTCCTATCAGGGCAGAGAGGCGCATTTTTTTAACAGGGGCTCATCCAAGATCACCTAGCCTTTTTTTCCTACACTTTATTCACTTTGTATCCCCCCATAAACCCCCCTCCTCCCCTGCCAATCCCACCTTCCCTTCCCCTTCTCCACACATGCCCCTCCCCCAGTCCACTGATAGGAGAGGTCTTCCTCTCCTTCCTTCTGATCCTAGTCTATCAGATCTCATCAAGAGCAGCTGCCTTGTCTTCCTCTGTGGCCTGGTAAGGCTGCTCCCCCCTCAGGGGGAGGTGATCAAAGGGCAGGCCAATCAGTTCATGTCAGAGGCAGTCCCTGTTCCCATCACTATGGAACCCACTTGGACACTGAACTGCCATGGGCCAATTTCAGAAGCGGGAAGACAAATTGATAAGAATAGGTAGGATGCCCTGTAGGTTAGTCTGACTGAAAATATATCATTGCACTGGGTATAAGAGAGTGGGGAAGGAGACACTACACATCAGACTTCAGGTGCGGTGCCAGATGCTGGGGATAAAAGAGACCTCATTTATGGCCCTACCCTCTAGGGAGCTTTCCTTCCGGGGAAACAAACAAGTCTGCAGATAGCTGCTTTGATAAATGTAGTAACAAGTTCCGCTGGAGTTCGGAAAGGGAAATGATTGTCACAATTTGTTTTTCTTTTATTAAAAGTCCATTTCCCAGCCTACTGGAGCATCACTTGAGATGCAAAGACTTTGGAAAAAAGTGTTGGAATCTTGGTGCCCACATCTAAGGGCTCTTGTGATTTCTGCACACAAATCATTTACCCTACCAGTGCCTCAGTTTCTCCAGCTGCTAAATTGGAACAATAAAATGGTGTGTGCAGTTGCTGTGAGAATTAAATGAGCAAATATTAAAAAAAAAACTCTTGAGGACAGCCTGTTATGTGCCTAGATTATGCATGCGTCAGTCAAAGAAAGCGCCCCTCCCCCTGCCCTCATAGTGTAGGTATTGCAGGAGGATAGAATTCACAGGCTTTGAATCAGCAATTCTGTCTGATAGGTTTACCTGGAAGGTGACGAGAATTTTCCCTTTCTAAATCAAATGCAAAGCCAGCTATGACTCCAGAGCTTCAGTCTTCTAGGAGATGCCCAGTGATTTTTATTATTTTAGAGAAAAGCAATAAATATTTATTGCTAACTTAATACTGTAGATTTATCTTGCAAATAAAAAGTTTGGATTATTCTAGGTACATTGGTAGATCTAGGCAAATGGAGGTATAATATTCCAGAATAATCTAAGGACATATCACTGCCCATTTCATAATTATCTTCAAACACAACCCCTGATAAATAAGGCATAGAAATTTGTCAGAGCCATTTTGGGAAATAACTTACCTTCTCTGGGCCTTGCACTCAGTGAATCGAGCAAGTGGATGCCTTGCTCAGCAGAGGGAGTACCACACTAATGATTTCCCAGCGGGAATCCTGTTTGACAATGCAAACAAGGATAAAAAAGATAGCTTTTCCCATTGCAAACTCCCAAGGAGGAGCCATACTTTGAGTTGTTCCTAGGGAGATCTGCAAGCCTCTCAGGGCATAGTTCTACAATCTGGAGCAAGAGTGTTGTTGAAGAAATGAAAGAGAGAGAGAAGACAAGATTGCCCTCTGCTCTGTCAGATGCACATGGGCCTAACCAGCTTAAGCCTCCACCCAGGCACCGCTGCATCATATATCGGGGATTTAGAGTCCTCCCCATCCTTACCTGAGCCAGCTGTTCATTCAAGCACCTAAGTGTCCTAATAGTGGAAAAAGTGAAGTCTGAAGTTGTTGGGACTTTTCTTTTTTTTTTTAATGTATAAGACACTTTCTTGCTGAGATGTAAAAACAGATAAGATTGTGCTTTTGTTTATTTGTCTTAGTGTCACTGTATTGTTTTAGTCTCCCTGTGAGGTCAACAACGTCATAAAAGACAGCAAACTTTTTAGAAATAGCAGAGATTGACCTCAGAAAGCTAGGTTTTTTCAGCAGTAATTTCATGATATGTTATTCATAGGAATGAGCCTCCCTTACTCATCTGCAATGAGGAACAGTTCACTTACTCTGCATTCTACAGGGAACTGGTCAAAGGACCAACGAAGTGGATGTGAATGAAAACATCTTGGAAACTCTTAATGAGCTCCACAGATGCCAGGTGTTCTCCTGCTCTGACTCATTTTAATGGTTTTCAAAGGGGAAAGGTAGACAGATCAATGTGAGGGAAAATGCTGGGACCTTTTACAGCCCATGAATCTTGCTCTCTGCTACAACATGAAGCCACACTGAACCATGTCCACTGTTAGGTTAGTTGACGGCTGTTGTTAAAGTGAAAATGTCATGGTTATTTATGGTTTAAGGCCTACCTGTTTCCAAATAGGTTTTCAGAAAGCATTAATTTATTGCCAGTATTGTCTGGTATTACTTTGGCATTTGACTAACAGAGGAAGGGAGGACACATGGAAGAAATGAGTTTTTAGCAGAGCCGAGCTAGGAAGAAAGACCTGGGTTTAAAAGCCCTTCCCAGCAAGTGGAGGCAAGTTCTTGACATTCATGGTTGCTCACTGAGGGCACAACATATAGGTCTGCCAGTCTTCAAAAGGGCAGGGGGACTGCATAAGAAATTAGAGGAACGGCCATGTAGAGAAAAACACTGCCCTTGAACCATCTTTGTACCTTTCACTAGGGGCAAAGCCAGCTCTAGGTGATCTCTCTGAACAAGGAACAGGGACTTTATCCCCCTCCTCACTGAGTTCACGATGGGCAAGGCTCTCTCTTGGCAGCATAGGAAGCTCAGAGTAAAGGAGAGACTAGAGGTGAAGAGAAGCCATGCGTGAGCAATGAGAGATCTCCAGGACTGTAGAAAGGGCTCAGGGATTGTGGAGGAGCAGCGAAGCCTGGAAAGGAAGGAGAATAAAGGAGAAGTAAAGGTACTTGGATATCAAATTATTTCAGGTGAAAGTCGCAGTCTGCTTGAAGCATTCTGCATCCTTGTAGTGAACAATTTTTGTACCCTATTCCATTGCACAGGCACACTCTGAGGCTTCTGGATAGTTGTCACTTACCAAGGCCTCACTGGCCCAGCTACACTCGGGGCTCACTCCATGCCATCTGTTTACAACTTGTCAGCAAGGCGGTGCCCCAAAGCTAAACGGCCAATTCTTGTCTTTGTTCAGATCAAACACATTTAAAAACCTAATATTGTACAGTACATACTTAGGAATTAACAACTAATAAAAATGGTATTTAATTCCTCAGGTGCCCCCTTTTGAGAATAATGAACAAAGATGATGTGTTGCACCTTAATGGAGACCAAAATGGTTATCAGAAAGTGAGTGGGAGAAAAGGAATTAAAGAAATTATGTACCTTAAAAACCCACTCCCTAAAATAACGAGGAGGGCTAATCTGAACTTTACAAATTAAGTAACTGCAATTTTTTTTTTAAAAATCCTTTTTCAGTTTGGAATTTATCTTTGGGAACAATTGTAAGTGCAAATGTCACTGGGCTTCTTAACCATGTGAGGTACTAGGGGAAAAAAATGCCAATGACTCATCAGGCCCACAGACACAGAGAAAATTCATTTATTTATTTCTTATTCTAAAGTTAATTAATTTTTGTTAGCATATGTAAATTGTACAAAGGGATTTCATTAGGACATTTCCATGCTTACATATATCTTGATTATATGCACCCCGTTTTCTTTCTTATCCCTGTCATCCCCATTTTTCCTTTCCCTTTCGTGTCCCTAGCAGTATCCTATTTAGTTCCACATTCTGTCCTCTCCATCTTCTGATAGGAGAGAGAGCACGTAAAATAGTTTCTCTTTGTGAGGCTGACTTAATCTTACTAAACCAGATGATCTTCGTTTCCGTTCATTTTCCTACTAATGGCATGATATCATTCTTTATATGGCTGAATAAGCCTCCAGGTAATCTTCTGAAGACACGAACCAAGGTAATCTGACATCTTAGTCTCTTTACCTCTGAAAACAGACACCCCAAATATCCCACAATTCCAGGAACCATGAGTATTGCTGTCCTCATTCTCTGCACCTCTCATTTCATGTCTTTCATTACACCCTCCTCCCAAAATTTTTAGTTTTATTCAAGCCCCAGTTCAAAGTTTGCCTTTCCTGTTGACTTTTCTACAGGTAGTCTTATAGTGAGTCAGAGGCTGCCTGCTGCTGAGCTCCTAGAAAAAATTTCAGTGTCTCTGACATGGTACTCACCATGGTATGCTGTTTATCCTTGCTATGTAAATGCCTTCTCTCCAGACACATGGGGAGTTGCCTGACACTTCTCTAGCTGGCCCCTGGCATCTCTGATGGATCCTTGCACACTTTCTGGCACGCAACCAGCATATAACTAAATTTAATTAAGCAAGTTGTGCGCTATACACCACTACTCTCAGAGCTTCTTCAAATTTCAAGTAGAAAATGATTATGTTATTTCACGCACTAGAAGGCATGCTTCACCTGCTTGTGTAGTTTCTGGGTCAGGATGGTGCTATTTCATGCTCTAAAAGGCATAATTTACACAATGAAGTCAATAACTCCCATAGACCAGTACAGCCAAACTTTAATAAGTTGCCACCGTCAACACTCAAGTCATCTGAAGATACTAATGGCAAGCCAAAGTGAGTATAATTATTCTGGTTCCTGCTAGAAAGATCAGCTCCAAGATAACTACGTCATATAATTGGAAACAGCATGAATTTGATATGTGAGCTTGTCATTGGGTAGTTTCCAAACAGATGAATTTTTGTGGTATTCTAGATATGGGTAGATATCATTATTAAAAGTACCTTCTCCTAAGATTTGTTTTTCTAAAGAGTTTTGTTATCTTAAAAATCAAGCAAATCAGTTCCTATAGTTACATTTATAATAATTAAAAGTTGCAATCTAAGATTGGCCTCCAAGACCCTCTAGTCCTTGCACATGAGGCTCTGGAAACACCAATAGTACATAACTGGCCCCTTTTCTGATAGGTGTGCACAGGCACACATGCACTGGATTTTAAGCCTTCGTGAAGACAGAAGCTGATGCCTCTGGAGGCCAGACTTCCTTGCGTTTAGTCTTGGGGCTCTAATTATTTCTGCTTACTATTTTTGCCCTACATACTTCACAGCTCCTATCCTCAACCCTTACATCTGGATTGAGATACTGCTGCTTCCGGAAGCCTTCTCCCACACTGATCCCTACTTGTTGTGGGTTGCTTATTAAACTTAAAATGAATGATCTTCAGTTTACTACACTAAAATAGAGTACCTCTTGTTCTTTAGGCTGTTATTTATCTGGTTACCTCAACTAGATTATACATTCCATGAAAGCATAGACTGTGTCTTATATTCTAAACCAATTCTTCAATCTGTTTTAAGAGGAATCTTGGACAGAAAACGAAAACCATAAGTTTAGGGTGGAGGATGGCTAGCAATCTTTTTTTTTTGCAATAGAACTTCCTTCACAGTTTATTAAATGGAGAGAAGATGAAAGTAATGTGAGTCTTCAAGAAGAATAATTGAACAGCAAACGGTGACATGCTGTTCTCCAAGCTGAAGAAACACAGATGAAAAATAGTCATTAATGATAGAGAAAGGTCAGGATCTTAAAAGAACATTTGACCAAAATGGTTAAGATTAATTAGCAATTCATTATTTATGCCCTACCTATTTCTAAAGGATGAGGGCAACTGATGGGGGAGGGAGGCTGCACCTCTGTTACTCAATGAAAGCCTGAAATATGGCCAGCACTTCAGCTGGCTCTAACTTACTGTGGGCAACTGTGTAAAGCACCCCCAGACTTAAGCTTCACCTATGAAGTAGGAAAAATCCTCTCAGTGCAGTGATCGTCAAACGGGCCATACATAATATAGAGGCGCCGGTTGCTCTACCGATGTTATGAATTCTCCAGAGTCTATAAAACTGGATAAATGCTTACCTAAATAGGATCTCTATCACCCCATCCTCCCCCCCTCCCCCAAAATTACAAAAACCCTGATATCATCATAAAAATTTGAAGCTGAAATTACCAGGCAAGTCTTTCTGTCTGCCACAGAGGCCAGAAAGAAATGTGTCCCCAGTAAGAGACTTTGCCCAGCCCTGCCATTTGTGTTTTGAAGCAGGGATTCTAACCTGAGTGACCTGCCCCTCTGGAGATTTTGATCACTCTTTGCATCATTCCCATGATTGCTATTTCAAGACTCCATTTTTCAGATGAAGTAGTAGCTGCTCTGGGAGGTCAGGGCAATTAGAGTTCTCCCAGATAGTACAAGATGGAGCCAGAGGACAAGAGCAGCACCCAGATTCCTCTCCATGCCACTGCAGTACCTGTAATCCATGCTGACACAAAGCCTGATACATACTGGACTCCAGACATGTGCCAACCAATGAAGGTGGATCCACTAGATACGGAACCAAAGACTCTTCCTTCAGATTCCCACCTATGAACACATCAAAATGTATGTTACTAGGGACGTTGGGGAGCCAGGCCCGCTGGGAGGCAGCGCCTCAACCAGGCCCAGTGTATCACTTTACCCCACCCCTAGCCCTTCTGTCAGCTCCAGGCCAGCCATGGAGTCCTGTCTGCTGGGAGTTTTCTGCCCTCAGGTTCTTTTCAGAAATCTGACAGGCCCAATAAAGGCCCAGTGCTGATGGAGACAGCCAGTTTTGCCTTCTCCCAGCAGCCCAGCTCTGCCACCACTGACACAATGGGGCCGGCTGTAATCATATTACACCCTCGTCTTTCATAATTACCCTCTTTCCCCAGTGACAGAGCATCCTAACAGCAGAGAGGGGACTATTTTTAAACCAATTCTAACATACAGGAGCAGTGGGGGAGGGGGAGCACAAAAAGTGTCATTTTTCCTACAGATACGCTTCTGGTTTATAAATCACCCCTAGGGATTAAGTGGAGACTAAGGTTGGCAGGAGCTAGAAAATCTAAGCAAGAGCACTGGCTACCCATTCCTGGGAGAATGCCCTTTCCCTACCTACCCAACGACCTATACACCCAGTCTCTCCTGTTTTCACCCTGAGGTCCCTCAGCCCACCATCACCTTTGACCAAGAAGAAAGAAAAAGAAGGGGGAAAAACCAGATACAAGCTGGCTCCTGGCTGCTTCTCTCTCTCTCTCTCTTTCTCTCTCTGTCTCTCTCTCTCTCCAGCTTTCCTGTCCCCAACCTCATCCCTGCTTCTGTGACCAGTTCTTTCCCTCCCTCGCCGTGTCTGTGAAAGCTGATGACTCATAGAATGTTTTTCTATAACCTTCAGAGATCTCTTCAGTGTGAAGAAATAAATCCAGAGGAGGAGGTACGAGAGGGGCAGGGAAAGAAGAGCCATGTCAGAAGGACTTTAGGTAGTAGAAAAGTTTCAACCCCGGCAGGGTGACTTGGCCTCCTCATAGACCTCCCTAGAGACGAGTGAGCACCTCATTAAGTCAGCAGTAAATCAGCCTTAAGGACGATCCTGTTATCCACCTCTTACAAATTGCCCGGAGACACCTCTGGTACTGGCCATGATAATTATATTGATAAGGAAGCTGGAACAGAGGAAATAAATCAATAGAAGCACATGACTTCTTGAGTATCAATCTATCGAATTACTGCAACTCCTTTGCACTCTCATTTGTTGGGTCATTGGCTATCTATCTTGCTCACAACTGTTAGAGTGCCATTGAACCTGGGGGGTATTATCTACCCCTCAGGTTTGTGTTTTGTCATCCTACCTGTAGAATTCCTGCCCGTTTCTCTTGATAACCAGGTTCCTTCCTAGTTCCTTCCCTGTCTTCTCTTCTTTGCCTTCTTCCTCTGATTTTCCCTCCTTTTCCACTGCCTGGGTCTACCAGGCAAGTACAGTGAAATAATGTCACAGACTGGGTAGTTTATAATAAACAGAAATTTATTTCATGCCATTCTAGGGGCCAGGAACCAGAGAACAAGGGGTTGGCAAATCCTGAGTCTAAGAGTTCATTCTCATCTTATGAGGTGCCCTCCAGCTGCTGAGAGATATCCCTAGAAGGTCTTTTATAAGAGACACCAAGTCTACTTATGGGGACTATGCCCTATGATCCCAAATACCACCACTCTGGATGTGAAGATTTCAACATAAACTTTGTGGAGGTGAAGAGAATGCAAACATTCTGACCACAGCATCCCTGTCTCCTACCACACTAGTCTTTAGAACTAACTGACCTCTGGGTTCCCATTTTTGACCCTTGCTCACTTGCCTGACCACCACCTGACGTATATGAAGAAATAAGGAAGAAAGGAACCATCTTTAGAGAAGAGCTACCATGCATCTGGCTGCAGTAGGTGTGCCTACCACTTTACACCAAGGGCAAGATGTGGTTTTCAGAGCAGGTGAGGCACCTTGAAAGAAGAAAAACCAGGCTAATGCCGCATTCCCAGGTATGCTGCAGCAGGCTGGGTATTCCTAGAAAATTTTACAAAAGTAATGATGACCCACCATCAAAAGTAGTGATGACCCACATGGACAAAATCAACCTCCTGCATAATGGCCAGCATTCTCGATAACAATGAGGAGTAGGAGACAGAAGTGGAGGATGAAGCCAAGGGTGGGAAGCTTTCAGGGGCATAGAAAGAAAAGCCACTTTAAAATAATTATTGACATAAGTTTGGAAAAAGCTAAGGGCCTCTTTGGTGAGCAGGCACTTCATGTAGCTTTGTTTCTGCCCTCTTCTGCTGGAGCTGACTTTGGCTGGAGCCTTCCTCCTCCATCCCCCACCTCCTTTCTGCCTCATTCTAGAAAAGCCGCTTAAGAGGAAAGCAGACCAACAGTGGTCTGGTCAACCGTGGTTTGTACCTTGTGAGCTTCAGAGGAAGTTCAGAGTACAGAAGGAAGCTAAAAAGAGCTACTGTACACCAAGGTCTGGCTCTCTGTAATGGCTGGCAGAGCCAGGCTCTTCCTAGGAAGGGGCAGGTTTAAAGCTACCTTCCCCCTCGAGTAACAAAGTTTATTGGTGGGAATTTTTTCCCCTGCTGCTTAGGACAAAGCAGAGGTTGGGCACTTATAAATCAAAAGCCATCAGAAAAGCTTTCCCCCAAGGAGGAGAGACTGAAGCAATTTCTAGGGAAACAGCCTGGATTTGTGGAGAAAACATTAAACTAAAAGTCACGGCTGTCAAGAAGCCCTAAATCTGAACCCGGGAGAAGAGAATATTGGTAATGTAAGAGTCTTTTCATGAGAACAGTATGTGGCCGCTAATTAAGCTGGTTGCAGAACAGCAGTGAAGACCCAGGCTCCGGTCAGCAAGAGCTGGGCCCAGCACCAACTCCTCTATTCATTAGCCATTCAGTCTTGGTCAAGTTACTTGGCCTTTTCTGATGCTCATTTTCTCCATCTAAAAAGAAAAAGAAAAAAAAGAGAAAAATCACCATAGGAGTTTACCTGTTGCCCATAGCAAACTAGAGTGATTGATGTTTCATTTTAGTGTGTGGATACCCTCTCCTGATTGGTTACTTCCCCTAAGCAATACTCATGCCATAAATAAAACTTGAATTCCTAAATAGCACTCTAGCTTACAAATGTTACTGCAAGAATAAATAAAGTAGCACAAGGTGCAGAGCCCTTTCCAGTTACCATTGGTGTTTTTTTATAGGTTGAGTATTGTCCCCCACCCCACATCATGTCTAGGTTGAAATCCTAACTAACAACACCTCAAAAGGTGGCCCTACTTGGAAGGAAGCTCCTTACAGATATGGCTAGCTATGCTAAGATGAGGTCAAGCTGGAGTAGGTTGGGTCCCCCATCCAGCACAGCAGTGTGCGCGTATCAGAAGATTGCCGTGCGAAGACTCAGCTATGCAGGCAGACAGTTTGTGCTGATATCTCTACGAGGCAAGAAATGCCAAGGCGTACAGCTCAGAGGCATGAACAGAGCCCCTCAGAGCTCTGGGAAAGAGACAACCTTGAAGATAACTTGATTTTGAAGTGCTACTCTTTTAGGCTGCCTGTTTATGGGATTCTGTCATGGGTAAATTCCTTAAAACCCACTAAGACTATGAAATTGTAAACTACCAGGAAGATGTTTAACCCTGCTAAATTTCTCTTCCTCAGATGACAAGATTTGCATTCTTTCAACATGCTAGTTACCCAGAAATGATCAATTATGGGTGCAGTTAGGGCAGACAAGCCCCTTGTTTATTTTTCATTCTATATTTCAATTAATAAAGCCTAAGTTTAAAAAAGATTTGGGCTTACAAAAATTACTCAGTTGAGTTATTTACGTAAGTTTACTTATTGACTAAAATATTGACCATTTTCTCATACAAAACTCTAACTTTCCCTTTCTCTACAATTTGTAGTGGCTACTTTGGACCTGAACATAAAATCTAGCATCTTTCTCCCTCATAATTTCCCTCTCAGTGGTCCTTCTTTTTACTTATGATATCATTTATTCTTTTACTTACTTCCTATCTACAATTAACCAAAAATCTATATTAAGTGCTATGGAGTCTTATGTTACAATTTCAAAATTTCCATAAGAAAATATTATTCTTCAATATCAATGTGAGTCAGGCAGACAAAGTTTAGTTAAGAAAGATAGCAAGGCCTTGTGTATGTGTGAAGGACTTTTGACAGAGCGATGGTGTAGTCATTACAGAAGTACAGGAGGGACATCCAAGGATGTAATGCCTGGAGCAACTCAAAATAGGAAGATAAGTGTAGCCCAAGGTTAGAAGGGCCGGGATAGAGCTTACAGCTATGGGGTCAATTTAGTTTAGACATGTCAGTCCATCTATTCCCAAGGTAGACTTGCTTGGTTTACATGTAACCAATGGATTGGTATCTCCCACAGTATTTCTGGGATCTCATCATCGTTGTTCAAGGATTAACTATGAGCTGGGCTTTCCTGATGCCAACTAGTAAGGTATTTTACATGCCTCCGAAAACTCAGGATAATCTTTAAATAAGAGAAGAAGCAAATGTTCTGCAAACTGTATTTGTTTATTTCTGTCAATATTAGGTACTGTATATGTATTCTAAAATAGCAGAATAACCACTCCAATTCTATAAAATTGGTTCCATTATTTATCTCCACACTACAGATAGCAAAGCTTAAAGAGAGGTTAAGTGCTCTTCCCATAGATAAACATTTATGAGGATGAGGTTTGAGCCCAGACAGACTGGCAGTCTCAGCAGCTGTGATCTGCCCTGCTTCCTCTCCATATTAGAAACGGGGACATAAAATAATACAATATGTAACATAAGAGCAGAATAATAAGATATGATCTTCATGCTGGTCACTAATACCTGTTATTCCTAATTCAATGAAATCTTAGACATTGTCCAGAGCTGAAAATGAACAGAACAGTAAGTAATTTAGGGTTAATGGAGAGAGATTAAATGAATTGGAGAATAATTCAACCTTTTGCTCACTGAGCATTTACTCATTATATCATTGATGTATTTATTCTTTCATGCATCTGCCCATCCATTCATTCAACAACTAAATGCTGAGTACCTTCATGTCCTAAATGCACAGCCACAAGATGCAGATGAGACATGGTCTGACTTAAAGCAATTTAGCAAGCCAGGCAGGAAAATCAGGCACAGGGAGCCTGTGGCCTAGCACCGCAAGCACTACAAGAAGGGTACTCACGGAAGAATGTTAGGAATAGGACAGGAAGGAAATTATGAGAGAAGGATGCTTCATGGGAGAAAAAGAAGCAGTGAACCACGCCCAAGCAAATTTCCTAAGTTTAGTGGTTTTGAGAAAGTTCTAGAATGTACAGTTTCTGTAAAAAGACAAGAAAAAAAATGAACACTTACTTAAAAAGAAAAAAAAAGAGTCTCATGTATCCCAGGCTAATCTTAAATTTGCTATGTAGGGGAGGCTGGTCTTGAACTCCTAATCTTCCTGTCTCCACTTCCCGTAGAGTAGCAATAAAAATGTGTGCCATGAGTCCAAGTTTGAGCACTCAAAAATAATAATAAAAAAAGACATTGAAGCACAGTTGTTAAGAACACAGGGGCTTGGGATCAGTCTGGCCAGCTTTCACATCTGAACCCTTCTAGGCAGAAATTGAAATTGCTTTCCTATAAGATGAGACTCTCCTAGGGGTCGAGTAAGATCGTGTGTGCGTGCTCAGTGCCACCTGTGCCCTGTGCACAGCCAGGGAGTATTAACTGACATTCACCACCTTCCTCTCAGGCTCACAGTTACAGCTACTTGGCCCCTTAGTCCTCAATCTTCTTAGTAGCTGTGACTTCACTTGAGAACCGAAATGTCTGAGTCTCTTTTTTTTTTTCCTTTTACACAGGGAATGGAAAGGAAATATAATTTTTGTGAAACTGATTTTTATTACTGTGAATTTATTATACTGCATGGTTCTTGGTGACTAGGTAACCAACGGAGGAGCTAATTCATTATTTTAGCAATTTAAACAGGACCTCGGAAGAAAGGCACCCTGTGGTCACAGAGCACTGGGACTATGCTAATGAGAAGATTAAAACAAAGCTCAGCTCGGCTCACATCGTCCCAGATAGATCACAAATGTACCCAGGGATAATTAACAATCACAAACTGCCTGGAACTACATTATTTGGCTGGTTGGTTATTGTAAAGTCAACCTGTATTGAATAGGTGAGCTTAAAGGAGTTGATGGATATGTTATTTGACATGGCCATTGAGGTCCCTTCATAAATATTTGAGGATACATCGGAGTGCCCCTAAGTTTTTGTTGTCCCCTACTTTCTAACTCTCACTTAGAAGTGAAGAGAGGCTTTGAGCTGCCTTCAGTGGAAGAGGCTGTCCACAGAGCCTCCACTCCTGGCATGTGTTCTAGAAATTCCTTACACACTGTGGGGGCAGATGACTGTATTCTGTGCCCAAATGACTACGTTAGTCTGACGTTTCAGTGCTGCAACAAAAGACCAGGAAATACAACTTCAGGGAGGAGGAACTTTTTTTTTGTCTCATGTCAAAGGGTTCAGTCCATCGTGGCAGAAGGGCGAGGCAGAGCAAAGCTGCTTACTGCTTACATGGCGCCTGGGAAGCAAAGAGAAGACAGAAATGTCTGGGGATAAGATATGCCCTTTTATTAGTCATTGTTCAATTGCTGTGAAGAGACACCATGACCAAGGCACTCTAGTACAAGAAAGCATTTAGCTGCGGTCTTGCTTACAGTTTTAGAGGTCTAGTTCACCATCATCATGGCAGGGTGTATGGTGGCATGCAGGTAGGGCTGGAGCAGTAGCTGAGAGCTACATCCTGAGCCACAGGCAAAGAGAAAGAAACTCTGGGCCTGTTTCAAAACTTCATGAGTTTTGACAAGCCCACCCACCAGTGGGCTTTTCCATTTCCTCCAACAAGGCCACACTTCCTAATCCTTCCTATCTTTTCAAATAGTACCACTCCTTGGTGACTAAGAATTCAAACATATGAGACTATGGGAGCCATTCTTATTCAAACCACCACAATCATACATTTGCATCATGTCATGCTGCAAATGTATGAATCCATGGAGGGATTAGTCTCTTATGAAATCAATAGATTATGATGCCTCATGGTCTAATTCTCAAATACCCTTTAGCTGTCAATCCAGCTTTGGGAGGGGGCCATTTGAAATTAAAGTCACAACAATACCCTTATGTAGAAGGACTGTCCATTATCAAGAATCCTGTCTTTGAGAAAACAAAGGCCCAGCTTACTGACCTAAAACCATTGTCTCTTCCCACAGCCCCAGAGAACTTCTGTCTATATATGCTCTAGCTTTACAGAGTGAGAGCCGTGGTGCCCAGGTATACATTACAGAGCTCATCTGAATGCCTGTGTTCTCTTGCAGATTTCTGTAACTCCATGCTGGCTATTACAGAGAGATCTTGAACCAAGCTCTGGCTGAGAAGATGGTGATCGATGGGGAAACAGTGGTCTTGAAGAACATGCTCATTGGGGTAAACCTGATCCTGTTGGGATCTATGCTTAGGCCTTCTGAGTGTCGCCTGGAGGTGACCACAGAAAGGGTCCAGAGACAAACTGCGGAGGAGGATGGACAGGCTCCCAGCTACAACACATCCAGCAAGGAGCATCCTATGGTCTTCAACCACGTGTATAACATCAACGTACCACTGGAAAGCCTCTGTGCCTCGGGGCTGGGGGCCTCCGCTGAGCAGGAAGTGAGCTCCGAGGATGATGCTCTGGCAGAATACACAGGCCAAACCTCAGACCACGAAAGCCAGGTCACATTCACCCACAGGATCAACCTCCCCAAAAGAGCCTGCCCATGCGCAAGCTCTGCCCAGGTGCTGCAGGAGCTACTGAGCAGGATTGAGATGCTGGAGCGGGAGGTGTCGCTGCTGCGAGACCAGTGCAGCACCAACTGCTGTCAGGAAAGCGCTGCCACAGGTAGAGTCTGAAGAGCTTGCAGCCTGGTCCCTGGTGGATGAGGAGAGAGCTAAGAGGAGAGGGGGGTGGGATGAGAGGAAGAAAAACCCAGCATCTCTTCACGGGGCCAAAGAAAAACATGCCAGGTACATAGGTCCCAGTTAATGTGTCATCTGTAAGATCTAAATGCAGTCATTGCTTGGGGATTTGGTTCAGGGATTCTCACCACCACTTACCCAGTCCCAGTTCAAAATATATTAACCTGATTTTGGGGGGGGATGAGTCAGGTGATGGCACCTCGGCTCAGCACTGCAACTTTGATGGCAGACAGGGAATCTGATGTCTGTCTTCATTCATCTTTGGTTTTCACAGGCTGTTGAGTTGATATCTGTTCATGTTAACCTGACTGACTAGAGAATGTGGCGCTCTGTTCACTCGCTCACAGCCTTTCTCCTATCTGAGTCATTAAGGTCTCAGACGACCTGGCCCCATCTTCTCCTGCAAGATGGAACTTTTATCCTGATCCACTCGATGAACACAGGCATGTGTGTTCACACACACAAACACACACACACATACACACATTGTATCCTTTCTCCAAAAGGCTGAGTGGGCAGTGGATTTGCTTCTGTCTTTGCCCATCTGTTCCTCACTGTATGTGTGATCAAGACTTTAGAGTCAAACCCTGAGTTCAGATCTGCTATGCTACTTCTGGCTTGGGATCTAAACAAGCCATATAGCCCAGGCCTTTCCTTCCCCAGCTACAAACAGTGACACACTAGAGCAATAAGGAGCTATTAGCTATTTGCTCACCTAGTCAGATGGGAGCCTGGCTCCCAGTAAACATCAAATAAGCAACAGCCACCATAAGCTGTCCCCAGGTAGCGCTGTGCCCTGCTTTCTCCATCCGAAAGATTCCTCAGGCTCATGTAGTTCAGGTCCTGGATGACAAGAAACAGCATCATATCATCTTGGGTGCAAGTGTTCATCTCTGTAAGAACCTGAGTCACTCTTCCTGGGACTTTGCATAACCACACTCTGGCTCAGCCACATTCCTTTCTGATCCCCCCCCCCACACACACACACCCAACCTACTATGGACAGTGTCTTCTGGGCAGTTAAGTTACTTGTAGGGAACCTAACCTAAGATGCTCTGAAGGTGATCTGTCAGAGGACAATGGCCCAGATCGTATCCATCTTTACCTCCAGTGCTAAATTAGGCATAGACAACTGCACTGGGTGAAAATATTTATTAAGTTGAGTTTGTAATAAACTAGGTCATAGTTAGCTCTCATCTCACTAGCACCAATGTGATAAAGGGATGAGTTTCGGTCTCTGCTCACCCCTCCCCAGTACCATTTAGGAGAGGCTACTGCTGCCCTTTGACCTTTTCCTTGGGCTATTCTAGGACAACTGGACTATGTCCCTCACTGCAGCGGCCATGGCAACTTTAGCTTTGAGTCCTGTGGCTGCGTCTGCAACGAAGGCTGGTTTGGCAAGAACTGCTCAGAGCCCTACTGCCCACTGGGCTGTTCCAGCCGGGGTGTGTGTGTTGACGGTCAGTGCGTTTGTGACGGCGAATACAGTGGAGATGACTGCTCTGAGCTCCGGTGCCCAACAGACTGCAGTTCCCGAGGGCTCTGCGTGGATGGGGAATGTGTCTGTGAGGAGCCCTACACAGGCGAAGACTGTGGGGAGCTACGCTGTCCCGGGGACTGTTCAGGGAAGGGGCAATGTGCCAACGGTACCTGCCTGTGCCAAGAGGGCTATGCTGGCGAGGACTGCAGCCAGCGGCGATGTCTGAATGCCTGCAGTGGACGAGGACACTGCCAGGAGGGGCTCTGCATCTGTGAGGAGGGCTACCAGGGCCCTGACTGCTCAGCAGGTAGGAAGGGGAGCATTCTGGAGCTGGCTCCAGTTGCCTGGAGGGGAAGGATGGGGGAAGAGGTTGGGCAAAATAATTCCCGGTTTGGTTTGTACTCGTGTGCTCTCCGCGGTAACTGCTTTTGAATCTGTAACAATTGGTGAGGTCACATTCAGGATGAGATCTGGATGCCCACCCCTGACACTAGAACAAAGACAATGATAGCAGGGATGGCAACACCTTAAGGTTCTTACATACTACTGGTTTCTAAGGTAGGGTGGCTGGCGTATTAGCTCATTCTCTGTTGTCAAATAACGCGAAAAACACTGGGGCGATTTATAAAGAGGTTTCTCTAGGATCATAGTTCTAGAAATTCAAGACAGAGGAGCTATATCTAGTAATAGCCTTCTTGCTGGCAAAGTAGTACAAGGAGTCATGTGACAAGAGACAGGGAGCGTTGTGTATATCTGCTTATCTCCTTATTAAGCTGTTGGGCTTCAATCATGGGGTCCACTGTGATGACCTAGCTAGTCTGACTCACTTCTCAATGACCGTATCTCATCAGTTTTTACTCCTTTGAATAACAGAATGAGCATTAAAATTTAACCCCTGAAGCCTAGAGGGACATACACAAACAATATTCAAATCACAGCAAGTAGAAAAAGGTCACGGGACCATGATAGATAAGGCTGGTCTTTAACTCATGAGGGGCCATGAGTTGTACCTGCTTCAAAGTACCTTCCTCACCCATTACTCTATCTCAGCATCTTACAACATTGCTTGAGGGAGGATGGCTCCAGTTCTCTCTGGTTCGCTTACAGATTGCAGGATGGGGTTAATTTATGAAATTGCCAAGGAGCTGACATTCTAACAATTAGTATAGAATATTAAACAGATATGACTCATTTTGTTCCAGATGATTATAGCACAGACAGGAACCAACTCCATATGTAGCCTGCATTGTAGAAAATGATAGAACAGTTGTGTCCTGCCATGGTGTTCTAAAACCTAAATCCAGGAGTGAGGGAGATGGAAGTATTTCATGGGGCTGGGGGTGATTTTTATGTTTTTCCTCCAAATCATACCATTTTCATTGTTTTTCTATTGTTTGTCTCCCTTCAACTAAATCAGTAACTATTGCTGATATGTCTGTGTGTTACAAGTATAGATTAAGTAATTGATTTTTTCTGTTATGATCTCAGAATACCTTCTGGGAATTCCTTAAATAAATAAAAAACAAATAACATTTTTAAACTTCCTAATTGAGCAATACTAGTAATTTCTAAGGGACAAATCCTGGGGAAGCCAGCTTCCACGGCTTTCTGCTGTTCAGGCTCTGTGTATGTGGCTTCAAATTACACTCTTCTAAAGAATTAATGGCAACAAAGAGAGAGCAGTAGCTCACTGCTTAGAAAGAAGAAAGAAGTACCTTTAATTCTTTCCCTGTGTTACATCTCTTCTATATTCAATTGTTTCATCTAGCTTTTCAATTCTGTTTACTGAGTTGAAATTCCTTTCTAAAAGTATTGTCATTATACCAATTATTCCAAATCAAAACGAAAGCAGAATTTAGCTCTCAGTGCTTCTGAATCCGAAGTGCTAAGATAAATGCTGCAAGCCTAAAGTGTAACCTTGTTCCTACGAAGAGCATGAGGTTCCCTTGAGGTCCCATCAGAGGATGGCAAGGGTCAACTTGAGTCTAGCTGTTTAACGTTTAAGCACACATGCTTCTTACTACAGTCAATGTTTGTGAATCTACTTATACTTGTCATGTTCTAGACATACTTTTCCATGGGCTCAGGTCTATTTGTAAAATAAAACATGACAAAGAATAACAAAACAACTTGATCTGATCCAGCGTTCAAACTGATTTGGAGATGTGATGTCTTGATTGCATCAGGCAAGATTCAGCAGCTGTTAATAAAGCTGCTTCTGGGTCAAGTCCAAACCTAGCATCCATGCTATCTCTGACATAACAGCTATGTGCTGCTTGGGGAAGACGTCTGCAAACCCAGATAAATGTTCTTTACTGGTTCAAAGCCCATGAGGAAGGACAGTTGCATAATCTCCATCTGTTTCTATAGCAACTCTGGAGTCCTTCTCAATGCAGGAAGGACTCCTCTTAATGCCTGCCTTTAAAACCAAATGCCAGAGGTCTCTTCCAGAAAGGGATTTGGGTCATTATCTAAAGTGCTACTTTACTAGCTCTTTGTGAAGAGCATGTAGGCGTGGAGCTTATTTACTCACTGTTTGACGTTTCTGGCCAGGTGCACACAAGACAGCTCCCAGGAGGTGTGTATGGGGGTGCAGAGGGGTCAAAAAGGTGAAAACATGGACAGCTACAGAGTACACTTCCTTGTAGGTCACCATTTTTCTTTGCCAGGACATGGAGAATAGCTGTCCACCTTGTGAATTTAATTATGAGCCCCCCTGTATCCCAACATCAGGACCATTGACAAGTCGACAGCAAGGCCATTATAGTTGACTCCTAGCCTTGATCTTTGCTTACGGTATGGCAATGAGTCTTTCTGCCCTGTCCTCTGCCCATGTAAAGATAATACAACAAAACCTTCTGAGTTTTAGTATTCAAAACAAGCTTTAGAAACTGCTTTGAGTTTCTTGTTTTCCAGGTTTGGAAAGCAGCAGTCAGAGACAGGATTTTGCTAGAACTAACAGCTCATTAAGAACAGAGTAAGAACTCTGCTCACCTACCAACTTCCAGTATTCTCTAAACCCTTTTGAGATGCCAAACCAGAGTCGAAAAATAAAATCATTGTCATCAAATACACAAGAAACAGTCTTTTGACATAAGTGCTGAGACCAGCAAATGGTTTTAGCTTTGTTTTAATGAGAAACACCCAGAGTCCTTTGTAGTTCTTTGTGCACATACTTCCAGTTGCAGTGGTCGGTGCCGGAGCTGGTGAGTAAGCTGTTGAAAGCTCCCTAAGAGTGAGCAGGAAAAGGTTCCCTGGAACTCAGAGAGATGTGTAGGCATTTATCAGCATCATTGTTCAGCTCTGTTGAGACAAGCTGTCTGACCTCTGTCTGGCTCCTGGAACCGCTTGCTCTCTGAAACAAAATCGCAGCCTGGAACTGTCTCCCAGTGCGCTCACCAGGTGCAAAAGTGATGCATGATATGAAAAGGAAGCGGCAAAGCTGCTTTGGAAATGAATAGGCCTGGACCCTTCAGCCAGTCTCTTCCTTTTCAGCGCCTTGCTTTTCCACAAGTCTCAAAATGAAAGCTGCAAAGAGAGGAAGACTGCAAAAGCTTGGCACTTACCACACCTCGCTGCACGCATCGCTTTTGTAGCTTGTCCTCTCTAGTTCGCTCCTGTTCTGTGATAGTGATGGCTGACATAGTACTCCCAAACACAGATGACAGCAGATGCTGTTCTCTCGGTCAGATGTGAAGGCAGTGTTAACTGCCTAAGATGAGGGGGATGAAAATTTCTCTGCTTTTTTTTTTTTTTTTTTTTTTTTTTGCTTTAAGATTTTTAAATGCCCTACTTAGATCAACAACTACTGTCATCATTAGCTGCTTTTCTGGGAGAAGGACAAAAAAAAAAAAAAAGGAATACTAGTCCCACAGCCTCTAGGAGTTGCCAGTGACTTGAAATTTGGAGGAGCCCTGTCAATAAATCTCAGAATAAAGGTGTTGATTCATAAGAGGCAGTGCAAGATAAAAGTCTATTGAATACAGACTTTTTTTTAGGTCATTTGGACCGTTTCTCATGAAGCTTTTATATAGTCCTTGGAGGGCCATGCATAAACAAATGAAGATAGCAGGTACAAAGTGTAGCCATTTGAGAGCTTGAGAGTCAGTTCTGCTCTGCCTCAGTTCCCTGGATTTTGGTTCATCCCTGTGCTCAGCCCTCATCTCGTGATGTTAGGATTATTCTTCCTACCTGAACCACCTGCCAGGGCTGCTAAAAGGGGACTTTTAATTCATTAAATGGTTGCTATGTCTGACATACTTTACAACCGAAATGTTTTATAACTGTAATCTAGAATTATGCATTGGCTGATAGTGTCTCTAGTGTCTGATAGTGTCGTTGTGCCTGGGTTCAAATTCTCCCTTCTGTGTTTGCTTGCTGTGTGCCTCAGTTTCCTTATCTATAAATAAGGAGTAATAATAAAACATATCCCGTGGTGCTGGTTGGAAGTTAAAATGGGATAACCCAGGATAAAGTGATTAGTATTTTGCCTGATATATAACAAATACCAGAAAGGAAAGAAAAAAAGGAAGGAAGGAAGGAAGAAAGAAAAAAGCCAAATACTGGCAAGCTTTCTGAGTTTACTTCAGTGTTTATAATGTCAGAGCCATCAACAGTACATTTATGAGTTTAATGAAATTTTATTTATACAATTTTAAGTAATTTAAAGACCTGTGTGGGAATAATGATGCAGAGTTATAATCCCAGCCTCAGGGAATGAGGTGAGGCAGGAGGATTGTATGTTCCAGTAGAGCCTGGACTACATTGTGAGAACAAAGATAAATAAACTGATCAAATAAAAAGAAGGTATAGATTTCCTGTTTCAGATAAGGTTTCCCTTTTTCACTCAGGAGAAACTTTATTTTCTCAACTGTCTTATGCAGAGAATAGTTTAGGGCAAAAGTAAATGTGGCTATTATTATATAGCGTTATTATTATATAGTGTTATTGTACAGTATTATAAATGATATTCTTTCCCATTAATCTTGGATCAGTTAAAGGGCTCCTTGGTTCTCTTAGCCAACAACTTGAGGTTTCCTGTGTGAGCACAGGAGGCAAGCATTCTCCTCTTGTACTTTGCTGCGAAAAGCATCCGGCCTGGCCCTTTTGTTTGTAAAGGTCAAAGTGTGAGATAACCCAGAAGAGAAACTCAAAACCAATGACAACTCTTAAACCAATGGGAACCTCCACCATACACAAACACGGAAGTTAATTATGATCACGTAAATCTTGGCCTGATCTTTGCTGTAATGTATGAGCAAGTCCAATTATAGACACTAAAGTTAGCCTTCTAATTAGTCTTAAAGGTTCAGTGATTTGATGCCCATCCTATGGTGAATCCTCACTTCCCAGAGGAGCTGTACAAGAAAGGCTATTTCAATATGATTTAACCTTTGGCAACTCTGCATAGCATTTGCAAAGCTAGACAAGCGAGAAAAGCAAAGCACTCAAGAATGCTTCCTGGTCAACCTCTCCGAGGTCAAGGCTAATGAAAATTAGTTTGAAACAGTTATATCTGCTTTAGGGCTTAAATGCTGTCCTTTTAAATGGTGTGTGTAAGGGGGGGGGGTTATAATATTCATTAGGCCATGAGAGACAGGACATGCTGTTTTGGCTTCTTATAATTTATAAGAAAAACAGAAATTAGTCTTTATTTCCACTTGCTAAATCAGAACTGGCTGTCAGGACAGTCTGATGGCAGCAATTTATTAAACTACCAAACTGCTTAGCTGGCAGTGTTCTGTGAAGAACCCAACAACTGGCTCCCTGAAGGAAAATAAACAAGTACACCCTCATTTGTAGATTTTGCATGTTTCCATGGTGGAAACACCTCCGTGGCCAGTTTCAAGCCACTTGTGTGAAGTCACTAAACATGAAGTGGAGAACACCTATGCAACAGAAAGCAACTATGTAGCATTTCCACCAGAGATGCAGCAACACCGAAAAATCACCTAAAGGGCATAGTTAATTGTAAAATGCAATGAAATTACTTTAGAGTGGTGGGTCTTAAATAATTACCTACTAGATGAAATATGCTTAATTACCATTTCATAGTGGTTTCGACTTTGAGAATGACAATACCTGTGAACAGTCAGGCAGAATGCCTGAAAATTTGACAGTCTCCTTCACGAGACAGTAAGGAACCAGCACCACATTCACTTATGGCCTTGCAGAGCCTGTCAGCTCTCAGTAAGGAACCAAGCCAAGGAGTCCAACAGAACTCCAGACAGGGAATCAGGGGGTGAGATGTGAGCAAGAAAGTTGAGTCCAGGCTGGGAAAGGCAATCCTCTGAGCTCATGCTGTCTGTGTATTGCCTCCCGGTAGTTGCCTCTCCAGAGGACTTGCGAGTGGCTGGTATCAGCGACAGGTCCATTGAGCTGGAATGGGACGGGCCGATGGCAGTGACGGAATATGTGATCTCTTACCAGCCGACGGCCCTGGGGGGCCTTCAGCTCCAGCAGCGGGTGCCTGGAGATTGGAGTGGTGTCACCATCACGGAGCTGGAGCCAGGTCTCACCTACAACATCAGCGTCTCCGCTGTCATTAGCAACATCCTCAGCCTTCCCATCACTGCCAAGGTGGCCACCCGTACGTACCATCTCCCCGTCCAGCTTCATTTTTATTTTCTCCTACATGAGATCATGGGCATTCATGATAGCAGTGCCTTTTCTTAATTCTCTAGGGATGCCTGCAATAGTTAGCTCTTGGGAGAAAGGGCTTCAGGTGTGACCCATTTTAAAAAGGGTCCACCATGAAACAGGCGTTTCTGATTACAAGAGCTTCCAAATTCAGGTAACATCCATGAATTCTAGAACAAAAAAATATTCTAATTATTGAACACTGATGTGTTACAAGCTGGACTCTGCTAAAAGTCAAGGAAAGTGTGAGATTTATACAGACTTTGGATCTAGTTAGGGATTCAAAACTAGGAGCTTTGAAGTAGAATTAACGAGGGCTAAATGTTACAGGTGGTGAATGCTAAGCAGCATGAGGGGTGAATAACAGTAACAACATTATTTTAAGCCACAGACGATGAAATCTATTTCTAGTAGAGAAGTGGCATAATTTCTTTATGACCATTTACGTTAGCAAAAATATCCTAATAGTCACGTTAGTAATTCAAGTTGAGGTTCTAGAAGATAATTTAGAAAAACCACAATGGAGAAAGTGAGAGTGAAGATGTAGAAACAAAGCAAGCTGAACTGTCTCCATGATTCATGGAGAATTTCTAGAAAGTTTCTATTGTTTCTTTATTACAAGGGGAACCTCCTCTAGATCCTTATCTATGTTCTATATATGTTTAGTTCATCAAAGAAATATAAGAGATACCGGGCATAGTGGTGCATGTCTTTATTTCCAGCACTCAGGAGGCAGTAAATTGATCTCTGTGTGATCCAGGCCAGCCTGATCTACAAAGTGAGAGCCCAGGACAGTCATGAAAACCCTGTCTCAAAATAAAAAGAAAAGAAAAGAAAAGAAAGAAAGAAAGAAAGAAGAAAAGAAAAATATGAGATAACTTACTAAGTGTTAAGTTGAATCTGCCCAAAAAGCAAGGAGAAAGGAAATAACATTTCCTTTCTTTGTATATTTCTGAATTATTACATTGTTAAAAAGAATCTGTATTACTTCCAACTTTCCGAAACTAAGGTGAGCAACTCTGGTGAAAGAAACTTCCAGTAGTTGGGCAACTTGCTGCCCCAGATATAGCACAGAACCGGTACCACAGATGCTTGCACACCTCATAGAGATAGCGATGAAAGGGACTGTGCCTAACTAGATTCTACAAAGAGAACATCTGAAGGATGAGGGCTGAAAGGTACAGCGGAGTAGTAACAAGAGACTGAACAAGGAGTGTGGCCATGGAAACAGAGGCCCTCAGAATTCAGAAAGCCTTTTGGGGTCTGGAAAGACAACTTATGACCAGATAGGGAATGAGAGCTCCGAGCCCATTTTAGATAGGTCTCATATGACAAATGGCATTTGGATAACAAATGCTGGGAAAATTCAGGAAAAGGAAATGTCAAGTTAAAAGAGTTGGTCTCAAGGACCTCAACGAGGTCAAAGACTGAGATCTGAAAGACGCAAAGATAGGGAGGGACACAGACTTAAGTCACCTTGCCCTACTTGTAGGCGACTGAAGTCTTATGATAACGTTGGACTCCTCCATGAATGCTGAGTGTGTGAATCTGCCCACAACTGTCACTGTTTATATCTGACCCTTAAAAAGTATCTGGTGCCTGAGAACTAGTTTTAAATACGTGCAGTGACTGTGTGGAGGCAGGTCACCATCTGCTGCCTTTCCCACTGAGCTGGGGGATGAGTCACCCCATGGAGTGCCTGGCTCCTCTTTGATCCACACCCGTGTCCTGATGTGGTTTCCAAATCCGATGCAATTTACTGTGCCAATTCTGGCCATCCCCTCCTAGGTAACCAAGACAAAGTCATGTAAACTCCCCTGACATTACTTCAAGTGGCTTTCCTATCAGTCCTGCCTTCCCACCAAGGAAGCTTCTCTCTACGAACCTCTCCTCTTCTAGTGAGAATAGCCTGAGAGGCAGCAGTAACACGAGAACAGGCTTCCTAGAGAACTGTGAAAAGTCACACTGTCATATTTCAGGGCCGGTGACTGGAATGCCATCAGGACAAGCATACGTCCACCTCACTAAACCTGTGTGTGTGTTTGTGTGTTTTGGGGGGGAAAGGGATGGAGAGAAAGAGAGAGGGTGGGGTAAAGATCAAAGCAAAACTAGATAAGCGAGGCAAGGGTGAACAAGAGAAGAAAGGAGGGAATTTAGTGTGGATTGTACAGGAGCAACACTCAGTATGTGCCTGTGCTTCCTTTGTATACATAAAGTAGCAAATCCAGACCCTCCAAGATGTAGCGGTTTGAGTCTCTACATTCACTGCACTTCAGATACTGAAGAAAAGCATCCAGTTTTACTCTAAACCTGGCTTATCCCACATCTCCAGTCAGCCTCCTCTGTCACCCTTTTCCTGGGTGTAAAATAAGAACGTGGATATCAGAGACTATCCGACCTCCCAGGAATCCTGCGTGGCATCTACACATAGCATTTCAGTCCTCTGAGAAAGTATTTTTATTCAGTGCCAGGTTATACCACATGAAGAAAGAAAATAAAACATGATTAAAAAATAACATTAATATTTTCTATTATAGACTAGAAAGGACAAAACTAATGATTGCATTTGTTAAGTTTGCTCATGTATCCACCCACACTGAGCACCAGGGCCACATGACAGTGTGCTGGCCCTGCCACTGAGACTCTGTCTGCAGCAGGATTGGGATTGCCCACTACACCTCTCCTCACCCAGGACACCAAGGGAGGTCACAAGACAAAGCACCAGGAAGCGATCTCTGCCCCTGCCAGGGATGGCCATGACATTGCCACCCACATTGCTGTGTTCCAGATCTCTCCACTCCTCAAGGGCTACAGTTCAAGACGATCACAGAGACCACCGTGGAAGTGCAGTGGGAGCCCTTCTCTTTCTCCTTCGATGGGTGGGAGATCAGCTTCATTCCAAAGGTAACACTCACCTGCCAGCTCACACAAGCCTGATTTGGTATATTCATATCCTCAACCTAGATTTAGGGGCAGCAAGGAAGGTATTATCCAGTGTAACTGCCAAAGTTACCAGAGACAGTTGTGAGAGTCTAGGCTATAGGACACTGTTCTCACAACCTGAGCTCAGCTCCAGGCCTTGGGTGATGGGGCATGTAGGAAGCAGTGCCAGGATCCAGCCATCTGCTGAGGGAGCACCAGGGTGTGGAGATCTGGGCTTCAAGTGACCCTGAAAAAAAAGCCAAGACTTCAAAGAGTCGAGTCCTCCTCTTAGCACAAAAGAACAGCCAAATGGAACCAGTCACACAGTCGACCCACAGATAAGTGCAGAAAAAATTAGCTTGTGGGCCTCAGCCTGTGAAGGTTAGAGACGTAAAACATAGTCTTCATTTTTCCTGAATTAGTCAAAATGAATCTGTAATCCATTAAGCAAGTTAAAAGTATCCTAAGAGTCTTCTCTGGTCTTTAAAGCTCTGTTTTATTTTATGACTCCCAGGACTGTGTGCAAGTGGCCAGAGCTGTTCCAGTTTCCAGCATTTGTTGGCTGTGCTCATATTCTTCCTAAGCATCACTCATAGATATGGAGTTCAATGCACTCCTTTCCTCTGTCTTCATCCTTCACCATCAAAAAGCATTTTTTGAGTCATTTATCAGACTTAATGACAACTGACACATTTTTGGCTAACAAGACCGTGCGGTTTTACTGTTCTTTTACTCCAAAATTCCTGCAGCCGTGACTGTTGTAGCTACAAAAGATCTTCAAGCATATGGAATATGAGCCTTCATTTTAGATTGAGCTTTGGTTAGTCTGTGGAGATCAAGACTCAGAGATCTTAAGTGATATCATCTGCCAGGTTTAAGACAAAAACCCCAAGTCTTGGGCTCTATGCCGGAGCTCTCATACTCTTCTGTAGATACAGTCATGTCACTGCGGCTAAATACACCTAAACAGATGTTCTATACAAATCTGTTAGGATAGGTCCTATCCAAGTTAAATGGGTTTATAACAAGGCAGGAAGAATCATGTCCTCCTGCTGCTCAGGCAGGAAAAAAAAAACTGTCAAGTTCTCTTGCTGTACATATAATATATAAAACTTTGAATGAGAGACAAGCTGGTCGGGGCAAGCCAAGATCAACTACATGGCTGCATGGAATAGATGCTGTAATGTATAGGTTGAAGTCACAGGGAGAGAACATTTATCACATTGATTTATAAGATCATGGCTATAAGTTATATATGGAGCACCCAGGTGACATAAATAGAGACCAAAGAACACAAAGGAATGTCAGGGTTACAAAAAGGCCCTCTTCCTCTGCTGTTTCCAAAGCACACAGTAAAAACTTTCTAAGTAGGTAGATGGATAGGTGATAAATAGAATAATGAAGGTAGATAGATAGATAGATAGATAGATAGATACTCATACATGCAGACATGTATGCATACGTACATACATACATACATACAGATGATAGATAAATTATAATTGACAATAAATTATGAATACAACATCTTCAAATTGCTTTTGCAAATTTCCTTTTCTCTACATTCATCTCCTTTCTTTCTTCTTCTTATTTCTATTTTTTTCTTTGCTTCTTTTCCTTTTCGGTATACTTTGCGGTATGAGTGAAGGGAAAACATGACAATGACAGATTGGCAACCAGGGTAGCACCATGAGAAAGAGTGGAGTGAGACAATAGTTCCGGGTTTTAAAACAAATCTGATAATGTCTTAGATTGGAAAGTTACATATATATATACACAGATGTATATATATATATGCACACATACATGTGTGCATATACAAACAAGCACATCATTATAAATAGCAAAGAACATACTCATCATAATCGGTGCCAAAAAGATCCAAAGGGGAACGAATGTGACCATAGAACATTAAATCTCTGACAAGAGTCAATCCGCATCACCGCATGACCAGTTTTTATTGGCAAACGCAGAAAATTCAGGGCAAGCCAAAGAAATGTTCTTGACAATTGGTTCTTATCGAGCCTGTTGGGCGTGTTCCTGGCCCGAAGTGCTTGGCTGGTAATGCCTAGGGAACAGAAGTAGTCTGCTGCTCGATGTCCAGTGTGCACAATTAGCATCGTGCCCCCTCAGCTTTCTTACCGTATTTCCTTCCGAGTGACCCTTCTGATTTCTCTATTCTGCCCCGCTCTCCAGAACAACGAAGGAGGGGTGATTGCTCAGCTTCCCAGCGATGTTACCTCCTTTAACCAGACAGGACTGAAACCTGGGGAGGAGTACATCGTGAATGTTGTAGCTCTAAAGGAACAGGCCCGCAGCCGCCCTACCTCTGCCAGCGTCTCCACTGGTAAGTACCTCCAGCTCTCCCCATGGATGCCCAGACAACGGCCAGGAGTGGACTGCTGAAAACTAAGATTTCCCAGAGAGCCGAGAGGACGTAGGAACATTGAAACGGACTTACTCTGCCAGCTGCTTAGCCAATCATACTCCTTAATGTTCATCCTTGCAAGCTTAGAAACCCCGGGAAACTGTTCCGTGGAGAAAACTCTCATTAATAGTTCCAGTGTGTTTTTACTAATCTCACTCATTAAAAAGCCTCATTTATCAACCTTCTATTGTCATAAACTTTGAAACCAGCAAGAGCCAACTCATTCTTACCCGCTGTAAGTCTTGGAGAAATTTAACTAAACCTTTCCAAACCTCAACCTCCATTGAATTGATATGAGGATTAAGTTAAATACAGTACACAATATAATGAGCGTTACATTGATGAGCGCTTGGTGTACTTGGTGTACACACATATACACAAAACGTGCTAGAAGTCGGAGCAGTAGAAGGCAGACTACATGAAACCAGTTGAGTCGCTGATCAAAGTGACGGCACAAGTTGATGATTCTTTCCGTGCCCGCGGTTTATCTCATTCAGCATCATTATACTTTCAAGATCAATTCATTAATCATGTCGTATTTCACTTTATTGTCCTCCTAGCTGACAAAGGATGTTCAACTTCAGTGCTGTAACTTAGCAACTGTGATATGCACATGTGTGACTCTTGAGAGTTGCTCAAAGGTGATAAGTACCATCTGCTATGAGTTTTCTTGCCTCTCAGTTATTGATGGGGAAGCTGAGATATGGCACTTAAGCAACCTTCCCTGTCAGCAACAAAAAATTAGATAGGAGAATAGTAATACAGTTTTCTCTTTCATAAATAGAAATTGATGTTCTACAGCTCAGTGTCCAAGAGGTTTCCCCAGTAATGGGAACAGGGACTGTCTCTGACATGAACTCAGTGGCCTGCTCTTTGATCACCTCCCCCTGAGGGGAGTGTAGCCTTACCAGGCCACAGAGGAAGACAATGCAGCCACTCCTGATGAGAACTGATAGACTAGGATCAGATGGAAGGGAAGAAGGACCTCCCTGTCAGCAGACTGGGGGAGGGGCGTGGGAGATGAGGGAGGGTGGAATTGAGAGGGGACAAAGGAAGGGGTTATAGCTGGGATACAAATGGTATACACTGTAATTAATAAAACAATAAATAAATAATAAGTTAATTCCCTAGAAAGCCAGTCTTAAGTTCAGAACAAAAGGTTGACCTAAGTAGAAAAGGAAAAAACAGCACTTTGCAATAAAGGAATGTTTGTGGATTAATGGTTCAAACTTAGATATATGAATTCAAACTAACAGCATCAGGTTCTGAGACATAGGCTCAGTGGATAAAGATGTTGAACTTAAAAAAAAAAACCTATTATGGCATTAGCTTATGTTGTATTAGTGCATCAGGCTTCTAGAGTCATGTCTCAAGGTCAGGGTCGGGGGAGATCTGCACTTCTAGTTACTTCTCTCCCATACTGCCAGCCGGGGAAGTTCTGCTTTGATCTGTTTTCTATTTTATACATCCATTTAAGATTTTTTTCTTTTTCTCCAAATTTATTTACTTATATATTGTTTTTCCTAACATATGAGTACTTTGTCTGTATGTATACTTGCATGCCAGAAGAGGGCATCAATCCCATGTGCTTGCTGGGAATTGAACTCAAGACCTCTGAAGGAGCAGCCAGTGTTCTTAACTGCTGAGCCAGCTCACCAGCCCAAGGTTTTTTGTTTTGTTTTGTTTTGGCTTTTTGTTTTTTGTTTGTTTTATTTTTGTTGTTTCTTAAAAGCAAAGTTTCCCTATGGGGAGGAGGCTTGTGAAAGCACTGTTATAGTCAAATGGGCTTCAGAAGAAACCCCGTGGAGGCAAAACCATGGACTGTCCAGAGTGCCGTGGCACAAATCCACTCCCCAACCTTATGCTGGACTCCGAAGATCAGCAATTTGCTAACATGCATTGCTTATTCACTTCTGGAGGATGTTCCTATGACTGACGTAAAGAATGCATTAGCAGGTAAAAGGCTGGGAAGAAAAGATGGTTCAGAAGAGGAGCAAGATCATTCCAGTTGAGTAATTTACTTCCAGAGTATTGAGGACACTTAAAGAAGCAATCCAGCCCTGTCTCAGTCTTAAATCCAAACCAATTTCCAAAATAAAATGCGAAGCACTTTTTGAGAGTTCCTTAAAATTAAAATTAAAAGCTCCAGATTTAGAAAACCATGGGAAAGCTAGGCAGCTTTCAATTAAGAAGTCCTACCTAATGGCTTTGCATGATGTATTAAGTTATAAGAAAAATATTTTTTAAAAAAGAGGAGAAAGAAGAAAAAACACATGCATTCCATTTTTTGAAAGGATTTGTATTTGTTTAGAAATTAGTGCTGCAATTGGAAGCAAGCTACCATAGCCTTGATTGGAGCAGAGCATTGAAACCAATTGACCAACAAAGGGCAGAATCTAAGGACAACAGGGAAGATGGCTGGCTCCCATTCCTGTCTGCTGCTTTTAGGAAACAATCATTTGATTATTTCCTTCTGCTAAGGTCTGACCTACACCAACCCCCTCCTGTGAAGCTGTGAGTCCTCATCTGCACTCAGACTGGCTTTTTCCAGGCAGGCCATTTTATGAATGCAAATACAAGACCTCCTGCAGCTAACGCCCTCTGTGCTACATAATCACATTCTAATATAGCCAATCCATTATGATTAGAGTTTTTGGATCTAAAGAGTTGAAGGACAAAAGCTTTATACGGGTATCTGATTTTCCCTGATGCCTTTTTATTTTTGCTCAAAAAGCTTCAGTTCAAAGAAATGTTCTCCCACCCCTGTTCTCATGGATGAAGAGGCTCACCATTCATTTCATCCACTCAGCACTGAGTGTCTGCTATGTTTCACATGTTGAACATAAGCTAGGAGGACATCTAGCAACCCTGTAATTAAATTAAGTGAAATAAGGAAGGTCTGTGTCACCCAAGAGCTGAAGTGTATGGCAAAGAAACCAAGTAAATAGTTTCTGTTTAAACACATGATTACCTCAAGTATGAAAAATTGAACTTCATATTTAACTCCAAACCAGGCAGCACCAAAATGATCCAGTGCTTTTAGTTGATACTAAGATAAAAGCTCAAATCTGCTTACTAGGAAACAGCAATGGGCTGAGAGTGGGGTGCATAGCAAGCTTGAGGAAGCTGAGGTTAATTTGCGGTAGTTCTGGTGGAGGCATCCATGCTAGAAGAGAGAAGTACTGATTTAAAACCAAGTTTTAGGCCAAGAGTCCAGAGGAATCTATGGAAAGTTTCTTAAACTCACTGAAGCAAAAGGAGATTTACTCGAAGGATATAAATTGTTTCCTAGAAGCCCAGGACCAGAAATATGCCTGAGACTCATAAAGGATTTGAACCATAAAATGGAAAATAACAGAAAACGAGTTACTCTTTGTATCTTCCATAAGCCCACATGGTCACTCATTTCTGCTTGTCTATAAACCCGTGTCTACCTCCCCCTCCTCCCCTTTTCACTTCTCCACTCCTCACTACCTACACCGAATGCTCCCTAAGTCTCAGAATCACACCAGCCCTGGCTCTACGCAAGCTCTCTCTAATGCCAGAGAACTTGGAGGACTCTTTGCATCCAATGTCCTCAGGCTCAGAAACATGCAGGCACTTGTTGGTGGCGGGGGGGGGGGTATGTAAGACACACAGAAACAACTCCAGAGTGGAGCCCTTTTTATTCAGAGGAGCACATTTTCCTGAATGGCATGTTTCATGTCCACACATGTAAAGCCAGATAGTAGTAACTTCTGAATACTCACGATGAGATCTTTGGCAACCAAGATCTCATCATTTGTCCCCAGTATCTCATAGAGCTTTCATCTGGGCTCACTGAAGGTAAGAGCTGGGCAATAAGCAGAGGCCAAAGGTTTCTTCTCTCCTCCTGTGCCATTACCTTTGAAAGAAATATGTCAGGGTCATTTAAGTTGGTCAGTGACCTTCCCCTGCCCAGAGTAGAGAATGCCAGCACCTGAAACTTACAGGCATCGAATGGAGAAAGAGCCCAATGTCCAGGAGAATGTTAGTGTCCATGGTAGCAACAAATGTGTGCTCAAGAAAGAGACTTTCTCTTTTATATTTCATATTTCCCATCTGTACAATGGGGTGAGAAAACCCATCCCACTGAGCAAGCTAGTGTAAGAAGGAAAAGGGTAAAACAAAGGCCAAAAAAAAAAAAAAAGGCTTACTTCTGTATCAACACCCATTTTCTATTTCTCATGCAGTCATTGACGGGCCGACACAGATCCTGGTTCGGGATGTCTCTGACACTGTGGCCTTTGTGGAGTGGACCCCACCTCGAGCCAAAGTCGATTTCATTCTCTTGAAATATGGCTTGGTGGGTGGGGAAGGCGGGAAGACTACCTTCCGGCTGCAGCCTCCCCTAAGCCAGTACTCAGTGCAAGCCCTTAGACCTGGTTCCCGCTATGAGGTGTCTATCAGCGCAGTCCGAGGAACCAACGAAAGTGATGCCACAAGCACCCAATTTACAACAGGTGAGACTGAGGTGGGGAAAAGGACCAGGGTTGGGAGGCAGCGTGATGATGTCATCATAGTCGGAGGACATTTTAAAAAAATGATATGATTCACGGTGGGCAACCCTGTTAGTGCATCAGCTACAAAAAAAAAGTTAGAGGTTTGGGGGACTCAAGTAAAGAGACCTGGGTTCTCATCCTAACTCTGCTAGCCAGATCCATGACTTAATATAACTTCCTTCCTTCTATGAGTCTCTAATTTCTCATTTCTGACATGATAAGTTTGTCCCAAAGACAGTTAAACAACCATGCTGTTGGCCTAAATGGCAAATCTGTGAGAGTTCAGAGAAGCTATCTGTTTCTTAAGACACATTATTGCCATTTACTGGAAAACAGTAGACATTCTCTAAGCCTGAAGTAGCTTCGTTACCATGAACATTCCTCAGCCTTATGCAAAGCTGAACCTGTAGAGTCATCAGCAAACCTTCCAACTGAAATCTCTGGGTCATTCTAGTGATAAGGTTAATTGGTAGAAGATAAGCCACAGACATGGCCATGAAAATGATGCTGAGTCAAACCCATTATAGTTTTTTGGGGGACCTTGCAATAATGCCCACAAGAGAGCTTCATAAAGAGCTTCCTCGAATTGCTTTATCAACATAAAAAAAGCCAGGCCTAAGGGTTTCTGATTCAGAGCCCTGAAGGCTGACTAGCCAGTGGATAAGAATGATAGGCCCCACTCAAGGAAGCAAGGACCTGTGATCAGGTTAGAGACTGAGTTCCTATTAATCTAGGGTGCTGGACTTGACCTCTCTTCCTTGGGGAGGTTATGTATCACGGAATGTTTTTGCCAGGTCCAAGGTGTTCCAGGGATCAAATAAAACTGATAGCATCTAAAAGATCTAAGAATCATTGTCTTGTCCTACTTAAGATGGAGTGAGGCAAAGGTTCCAAGACCATGCAATAACTAGCACACTTTTTCTATCTAGTTTTTGAATTATTGATGAATAAGGCAAATAGTAAGATATATTCACACACACACACACACCCATATGACCTCAATTATAGCAGATAGCTTAGTGTTACAGCTAGACAGATTTGCAAATTGAAGGGCTGGAGAAAACATGGGCTAGCCTGCCCATGGGGAAGCCCTGGAGTACTATTAAGGTTAGGACTCAGGAACAGGCAGAGCTTGGACCCCCTACAGCAGCCAGTCCCACGATAGAGGGGAATGGTGGCCTGTCAGTGTCCAGGCTTTGCTGCACAACTCACCACTGAAGTAATCCCATCTTCCCCAGCAAAAGGGAACAGCCAAGAGCCTTGAGGAGTTCCTCCTATAGAAGCAAGCAAAGGTAGACACTGGTGAGCTTTCCCTTTAAAAACAAGTGTGGACTCTGACAAGCTTCAGGAGGCAAGGTAGAGTTTGCCAGACACTCTTTAAGTTCTTTTCTCAATCCCTGGTACCAAACTCTACTTCCTAGCTAGTGGGCTGTTTCAGTAAACACATCTTGAGATTCCCCAGAAGATTGGGTGTGCTTCTTAGAAAAAGCAATCAAATTATTCTCCTTTCTTCCCAACTAAGGCAAAAAATGTTCATGTAAGAGCATAAGGAAGGATGGTCCTGTAATATCCGTTCTTGGTCTGAAAAGTCCTCATCAACCTCCAATGCACACACACACATCTCACAGACAACATGACTTGCTCAGGCTCTCAGTATCTGCTGTGGGCCACATGTTCTGCATTCTTCTCTTAATTTCAAGATAGTTTGTGCATTTGAAAATGGTTCCTTTGTGCTCTGCTCTGATAAGGAATTTGAAGAGGCAAGAGAAGAGAAGGGGGCTCTCAAGGAGCGTTGATGAAAAGTGAAATTCTTGATGTTCAGGTCGGCAAGGTGGAGCAGCCCTGGTTGGCAGCCCAGGAAAATCCCAACCGAGACAATTACATCCCGCTTCCTCCAAGAGAGCTCCCCTTGAGGGTCAGTTCACTGCAGCAGGATTCTCAGCTTGCCTAGTGGACTGGCAGCTGTTCGGTGGCTGCTTTTCCATGCAGCCTTCAGCCTGTGCCTCACACCCTTCGGCTCCCAGAGGAAAGAGAAAAGTAGGGGTGGGAAGAGACAAACAGCTTTGCAGACGGATTCTCCAAGTCCAGAGTTGGCAGATGCCAGCTGAATGATGAAAGGGTATGCAAACCCTCATGGTAGGGCCCTCAGTCATTTCAGAATTCCGCTTAAATTCAAATTAGGCAAAGTGGTTTTCCAGGTGATGGCTTCGACACTAGGAGCGCACTAATTGCACTGGCAATTAAAACTGAGATTTGCTTCCTGCATGGTGAGTAGGATGTTAGTCTGGGTCTTAGAGCTGCCCTGAAAAGAAGAGCCCTGGCGGAAGCATAGAGGCCAGTAATTAGAAGGAAGCCAGACAAGAAAACCTAGAGTCCCCTACCACTTCAGCAGCCTCGTGGAGACTCTGGGCACGGCTTCCCTACCATGGAGGACTTCGTTCTGAGCATCGTTTTCTCAAAGCACTTAGGCACCAGTGCCTTTCATCTAAACAACCCACACCTGTACTTGGTGCTTCTTATGCGTTGAAAAGATACTAAAGCCATGCACCCCACCTCCCATATGTTTGAACGTGGCTTTATTTGAAAATAGGATCCTTACAGATAGGCAGATTGAGGTGAAGTCATTGGGATTAGCTCGAATTCAGCAACTGTGTCCTTATCAAAGGAGGAAACCAGGACAAAGAGAGGCATGCACACAGGAACATGCCGTATGACAATGAAGGCAGAACAGGCTGGGGGATACCCAAGATGACTAGGAAATGAGAAGGTGCTGAGAAACATGTCACAGACTCCCTCACAGCCCTCAGAAGAAAACCACCCTGCCAATATCTGCACCTCAAGCTTCTAGGCATTGCTTTCCTACTCAGACCCCAAGGTAACAAATACAAACATCTAAGCTAGAGTTTCATTCCCCTCCATCCTCCGTGGTGACCCCATTCTAGGATTCTCCAACAAGTTATTTCACAAATTCGACCTGGAAGCCCTTGACACCTGAGCCAAGATGCCGAGTGACTTCTGCCTTTGTCACAGCTGTCCTGCTCCCTGCGTCACCTCACCTCAGGCAGTCTCAAAGCCCACAGCTAAAACATTTAACAAGCCATTTCTAAAGGCTTGGAGGGAATGAACGAGATTGAGAAGTGGATGGTACGCATTCCATTGCTTGCCATGAACTTTTTAAACATCTTCTGGGGCCACAAGCACTCGTTTAGGCACATAGGCTATAGAGTAAACAGTTAAGAGCCCATTTCACATGAATGACATCTTAGTGTGGGGAGGACTGCATGACCACATTGGGGGGGGGCATGAGATCATTTCAATCATGAGTTTTGAGACAGGGAGTAAAATGGGTAAGACAGAAGGAAAGTTCCATTAGATTGAGTCTACCCCTCTGAGAAAGTGGCACTCTAACAAAGAACTGTATGATCTAAGTCATGCAAGAGCTAGAGAAAATTCCAGGCAAATAGCAGTTGGCTCCAAGGCCCTGTAGTACAAATTAGCTTGATGTGTCTCAAGAATGAAAAAGAGTGCAAGGGTTTAAAAAGGCCTGATCACTCAATACCTAGTCAGACCCCCATTGTTGCAATTAAGGAGCATTTAGCATGGAGCAACCGAAAGTTTTCAGTAGAGAAAAATCTGATCTAATATTCTTGAGACTAGGTAGTCTAGTACCAGTGTTCACAAACCCAAGTCCCTGCAGAAAGGCTCCATTAGCCATCTGTCTTTGCTGGCATGTTTCAGAGACCTGTTCAGCCCCCTCCTACACAGATGTCCTCCAGCTGTTCTTTCTAGACCCAGAGAGAGCATTGGTTCATCTCAGGCCAGTTCTGAGACTTACTGCCCAAGCCCTCATTCTAGGAATGAGTCCTGTTATAATTATTGAGATTACAGACACCTATTCATTTCAGATAAAACACTGTCCCCTTCTCATAGAGTACAAGGCCAATGACCATTAGATTATACTCTGTGTCCTTATTAAAAGAGGAAATCTCTAAGATAACCTAGGCCTAGGTCCCTACCTTAACGCTGATTAATTGTCTTTACCTCTGCAATGGTTAATATTTATCAACTTGACAGAGTTTAGAACTGCCTAGGAGACACACTTCCAGGCACGTGTATGAAGAAGTTTCTAGATTGGGGTAGGACCCACCTTTAATGAGAGTTATCATTCTGTGGGCTGGTGTTGTGGACTGCATCAAAGGGAGAAAGCAAACTGAGTGTCGGCATACGTCCTTCCTCTTTCTCTGCTTTCTGTTGGTGGATGGGTACAAAGTGACCAGCTGTCTCAGACTCCTTACCCAGGAGCTGTGAGCCAGAGCAAAGCCTTCTTTCCTTAAGCTGCTTTTGCCAGGTGTTTATCAGAGCAAAGACAGAAGTTACTAACACAACTTTGACTTGCTTCAGGCCATAAACTCTTTGCCAGATCTTTCCTTTTGCACAAGATTTGTCTCACATGTGTCTGCCCCACCCCATGCTCCTCTATCCATCCAACTTCTGGAGAAATAACATACAGTATATCAAGAATGAACAGTATCCAGTATGATAACACATGCTGAACGAAGACCAAGTTCTCAGAAAAAAATAAGTTGCAAAGACATCCACTGTTCAAGATCCCCCATACCCACACCCACACCCAGTTTACATCACAAAACGGAGGCCTCTGCTTTCTTTCCCACAGATTCACAGCAGTCTCCTCTTCCACAGGAGCAAACGGAGGTGGGCTACTTGCCTGGTGTTGGCAGATTGCCACAGTCTACTCAGAACAAATAAGTGGACCATTCCAATGTTAAATTCAAGCCTCAAGAATTGGAACTATTTTGGACTTTTTAAGTGACACATTTTCAAGAAAACACTTTCTTACACTACAAGTTCTCACACTGGTCCTCCTCAAATGAGCCTGTGGAGGTGGTCAGTCCTGGGGAATAGAAGTCACTCTCAGAGATAATGGAAGGAAATGCCAATAGTCATGGGAACTCTTGGGACCCTAAAGGCATGCATTTAGGTGCCATACTGTTGGATCCAGGAAGCTCACCAGAGATAACGATCAGCCAGCCATCCAGTCTTTGACACCTACGTTTGTACCTGGTGCCATGCTGTGGACTTCATGTGCACATCTAATCTATGCAACAACTTGGATTGCTTTCCCCTTCCCAGTCCTAAGAGCTTGAAAGAACTGTTTATGGTCCCATTACTGTAGGTGTCAGAACTGGTTCACACTGAGGCCTGACTCCAAAGCCCACACTCTTCTCATTATATCACACTCACTATTCTTGTTGTAAATTTCCAACCTGCATGCCTTTCAGTTGTATCTATACAAGTAAACCCATGGGAAGACACCTTAAAATCAGCCATCTCTATTCCATTTTAACCACTTGGGGTTGTCTCTTGTCTTCTCCTACTGGATTATCTTCTGTCTTGCTTTTAAACTTCTGATATTAATCAGCTCCTTTTCAAGTTTCTATAATGCTGTTTGAATTCTCAGATGATACAGAGGGAACATAGAAGTCATTGAAGTCTAACTCCAAATCATTTGACCCATCCAAGGAATTGTCATGGTAGAGCCAAAAGGGAAACAGCATCTTCAAACTTCATTCAGCAATGAGGCCGAGGGTCAGGAGATTATTAAAATTCAAGATGTACCACAGGTGTATGAGATTATGTGCGATGTTGTTGATAAATTTGCTTATTTTTAGAGATTGATGCTCCCAAGAATTTGAGAGTGGGTTCCCGCACAGCAACTAGCCTTGACCTTGAATGGGATAACAGTGAAGCAGAAGCTCAGGAGTACAAGGTTGTATATAGCACCCTAGCTGGAGAGCAGTACCATGAAGTGCTGGTCCCCAAGGGCATTGGTCCAACTACCAGAACTACCCTCACAGGTGAGTAAGACTTGTCTTTAGGATGGTCATTGAATCTGTATGCTCACAGCTCTCTCCTCAAGTTATTTATTTCAAACTACTCCACTAACAAGTCCCACTGATTTCATACGTTAAATATCTAACACATCCTCAACTTTAGAGTGTATAGCTATCAATCATTCTAAATTACCGACATCTCTTCCTTTAACCATGACAATAATCCCTTACATTTTTTTTAGCTCAATCTACTCTTTATCTCAGCAATATTGGATAATTTCTCAAAGTACATTTTTATTATACCATCACATTATGCATACACCATAGGCATCTAGTACTGCCTTCAGGGTGAACAGCCCCCAAGGCAAGCCTGTTTTCCTCTACTTTCCCCCTAGGCTACTTCCTCTGGGTTCCCTGGTGGTCTCTATGCTCCTAGCCCATAGGTCTGCATCCTCCATTTCCTCAAACACACTGGTTTTCCTGCCCTGGGGCATTTCTTAGCTCATGCCAGATTCTCTTTCAGCACCAGAGTTTATATGCCACCTGATGAAGAACAAGGTAGTGTAGGTCAAACAGACCTACACTCAAACAGTCACCCCTTCACTATTCTGCCACTTGTGAAGGGGATTTGATCATGACCCTACACCAAATGCTCCATAGAACATGGTTGAATTCAGGGTTTATCACAATGCCTATCACATACTGGATCCTAGATCATTACTTTTTGCATAAATGAATGAACTAAGTTAATGAATAAAACTGCAAAAACTTAAAATGAGAGCCTGCTCATGCATTCTATGTCCTATAAAGAGTTTGAGCTGTGCTAGAAGACAGAAAGGAAACATTGAGTGATTCTATGTATTTGTGGATTTACTCACTTACTTTCTAAGACAGGGTCTTACTGTGTACCCTGTGCTGGTCTCAACTCATGATCCTCCTGCCTCTGCTTTCTGAGTGATAAACTGTGAGCAGCATCATGCTGGGTAAGGGATTTTAAGCAAGTCAATGCAATGAGTAGGTATGTACAGACTGGTCAGGAGTCTGCTGGTGGCATCAAAGAAGAAAAGAAGGTATATGGATTGAGGCAGTACCCTATTAACACAATGCCTGGTTGGAGTTGGGGAGGTGTTGACAGATCTTGGGGGGGAGGGGAATGGGACTCAGTCAGTCACGACTCCTCCTAATCTATGGCATACCCACCCAAGAAAGTATACCAGCTGGACTTCACCAAAAGGTGGGTACTTGAAGTGTGCCGTGTGGTTTTCACATTAAGGATGAATGGCACAAAGTGCTTGTGGGCCAGAGGCTGCCCATGAGCCCACAGACTTTATTTCACTTGTGTCTTAGCTTGCAAAAGCATTTGCTGTCTACTAGTCCAGGGTCTCAGCAAGAATTAGAATAGTAAACAAGAGCACATGATCAAAGCTGTTTTCCTCCTGAGCTGAAATCCCAGACCTCCTTGCCAAATGAAGTCAGTTAAAGTAAACATTAAAGAACACCCCCTCCAAACAGATACACAGCCAGAAACACAGAGCAGAGTTGGGAAATAGGCTGGTAAAGCAGGTTAATGGGGAGGTGGGCATGGAAGGGATAGCAAGCTGGTGGAAAGGCCTTGCAGAGAGCTGGCAACATTGATTAAAAAAAAAAATCCCCTCAATAACAACAACAAACCCAACTGGTAGAGGAAGAAACAACACTTCTCTGCCTAGAGCTACAGGCTGATTTTGCAAGTAATACTTTTACAAAAATGGTAGCTAATTGGTTGGATAGAACCTACACCGTAAAATCACAGAGAAGCGATCATAGCCTGGCTATTACACCCCACTATCAGGAGGAAAACAACAAGAAGACTTTGTATTCACTGATTCCAGTCTTACCCCACATATCTGTAGCTGTGAGCTTTCCCATTGTATGGATGAGAAAGTCGAGGCTCGGGAAACCTGTATAAGTTCACAATACTAGCAAGAGACCTGATGACTCAGAGCAGCTTCTGAGTCCCAGTGTAGAGGCTTTCCTCCCCTGGCTGCTGCCACTGAGGAAGTAAAATGTAAAGGGCAGTCCAAATTTAAGTTCCAAAGACCTGCAAAGGAATGGGAGATTTATTATTGAGTAATGGGCTCAAATGGGGTTGACATGTTGTGTTTGAGTCATGCTTATAAAAATACATATAATATACACACATATATGTATGTTTGTATGTGTGTATATATATATAATATACATCTCTCATAATTGTCTTAAAACGTTCACTGCTGGGGAGTTTTATAAATCTAACCACTGCATGATTTAAGAAGAGATTATAGGCATAGAAGAAAACCAAGTACACTCCTTTTCTGAGACTAGTTCTAAGGATCACTGCTCTCTTACTACAGTCTCTGGGTGAAAGAAAGGCCTAGGAAGGAGGGAAGAAAAAATGGGAAATGATTGATCCTAGTTCTACATAATTGTATGTTCTCACTCGTTGCCCTACTTGGACCCTGAAAAGGAGGCTTTCTCATCTTTTATGCCCTGTATGGGTCTCCAGAAACCTCTTATTACACTTGGATCCAAACTCATCATTTTCCATGTGCCTGGGTCAGCTGAAGCCTCTATTTCTTCATTTGTAAGTGACAGTGTTCACCTTACAGAACCATTGTGGAAGTCACTTATTTTTTTATTCTTTTTAAATAATAAAATATAACAAAATAGAATAAGATAAAACAAAAACTATCACACCAGAGTTGGACAAGACAAACAGAAGGACAAGAGCCCAAGTGAAGGCACAAGAGATTCACTCATTCATGTGCTCAGGAAATCCATAAAAAAACACTAAACTGGAGGCTATAATATTCATATATAATATTAGTCCATATGTAATACATATAATGTGCAGAGCCAGCGACAGACCCATGTAGGCCCTGTGCATGCTGCAGCAGTCTCTGTGAGGTCATATGAGCTTTGATCGTGTTGACTTAGAGGGCCATGTTTTCTTGGTATCCTCCATCCCCTCTGACTCTTACAGAGTCATATATTTAATGAGTTCATGTAGCGCTTCTACCAGGGGGACAGTAAGTAGATGCTGATAGTGGAGGAGAAAGGGGATGCAGAGGTCTGTCAGCTGATGGCTGACTTAGGATGTCTTTTTTTATTTTTTATTCTAATGTGATTCTTCCTTTTTTAAATTTTTATTAATTACACTTTATTCACTTTGTATCCCCCCATCAACCCCTCCCTCTTTCCCTCCCCCTTCTCCACACATGCCCCTCCCCAAGTCCACTGATAGGGGAGGTCTTCCTCTTCTTCCTTCTGATCCTAGTCTATCAGATCTCATCAGGAGTGGCTGCATCGTCTTCCTCTGTGGCCTGGTAAGGCTGCTCCCCTCTCCGAGGGAAGTGATCAAAGAGCAGGCCAATCAGTTCATGTCAGAGACAGTCCCTGTCCCCATTACTATGGAACCCACTTGGAGGCTGAGCTGCCATGGGCTACATCTGTGCAGGGGTTCTAGGTTATCTCCATGCATGCTACTTGGTTGGAGTATGAGTCTCAGGAAAAAGCCCTGTGCTCAGATTTTTTGGTTCTGTTGCTCTCCTTGTGGAGCTTACTGTTACTCTCCAGATCTTACTGTTTCCCAAGGATGCCCTAAGTGAATGTGGGTACCAGCAGCAGAGATGTCACAGGAAATGTTAGAGGCCTCTTATACTTGACCCACTGAAACATCACCTACAGAGCTTCAGGAAGTTTGTGGACACACGGACACATGCGTTGGCAGACAGAAAGCACTCATTTAGAGCACAGCTGTTGGTGTCATCCGCTCAGATTTGAAGCCTGCAGCTTTGCAGGGTTGCTCTTTGACTAGGTCTCCTACGTTTTCTATGTGTCCGTTTACTGCTGCCTAATGCAGAGCTGCCAAGAGGATTAAATAAAACCATATGCACCATTGTATGTGCATGCTGAAGCTAGAGCCTGGAACACACCAACTGCATGTTAGTCATTAGAGTGGAGTTTGCCTCTCCACAAAGTTCTGCCCTAGAACCATTGCAGTCTGGCCTTTTCTTGGCACACCTTTAGACTGCCTTTATTCTCACAGTTGATTGCTATAGTTAGAGGCAGCTGTACCTGTATTCACTAGTCTCAACAGAAGCTCTGGTCTCTGAGGCCACCATTAACTCTTTTGCTGGGAAACCCAGGCCCTTCTTGGCTCAGGCCCACAGCAAGCACACACCTACCAGTCCCAACTTCCACAAGCTTTGTTCTTTACAACACAGAACCTAGGCTCAGGTCTAGAATCCCAGACATTCCTTCATTACTCTCTGTAAGTCAATGCCCAGAGAATTTCCTCTGGGGCACAAATTTGTTTCTAAACAACACACTCTCTCTGTGTCTGCAGTATTTTTGTTTGTTTGTTTGTTTGGTTGGTTGGTTGGTTTTTGCTTTTCCTTCTGAATCTTAAATGTTAAGATTTCTTTTAGCTCAGTTTCTGAGTCTCCATGGTGTCTGCGTGGTCAGTGCTCTATGCCTGGAGTCTCCACAGGGTCCCAAAGCTCCACAGATTTACAGGTCAAGGCCCCTGCAGGGGGAACCTGACACCATGCAAACAAAGGCACAATTCTGTACTGTGGCCACAGCCGTATGGAAGACTCCTGGTGCAGGAATGAAGGGAGATTCATTGTTGGCTGAAATGAGGTCAAAGGAATATCTTCCCACTCAAGACTAATGCAAAATCATCACCACCACCACCACCACCATCATCGGTGCTCTGAGCATATATCTGAGGTGTCACTTCTGCTCTCTCCACAAAGGAATAGGCTCTTGGCCACCTCTGCATCCTCTCAACACTCTCTCTTCCTCCTGGACACTTAGGATGCCTGTGACCAGGAGACAAAGTGAAGAGAGCTTGTCTCCCTGGTTCCTAACACGGCACTTCGTCATCAGCTGCTGCTCTGTACCTGTACTTCGATCTCTAACCACATGCTGATAACCCGAACATCAATCAATAAGGGGAACCTAGAGCCCCTAGACATTGTGCCCTAGCATAAGTTGTCAGAGAAGCAGAGTTACAGCCAGCCACACATGCCACAACTCACACATTCATATTTGTGTTCACATACACTCAAATGCAAAGACGAACACACACATGAGATAAACTCACATAACCATGCATATGCTCACACTGATACTCGTGTGCAGCAACACTGCTTATATGCGTGCATATGTACCCAAACCGCTCACACATTCATACTCTAACATGCAGCAACATTCACTCAGATATAGACACATGAATTCACATGTTCACACACAAATACACAGTTACACACTCGTATGTGTATCCACACATACCGCTGTCATGCTGCATATCCATACGTATACACAAATACTCACACATTTACATTCATGTGAGTACGCACACATACAAGCTGGTGTCTGCAAGCATGCTCTATCGGAATGATGAGCCTTCTTCATAGCTTCTAGCTGGTGGGGGACATTGGATGGAGGACATCTACTAAACCCATCATTTCTCTCTCAGGGCCCCAGATGTGGGTGCAGAGATGGGAAAGCGGGCTCTACAAGATATATGTGCAGATATACTGTTCGCGGGGAGATTGCCCATGAAGGACTTTGAGACCTCATAGGGAGGACAGCTGTCAAATCAACGCTGACGAGGGCATTTGTATCCACTCCACCCTGACTGCATTCCTCTGCCATGCTGGTGCAAACCACCATCAGTGCTAGGCCTTGGGCACTTCTGATTGGGAGAGGTATGGGCTAAAGGTCTAGGGGCCTGGACCAAAGTTCAGACTCCTTTGGGCAAGGTCATAGTGACCTCAAGTGGCCACTTTGGTAAGGCACCCTTTAATAAGTGTGACCTGTGAGGGAACAGGAACGTGTTGAGGAAGCTGCAGAAACAGAGACACAAACCTCCTTATAGGACTATAGAGCCAAGTCACCTACCATGTGCAAGAAGTCCTGGACAAGAAGTCCTGGGCAAGAGACACCAGGAAGAGAGAGATCAGAATGCTTGTCTCCTCCTTGGCTCCTTCAGCAGGAAGCACTCACTTACAGCAGAGAACCAGAAATGGTGTGTTACTATAACACCAAGGTGATGAACCACACTTCCCATTAATTTTGCTGACAAGAAGAAAGTTCGTCTGATAAGATGCTACTTAAAGTTACTTTCTTTTTAAATATGGATTCTAAAGTCTAGATCCAGTTGACTGCCTCTTGTAGGGCTTTCATCTCAACCATATCCCCTGAGGCAGAGTTATGTCCTATGACTCACTCAAGAAACCCTGAACCCCTGAAGAAATCCCTTCTTATCCAAGCTAGGAACCTTGGCTCTCCATCTAGCTAAAAAGCAAACCATTGCCCAAGATGTGTGATTTCAGGGCATCTAGAAGGTCATCTGTCTCCAGACCCCTCTCTACCTGTGACATCTCTGCCTCAGAGTTCCACCACCAAGGAACTCTGGTCTTGTTTTCATAGTCAGTTTTACCAGCTATGACTTGACACATGCTGTCAAAAATTAAGAAAATGACCTGAAGCTCCTTAAAGGGAAGGGTTTTAATTTGTTCCTCTCTGTGAAAGCAACCAGTGAACAAAGACTAACTAACCCCCTGGTCCTGTTTGGTGACCTTGAGCTTCATCGGCTTGTGGGAAATGGACCCAGGGATTTCAAGACGGAAAGGCTCTACAGTAACTCTTGTCCACTTGAAGCCAATCAAGCATACAGACCCCAGATACTTGCTTATGTTTTTGCTGACAAGAGACAGCTCCTCAGGCCTCCTCTGCCACGCCCATTGTTCCCCACTAGTAGCAAAGGTTTCCTCAGCAGGAGCAAGTGAATTATTCTGCCACCACCCACAGCAGTCCTTTCAGTGCAGCTGAGGACGCTGGTTCGAGCCCATTACCCTCCAGCCTTCACAACCCCACCGGTGCTTGCTGTGCCTGGTTCTGACCACAGGAAGACCCGACTTTTCTTTTCCACCAGCTTTCTTCATCTTAGCTGGATTTCAAGGCCCAGCCTGAGTCTCTTCTCTGGTGACTAGAGCCAAGCTGAGTCCATCCTCTGAAGCCACGCTTAGCTAACAGCACACAGGATTGTCATAAACCACTCTCAGGTTCCAGTGTGTTCACACCAGTCCCTGAAGCCAACTTGTATGACTCTTAGGGACAGATAATGGAAAGCACAAGAATCGGGTTCTAAACCAACTTTATTCCATTCTTTGTGTTCAATGGGTAGATTTCTCTGAGCCCATATTTGTTCATGCGCCAAGGTGCATGGGAGTTATTAAGGTCATGAATGGGTTTGTATAAAAGGTGGAATTAGAACTGTCCTCTTCACCATCAGACACTCAAAATCCTTGTTTCAACCTTGTCTGTCTTCTTTTTATATATATATAGTTCTTCTAGATCACCTATTACTTGCAATTCAGTGTTTGGTATAGCACAGGTACTCAATAAGTAATTAATTTAGTTTTTCAGGACAGATGCTTTTTTTTGATCCTCAAAAGGACAAGGTGATGCCTTATCAGTTCACTTCATATCCACAGCCCACAGCCATGAGCCTGACACAAAGGGGACCCTCGGTAATACTTGGATGAGCTATGTGCTTTAGGGATTCAGAGAAGAATGGGTGTGCAGTGAAAGAGTTTAGGGAAGTGTCAGCCCTCAAGCTGAACAAAGCACACTCTATAAGGGATGGAGAATTGTGATGTCCTGTGGGATAAATTTTCTGAGCTTTTGTAAAGAACGGGAAGAGAGCCATTTATACGCCCCCACCTGAAAGGGTTGGATGTAAAAACAAACGGAACGTTGATGGAAAACAATGGGGTCTTTAAAGTGAAAAATCCTTCCGAATGTTCTGTGTGCCGAGAGAGAGAAGTGCAGATATGCCTCAGAAACAAGTTTTCTTTTTCTCCAGGAACTGTTCTTTACCTGCTGGCAAGGAGCAACAATTCACTTGTAGCGCAGGAAGAAAGCTGCTGGAAAATCCAAGGGAACAACAGGCACAGTCCTGTAAGAGAGTCCCACATCCCTGTCCCCTAGACAGAAAACCTGGGGAGCGCCTCAAATTCAGCTGTCTTCTGTGAGAAGGCAATTCTGTTGTAAATTATTGAACATTTAATTTAAGCTTCATAAATAAGAACTTGGATGGAAACACTACCTACTAGATCTACTTGGCAACATGGTGTTTCTGTCTTACTCCCTTAATCTGTCACCCTTCACCTATGTTGGAAATTTTCTACTTCTTTATAGGCAAGTGAAGGTCTTGGTCAGCTGCCTGAGAAAATTGGTTTGTGCCCCAAATATAACCTGATTTCTCCAACCAGGGATGTTCTGGGCATAGTGGAATATATTGATGGTAATGAATGTGTGTTTTAAACAGGTCTGTATGCACTGAAATCATCCACTCAGTCTAGAAACATGTAATGAGACCAGCCAGGGAGAACTCATCACTAGCACCCTGGCTCCATGAATCATTCGTTTGCATAAGAATCAGGGGCTGTGGTTCATCCAATCAATGAAAAGTATACCTAAAACCAACATGTGCCTGCCCAGGCACTTTTGATGATAGTGACACCTACATAAAAGAATTTTAAAAAATCTTAGTATAGTTCTCTGTGCCGGGTACTGATAATATTAATGACAATTAATATTATCATTAATATTTGGCCAAGGACCTGTACACAGAAAAATGATTGGATCCTTGCAATGACCCTCTGACACCGAAACCTATTATTTTCCATCTACAGGATCTGAGACCTAAAGATGTTAAGCAATCAAAGTCATAGGTGTAGAAGGTGGCCAGGCCTGAATATAGAATGTACAGCAGACTCCAAAGCCTGTTATACCTCAAACTTTAGCTTTGCTTAGGTTGACAAGACTCAGGAGAAAACCAAGTAAGGGTTAGGAAAGGGACAAGCTGGCTTGAGGTGGAAAAATGAGGCCTAATTCTAATGATGCTCAGAGAGGGCTCAAACTGTATTCCTTCAAGGGAGACTAATGGGTAAGGCCAGGTTGATTCTGTTGTAATCACAGGGTGTGGAGTGAACTAAAGCCAGGAAGAGGCAGGAACCTTCTGATTTCCATACAGCATTCCCCTTTGTTAAAACAAGACATTGGTTAATGAGAGGCTACTCAATGCATTCCCTATAAAAATCATTTGTGTTACCCTAGGGAAGCCACAACCCAGAGGACCAGAGGCAGCTAGGGCAGGAGAAACTGCCTAGGCCTTGAACTCTGAGGTTAGAAATCTGGGAATTTTCTCAAACTGGTCACCGATTCATTCCCATTGTCTCTATTTCTCAGGTTTGTTTTTGTTTTGTTTTGTTTGTTTGTTTTAAATACATGTTGAATTATGTTGTTCTAAAAATCCATGTCCACCCAGAACCCATAGAAAGGACACTTTGGGGGGAAAGGGTCTGTAGTTATGTCATCAGTTTAAAATGAACTCATCCTAAACACTAATCCAGTGTGACTGGTGTCTTTTTAAGATGAGGAAACACTCAGAGAGAAGGAACGTTACAAGACAGAACAGGCAGAGGTTGTAGCAGCACTGTGAGCCAGGGGAAGAAATAAGCATTGCTACCGAAAGCCAGGAAGGGGCAAGGCAGGATCCCTAAAGCCTTTGGTGGGAGTCTAGCCCTGCCAATACCTCATTCTCTGACATCTGGACTGTGAGAGACTATGATCCTGTTGTGTTAAGCTAGCAGTTTGTAGTAGTGTATGACAGCAGCCGCAGGTAATGAATAAGGATGGACAGCAGACCGCCCGTCCACCTTCATGGGATTGTGATGAAGCTCCAACGTTGTACAAATGCGAGGCAGTCCGACAACCCACAGTTCTCGGGAACTCAGGCAGGCATCACAATAAGCCTGCTGGAAGGACTTGGCCTGAACATCTGAGCCCCGCAGGGGTGGCAAATAGATTGCTGCATTTTTCTATCATCTAAGTATTAATAAATGAGGGTAGTTTGAAGCCAGTTCTAGAAGGATAATGGTTCTCAAAGATATCCACATTCTAATTCCTAGCGTCTATGACTATGTCACCTTCTGTGGAAACAAAAAACAAAAAAACTTTGCTCACATGATTAAAGATATTGAGATGGGGAAATGCTTCTGTCCCTTTAGTTGGATGCAAGGAGGGGGAGGTCAAAGTAAATGTGACAATGGAATGCGAGATCAAAGACAGAGAAAAGGGTTTGATAATATTAAACTTCAGCCTTTAAAGGTAAATTAAGAAACAGGCAAGAAATGCATGTAGCCTCTAGAAGCTGAAAAAGAAAAGGAACAGGTTCTCCCACGGGCCCATCAGAAGGAATGCAATCCTGCTGAGTCCCTTCAGATTCCAGATATCCTGAGTTAGAGGATCATTAATTTGCGTTGTTGTGAGCTGCTAAATCATGGTAATTTGTCACAGTAGCAATAGGGAACTATTACATCAATCAAGCCAGCTGATCTGAAAATGAATGTGGAACAGTGGAGAGAAAGACTCCAGAGAATTCTAGATGTTCTAGGAACCTGTCAGTGAGCCTCCGTAATGAACCCCCAAGGGATTTCCTGTGAGGCTTATACCCTTTAAATTTGAATTTCCTCCAAACTCTCCGAGTCTGCCAGACGCTACTGTAATTTGATCCATAGTTTAAATACACTGGCCTGAATTACTGCCTTGCTGGGGGAAGTTCATAATTACTGAAGTTCTACACAAATCTTTTAAAAGCCTGACAGTCCTGTGTTCAAAGGAAAAGTCTAAGCAGTACGGTCTTCTAGAAGTGACCCAAAAATCCTCATATGGCCTCAGGACCTATTTGGAAAATATGTAATATAGCCCTCATACACACAGTCAAAAAACTCTTTCAGGCTCATGTCTATCCTGCCCCTATACTCTTCACACCTCACAGTTTAAGCAAGAAACCACTTCACTGTTTTAGCCAATACATATACACTGGTAAATACTCCAGATGTGACTACTCTTCGAGAGGACACTGAGAGGCGTGGCTTCACCACCTTTCTGAGACCCATAGCAAGAAAGCATGTGACACTTGCCAGTTCATCCTACTGACTTCATACGAATTTTCCAAGTAGCAAAATTTGGGATTTCTGAATAGATAAAATGAACTAATTGAAGTTGGACTAAACAAAATCTGAACAGGAATCTATGATCATTTTCTTCTCTTCTTTCTGTCTTCCTCACTTCACACACCCATGTGTACACACATGTGTGCACGCACAGAATAATGTTTGTTTCTGCATCTACATACAGATCTGGTGCCAGGCACAGAATATGGCGTTGGAATATCTGCAGTCATGAACTCAAAACAAAGCATTCCCGCTACCATGAATGCCAGGACTGGTAAGTAGGAGAATGGTGAAGAAGAGGGCTAGGCTCTAAGCATGTCAGACTGAGGATGTGTGAGAGCTTGTTCTGTCAGGATGTCAATGGGGTAACGCTCCAACTGAACAAGACCCTGTTGATAATGATCGCCTAGTGACAACATCTATCCTATGCCTGAGCTGACACCTGAAACCCCACCCTATTCACCACAGATCTGTACGCCTGTAGTTAGGACAAGCCAAAATAACATCCAAGTCAGGGAGGGGAAGATGGGAAAATCAGTTGCCATGAATGCCTTATCCAGCATGGTACTAGCTCCTGTTTGGCTTACCAAAGGAGGATGAGTGAAAATAAGTATATCAGCAGCTAGCGTATTCCAGTGGTGGACGTATCCCAATGGTGTTGCTGCTAATAATGCCTTTCTGCACATTGTCCATCTGTTTACCATATCACTGGCCTTCTTTCAAAAGGATGCTGCTTAAAATGCAAGAAGAATATCAGCTATGACAAGCTAGGGCTCATGGTCAACAGGGTTCATGTCATACTGACAGCCTAGAGACACACAAGGTAGTCCAATAACTAATGGCTGCCCTAAGCAGCCAGTGTGAAATTGCCAAGTACATGCTTATAATCTCACACTTGGGAGGTAGAGGCAAGAGAATCAGAAGTTCAAGGTCATCCTCTGATACATAATGAGTTCAAGACCTGTTTACTCTAAGACAATGAATGAATGAACAAACGAACGAACGAATGCAATTTATTGTAATCCACAGAACTTGACAGTCCTCGAGACCTCATGGTAACAGCCTCCTCAGAGACCTCTATCTCTCTCATCTGGACCAAGGCCAGTGGTCCCATTGATCACTACCGAATTACTTTTACACCATCTTCTGGGATCTCCTCAGAAGTCACTGTGCCTAGGGACAGGACTTCATATACACTGACAGATCTAGAGCCTGGAGCAGAATACATCATCTCCATCACAGCAGAGAGGGGTCGGCAGCAGAGCCTGGAGTCCACTGTGGATGCTTTCACAGGTACCAGGGGAGCAGACATCTCAGTGAGGGCCAGGAATAAAGAGATCTTAATGTGTAAAGGTCATTCAGACATGCCAGTCTTCCAAACGAGAAAATTAAAGGAGAAGTGTTGGGGGGAAGAGGGAAAACTAATATGTGCATGAGAAGAAAATGTTTGGGAGTAAAGGGAGGGAGTGAGCAAGGGTCTGAAATTTTATGTTTGATTTTTACAACCTGGACACAGGAGTTAATTTTTCCGTTTGCCCTTCCTGCATTAAATCAGTGAGAATGCTAAAGCTCTGTGCCACATGTTCCCCAAGTTAGAAGTTTTTAAATCCTGCATCAGTATTGTGAATATTTCAGATATATGTCTAGTTTTATTATTCTTGACTGTCCACTATGTGGCTTCTTGGAAACAGTAGTGTGAACGAAGTTGGACCTCTGAGCCAGCAGGTGAAAGTATAGCCGTTGGTGGAAAGATTATCCTGATTGAGGTAACCTCAAACCAGAAAAACATACATGGTATATACTCACTTAAAAGCAGATATTAGCCATATAATACAGGAAAACCATACTACAACCCACAGACCTAAAGACAAGGAGGTCCAAATAACCTAAAGACCTAAATAACAAGGAGGACCCTAGAGTGGATGCTTAATTCTCATTCAGAAAGGCAAATAGAATAGACACTGGAAACAATTGAAGAGAGGGAACAGGACAGGAACCTACTATATATGTCCTCCGAAAAACTCCACCCAGCAGGGATCAAAGCAGATACTAAGACTCACAGCCAAACTTTGGGAGTCATATGGAAGAAGTGAGGGTGGGGAGAATAGAAGGACCTGGAGGAGACAGGAGCTCCAAATGGAGACCAACAAAGCCAACAAATCTGGGCCCGGGGGCCCTGCAGAGACTGATGCACCAACCAAAGACCATGCAAGGAGACAACCTAGACCCCCTGCTTAGGTGTGCTCATAGGCAGCTCAGTCTCCATGTGGGTTCCCTAGTTAGGAGAGCAGGGGCTGTCTCTGACATGGACTCTGATGCCTGCTCTTTGATTACTTCCTCCTGGTGGGGTGGGAAAGGATGCAGGCAGTCCTAATGAGACTTGATAGGCTGGGGTCAGTTGGTAGGGGAGGAGGACTCCCCTTTTTTGAAGAGTAGGGGAGGGAATGGGGGAAAGAAGGAGGGAGGGTGGGACCGGGAGGAGACAAGGGAAGGGGTTACAATTGGGATATAAAGTGAATAAATTATAAATAACAAAAAATAAATTAAATAAATAAAAAGAAAGGGTAGCCTTCATTAGCATAGAAGGAAGCCAAGAATCTCTTCTGCTTAATGGTCTGATGCCACACATGTTTCAGAGCAGCCAATCTTCTCTGTTTTTCAGGCTTCCGCCCTATCTCCCATTTGCACTTTTCTCATGTGACCTCCTCCAGTGTCAACATCACCTGGAGTGACCCATCTCCCCCAGCAGACAGACTCATTCTGAACTACAGCCCCAGGGATGAAGAGGAAGAGATGATGGAGGTCCTCTTGGATGCTACCAAGAGGCATGCTGTCCTGATGGGTCTACAGCCAGCCACTGAATATATAGTGAACCTTGTAGCTGTCCATGGAACAGCAACCTCCGAGCCCATAGTGGGTTCCATCACTACAGGTGAGACTGGAAAGGCTGGGGAAGAGGATTCTCACTGCAGCCTTTGACAAGCCAACACAATCTAAAAAGGGAAACATTCAAGAAACAGCAGATTGAGTCTCTGGCTACTAGGCCTCTGTGAGTTATTCTGAGGCAGCTACTTCTACCAGGGCTGCAGAAGAGACATGTGCTGAGAAACTCCCATTTGAAAAGCAGGAGAGACCCAGTGCCCTGAGGGCTTACCTCTTGAACACATTGGTCCTAGAGCTACCAGTCTAGGAAGAAGTCCTGGAAAAAACTTGTCTCCAAGGGAAACTTTCTGGATGAAAAGATTATGTTTCTACTCTGGAGAGCCATCTCTTGACTGCTTAACAAGTGGTTTGGTTCTTCCTTAGAACCAACACAGAGCTAGCATAGAACCATGTAGTGACCTGGCACCAAGAGACTGGAGTTGATTTGAACTTGGTTTGGAAACCACGGCACTCCAAGATGAATTGGGTCTTTTCCATTGGATTATTTGCAAATCCAACCCCAAATATGACATGTTTGTACATAAGAACACCCGTGTTTAGGTACTTCCCTACATACTGACAAACAGGAAAAGTATATTAAACAATCATCTGATTCAACTGCATGATTTAAGCATGCACCACAAACAAAATACAACCTAGGAAAGAATATTTGTTTGAGATTTGTTCTCTAAAACCTCTCTACAGCTAATAGGCAGTTTTCCTAAGTTGAATCAAAGGTGGCTGCTAAAAACTGAGAGGGAGCAGCAGAATTGGGTCTTTTTCTAAGAGAAGTTTTCCTCAGAGAAGATAACTATGTAATTCTCTATTTGAAACAAAAATAATGGACTTAGAGGGAAGTTTCTAGTGGGGAGAGATAGGTAGTAATTGTTACACAGAAGTACAAATTTTGCCAATTTATCTTCCTGCTGTTAGAACGTTCATAACTGGCTTTGGCCCTAGCTACAATGATACCCAGTGTGGCATCACACTGACCGTCATGCAAGGGATGCCCAGTTACTCATGTAGGGTCATGCCTATGGGACACTAACAGATCAACACAAAGCTAGGAATAGATATTCCATTTTCAAACTGTGCTTCCATCTTTCCCCCACAACTCCCTGATCTTTGTAGGAATTGATCCCCCCAAAAACATCACAATTAGCAATGTGACTAAGGATTCACTGATGGTTTCCTGGAGCCCTCCTGTCGCACCGTTTGATTACTACCGAGTATCATACCGACCCACACAAGGTAATGATATGATTTCATTTCTCAAACAGAAATGAGGTTTGAAGCTGGGTAGAGATTATTGTGGGGGTACTATCACCACCGCAGGACATTGTCCCCTCTCTGTAGCATACACCCTCAAAATGAGAGTGTATCAGTGAAGAACAACAGGGAAACCCGAGTTCCCCAACTCCTCCCAAAATAGGCTCAATTACATTACCAAGAAAGCCAAACACTTCACGAGTGGACATACCTGGACACCATTAGCTAAGCTATGCAGTGAGAAACGACGAAATTCAAAAGCCTTTGCCAAGAGCCAGGGCTACACATACGGTCCTGAGCATGAAGTCTAAAGACTAGAATCCAGGATACAGATAAAGACCCAGTGGAGACAGATGGAGCCCTGGAGGGGACGGCGGTGATGTGATCCCAATTTTGCCATTGTAGCCAACGTGTGAGTCAGAGGAGTTGGCTGAGACCTTGCCTGCATACTGCCAGTTTTTGCTGGTGCATGAGGCATTATTAACAAAGTGGAGGGGATGCTCACTCCCAGCCAGGGGTAGGGCAGCTTCCCAGACTGCCTTTCTCCCGGCTGTATAGAGCACTCTTTGCAGCTCTCCCCATTATACTGCCTTGATATGGTCACCTCAGAGGATACCAGACTGACAGAAACCTACCTAATAGTTTGTTTGCTTTTGTTCTTAAAAAAGCCCCATAAAATGAAAGAGTGAGGCCAGCCTATAAGATTTATTCAGACTCCACCATTACCATCTTATGAATCATTTATCTGCCTTCCCTATTGCATGCTGAGCCCACATCCATCTGTGCTTCGTGACCCATTGTCCCGATGTACACTGAGCCACAGACCCACTGATGAGAGAGCTGTTGAACTTTTAATGATGGACTTTGTTCTTCCCCAGTGGGGCGGCTGGACAGCTCCGTGGTGCCCAACACTGTGACCGAGTTCACCATCACCAGGCTGTATCCAGCTACTGAATATGAAATAAGCCTCAACAGCGTGCGGGGCAGGGAAGAGAGTGAGCGCATCTGCACCCTGGTGCACACAGGTAAACATGGCTTACTCGTTGAGTATCAGGTCAGGACATGAGCAGCAGGCTTGAAGGGTGCAGGGTGAAATCATTCCAGAACATACAGCGCACGCTGGCTCCAGGGCCTGAGACACCTTTCCTTGGCTCCTCTGACTCACTGTGTCCTGAAGGACAAGTTATGGTTTCTCTCCCCACAGACTGTTCTGTCTAATAATAGGAGTTTAGTCAGTCACACTGGAGGAGTCTTACTGGTTCGGGTTAGGAATTTTCATGGAATATCCGCTATGAAGAGTGCCCTTTCAAAGAAGCATGGAGAGAGGTTCCACAGCAAGCATTTGAAACATAGGATGTCTTTAAGACTTGGGGGCGGGGGAGGCGGTGTTGGGACCTCAGAAGAGTTGTTATTCCAGTTATAAGAAACTGGCGGATGGGATTATTCATCATATATGTCCACCCCATAGCTGTGTTGCCTTTGCCCCAGGGAAAAGGTTCTAAATCCTATATGAAGGTAGTGGAGGTGAGGTTGGCATCCCCAGCTGCTGGCAGGAACATAGTAGTCCTTGTTCTCCTATAGGCTGTTGAAGTGGAGCCAGATGTCCTCTGTGTCCTCAAGGCCCATCACAGAAGGAGCTCCAGAGGGAGGGAGGTGGGGAAGAAAGACGAGCTTGAAATATAGAAAGCGGAGAAGAGAAATACCCTTTCCAGGCCTTCTTCAGAAAACTAGCTCTTTGGATAAGGCCAAGGACAAGACTCACTTTCAGCAGCTCCGCTGGCCTTCCCTCTCTGGTTGTAAGCAAGCGTTTCACGTAGAATTAGAGAAGGTTTTCTATAGATGTCCCTGGAAGGCACAGCCACCAGTTTCTATCCTCAACATCAAGAACAGACCTTCTAATTAAACCATAGTTTCCTCCACACATAGGAAAACATTCAGCCTGCCTCATTAAGAGAACACCTGGATTTCCCGAAGCTGCTTAGTTTCCCTGGAGATGGTGTTTCCTGAAGGAGGGAAATGTGCCTAAGAATTCCTCCCTGCTTTGTAGATACTTTTACATATACATACTTATACATCAGAACAGCATCTCTACACAGCGGCAAAAACATCCCAAAACATCCCAAACATACAAAAGCACCTTTCTCAGGACAGCCCAGGGTATTTCTAACCTCTCCTAGTCTCCTTCTTTCCAGGTCTGTGATTATAGATGCACTAGCTGTGTTTGGTCAGTCGGGCCCTAATCCTCTAATTATCTGTGATTGTTAAAGCCTCTGGTTAATAAATGTAGCATCCATTGAGCTAAGAAAACCCTTTCCTGCCCTCCTGAAAATTCTGCCATATTTTCTCATTGAAAAAAATCATAAAACGAATTTTGAGAACATCTTGTTCTCAAGATAAGAGTGCTGTGTCTCAGGCCATAAGCTAACTCCTGGGATTCTTGGCCACAGGTGGCAGACATCTCAAAGGCTGAAACCCAGCAGCATGCCAAGCCACTCTGTCCTCCTCTGAGTTAGCCAGGATGGTTTGGATAACTTTCAGCAACTGTTGTTGTACTCAGAAGTGTCACTTAAAGTTGTTTTAAAGTTGTCATAATGGTCTTAAAACTTGTAGAAATAAAGAACTCTTTCAAGAGAGCATATACAGCTCAGAAATTACCCAACTACAGAAAGAGCTGAATTTGAAGATGTTTTTGAAAGCACAGATTATAGATAAAAATCCAAAACATTACATTGTAAAGGGTTTTATTATTATTATTGTTGTTGTTACTTTGGAATGAGGAACATAAGCAAAAAGAGGAGAGAGAGAAAAGAAAAACACCATCTGCAGCTCATTTAATTAAAGAACAGGGTTAGACTAACAGTGGATCTTGGTTCCCAAACATAAATTGTACGACTCAGGTTGAGCTAACACTAAAACTGTTGTAATAACATCTGTTCATAAATAACTTCCAGCTTTATAAAAGGGAAGAACATAAGTCCAAGGGTTACAGGCAAGGGTGAGTAAAGTCATAATCCATTCACAAGCAAACTTTCTTCCCCTGACAGGCAATCTTAGCTTCCCTAAGCTTCCCCTTGTGTCTCTATGCAACAAAAAAGATGCTCTGAGCACAGTCCAGAGTGAAGCTTGTGAGTGGTAAAATGAGAACTCAGGAAATGGATTTGATTCTGTGACCAAGTCATCGGTGCTGGTGCTCCTTCACCACATTCCCTTAAGTTCACAGACAGTTCTTTCCGCAGAGCTCACCCTTGCATGTGTGAAAGAACAGTGGGCCAGAAAGCAAGATTATCTCAGCAACTAAAGAATCATAAGATTTTCTATAAGGTTCTTCATACCATTTAGATTGAAATAACTAAAATACAACCGTATTTTTAATTTTCCATTTCCCATTGAACAGGTCAAAGAATTCTACACAAAATAAGTTAATGAATTAATTTAAAAGAAGTGCTTAGGACAGTTAGAAGAAAGCGAATATTTGGAAACTAGAATAAAAGAAGGGGATCGGTAGAGCGTGACAGACAGAAAATAGTCTTCATTCCATAGTTTTATCCAGCACAGTGACCAATGTGCTCCACATGGGAAAATTTTGATGGTTCGTGGTACTTATATTCTGTAGTGCATCTTTCTTTAACCTGGTATTTTCCTGTTCTTTTCTAGCCATGGATAGCCCCGTGGATCTGATTGCTACCAACATCACCCCCACAGAAGCCCTGCTTCAATGGAAAGCACCCATGGGTGAAGTGGAGAACTATGTCATTGTCCTCACACACTTTGCAAGTGAGTATCCGCGGGTTGGGGTCGTGGGAACTGGAGCTGCAAGTCAGGATGGAAGTGAAGAAGTGATTCATTTTCTCCATTTGAAAATCAAGCCAAAAATTACCTTAGGTTGGGGAAATTATGTAGGCTTCAAGCCCTATAAATACCTAAAGATATGCCCCAACTCCTGTAAACAACTGATGATGAAACTCACAAAAGCTCAGTCTGAAACATTCAAGGAAAGTGAGCAACCAAGAACAAATTTAAGAACTAATACTAAAGACAAAACTCAGAATTGAGTGAAGATTTTCACCAAAGGGCTACAGGTAAGAAAGAAGAACTTTGTGAATGTTTACAGAGCAAGAAAAATACTAAAGTTATAGGATTAAACTTGGAGCAGATAGCAGGTGACCATAAATTAAGAACGGCAATGTTTCTGTTGTACTGGTCTTCCCTACCCACATCCAGCCCCAAAATTTGAATCAACACAAGGATTTGAATATCAATGCTATTTTCACGATGCTCATTCACCTTACACTATTTGAAGTTGAACATACATGCTCAAAGCAAAACAAGAAACATATTCCAAATATCTAGGCTTAGGAGAATTATGTGTTCAAACACGTGAATACAGAATTTTTGTGGGTTATATTCAGGAACATAGGGAACAAAGATACCAGAGAACAGAAGGCAGGCAGACTTAACTTTCAGAGATGGAAGAGAAAGCCAGTTCCGCAAGCTGCAAAGAATAATTTATTGTCAAAGTTTGGGAAAATGGAAACTACCAGTGGCTATCAAATAAAATGGAAAAGGCATTAGTCATTATTGTGGGCCAGCAGGCTCACAAAGCCTCCTTGTTGATTTTGGTTTGGTTTGGTTTGGACTTGCAACTCTATTAGCCCATTTGGGTTTCAGATAGGCATTAGAAAATTGACTATCATCAAATCTTTAGTTAAGATTGAATAGTGCTTCAATAAACCACAAGTTTGAATTGATGGGTATACAGCTGACTGCCTAATCCTCCTCAAACAAGGGTTCTATGGATACACCCCAGCCCTCTGTGTTCTTCCACAGCCCATCTCAACTCTCTGTGTTTGTCATGACCCAGAATTTCTTAAACCAGCATGTCTTTTGGGGCTTTTTAAGCCTTGAGAGCTTCTATGCATTTCCCATGTGCCATTTTCTCCACCAGGAAATTCTCCTCCCAAGAGTCAACCTAGAAAACCTATCTTTTGGGTGTTAGTTGCAGCCCCATCATTTTGACAAAGTATTCCTGGTTCCCCTAAGGCAGTCAGGCACACCTTCTCACAGTGACAAGTTGCACAGTCCACCCTCTCCATTCACATCTGTTCTTTCAGCAAATGCTCTTGATAACCTCCCATGGGCCATGTGCTCACTAAGCCTAGAAAAACTCAGAAGCAAAGTGTGAGCTCTTGTCTTTATGGAGCTCACTTCTAGTGATGAAGCAGAGAAGGAAATACAGCTTGACATGAGCTGTGGCATGAAATATGCAAGACGGAGTATAGTGAGTATACCCAAAGGGCCATCATGATTTAGAACTGGAGTAATGGGCGGAAGAAAAGAGCAAGACCTCCGAAAAAGTAAAAATGACAAAAGAAAGTTCTAAGGAAAAGCAGAGCCTTTCAGTATTTGGAGAGAGATGAGCATTTGAGAACCTGCCATGGTTAGTATGGAAGAGCAGTGATGGATATCACAGGTAGGTAGGATAGCAAAAACATGGTCATTATGTACACTCTTCCAAAGAGTTTTAGATTGTTTGGATACCCCTATATGCCGTGTTACATTTGCGTCACCTCACAACAAACCTGAAATGTCAGGTCTGCCCTAGTTTTGAGATGTGCCTAATAAACTTTGTTAAATGCTGTATGGCTTAGAAATATTCCAATCGTCTAGCAGAGGGCTTGGCTCTGATCTAATGAACAGTTTTATTAACAGCTTGAACAAGGCCCCAAAAGGCATGCTTGCAAAATTTGTATATAAAATTAAACTGTGATTGATTGAATAATCCACATTAAAAATATTTTAATAACTTGAAACTGTGGTCCAAAATTCAAAAGAGGCAAAAGATGATAGAAATAAAGGCAAAACTCTGCCTATGGATCAAAATAACCAACCAAAGGGGTGGTGATAAAGTCACTGATTATTAATACATTCAACATGTAATGACAATGATACTGTGCTAAAGCCTGGAGAAAGACACTGAAATGGACCAACCCTGGTTATAGCATTGATCAACAATACCAATTCCTGTTCTCCATTCTCTACCAAGCTTTGCATTTCAGCAAAGACTCTGATAAACTTTTTGGTCCTGAGAGGGGCAGTCAGGACTATGGAAACTTTAGAACTGTCATATAAGCATAATGAGAGGCAAGGGCTGAGTTTTCTCAGTCTAAAGGAGGGAGCACTTGATGGAGAAAAATGGGCAGAGGAAAACAGCCAGGTAAACAAGGACTATTCTTACTCCTTGGTTGCAGAGGCCCGAGCAGAGACACTATTCAGCCTTCATATGCAGAATACATTTTTTCTGAAGAATAAACAAACAAGTAAATAATAAATGAAGATACTTGTGTAGAGTAAGAAGCTCCGCCATCTGTAGTTTTCCCAGAATTCCCAGGTACCGAATTGATGTGGAATGCCTGTAGATATGGAAGGTCTTTCCTTATCTGTATGTGTCTGATTTCAGTTGCTGGAGAGACCATCCTGGTTGATGGGGTCAGGGAAGAATTCCAGCTTGTTGACCTGCTTCCCAGCACTCATTACACGGTCACCATGCATGCCACCAGTGGGCCTCTCATGAGTGGCACCATTGCCACCAACTTCTCCACACGTGAGTACAGGCTCCTGCATGGGTGGCATCCCTGAAGGATTCTATGGGACCTAAACACGATGCTTCCTTGTAATGGAGTAGATAGTGAGCTGTAGGTTTTGGTGATCTCAACATGTTTTGGCTGAATGTGGTGCCTCTATAGGTCTGCTAATGAGCACTTCTGTTTCTACATCCTGGATCTATATGACAGCAGCAGAGCCAGACAAGAAAGTCTGATACTAAAACTGTACCTGGCACAAGAAATGCTGAGCAACATTAGAAAGCTGGATATGCTACTGGGGAGCTGCTGGATGAAACCATGACCAGGAGAACACTAGAAACAGACACAGGGCTACTTCAAATTCAAGCAGGGAGTGGTCACATGGGTTCGGGGACCTAAGCATAAAGAGTTGTATTGGGAGATGCCCAAGCATGCTTTGGGAGGGGGTAGCTTCAAAGAAGGATAATAGCAACTTTTATGCTCTCATCCTAGAGAGAATTAGAGTTGGCATACGAGCAGCTCTGTGAACAAGATTGCCATGCCTGAAATCAAACAAGAGAGAGCTGGAGAAATAGGGACCCACCCCACCCCACCCCCAGCATTTTCTCCTTCTTTGCAGTCCTGGACCCTCCTGCCAACCTGACAGCCAGTGAAGTCACCAGGCAAAGCGCACTAATCTCCTGGCAGCCACCCAGAGCAGCGATTGAAAACTATGTCTTGACATACAAGTCCACGGACGGAAGCCGCAAGGTTAGCATTAGCTGGAAAGCGGGAGAAAACCATTTCTCCCATGTGAGGCCATGTGGAAACTGACCAGTGGAATGACCCATGGAAATTGCAGGGATGGAGAAGGAAGCAATTCACAGGCAACCAGTGAGGCTTCCGATCCTGGACACACAGCCTGCTATTAAATAGAGAGCCCAGGTTTACAAGCCAGTAAATATCCAAGTGTGGCTGTGCTGTTGTTCTCTACCCACACAGAGGCAAAGCACAAACCATCTCTTACTGTCAATATCCTTTCTGGAGAATCTACCTTGCAGCATCACTAGGTGTGGTGGTGTTCCTGGCGTTTATGGTGCAAAACATGATGGGTTCCTAATCCTGTGCTATCAGAATGATTTCTCGCTCACGGGGCCAAGCAAACATGAGCCAGATAATAAACCTGAGAGACTTTTATGCCTCAATAAGCATTATAAAAGCAGCATCTATGTAGCCTATAGTACAGAGAAGATAAATTGTGGTTTTATGTCATCAGTCTGAACAATCCTCCAGAGCGCTAGTGAGCAAATCTTCCCTTGCTGTGGGATCCTTTTTAAAAGTGAAAGTCATATACAGAAGTCAAATCTAGAGGACAAATGGAAGTAAAGCGGGTCTGTTTGATAATGGTAGGGAGGCCTAGGATTCTGCTTCCTCAGCTTCTTCTACCCTACAAGCCCAGTGCAGTTGGAAGCGACTGGTTCAGTCATCCTGATACCTAAATTTATCCCGTGTGTATTTGTGAGATAGGAGCTGGTCTACACCTCACATGGGAGCTGCCCTCCCAGCCTCGTGGCAGTTTCCTCCCTACTGTGGGATGGAGAGGACAGCATTGCTGACCCAGCTTCCCTAACTGTCCCATATTGCAAGTTGGCTGCTCCTTCCAACCTCCTTTATTCTGGCTCTCTGCAGGAGCTGATTGTGGATGCAGAGGATACCTGGATCCGACTGGAGGGCCTGTCAGAGAACACAGACTACACAGTGCTCCTGCAGGCAGCTCAGGATGCCACACGGAGCAGCCTCACCTCCACTGTCTTCACCACAGGTGAGGGACTTGGAGTCACTTTGATGCCTTCCTCTCCCTACATGACATCAGTCTCCTCAGCACCTCTGATGAGCCCTGGCCTGGAGGGAACCTATAGAAACACTCAACGTTCTCTCTCTTCCTTCCAGTTTCCCAAAGCCCTGCCAAGAAAGCCCCATCACTGAGGTTATCATGGAAGCAATCAACCCAAATCTGTGGTCCATGTGGACCAACTAAGCACCAATTAGAGACATCAGGCTGCTTCTTGCTCCAAATTCCTGTCTGTTTTTCTTTCTTTCTTTTCTTTTCTTTTTTTTTTGGTGTACACTGATTTAATAATTTTTATATGCATATTCTTTTTATTAACAAAATTTTTATTTTTAATTTATTACAGTGTATTCACTTTGTATCCCAGCTGTATCCCCCTCCTTTGCTCCCTCCCAATCATGTCCTCCCTCCCTCTTCTCCTCCCATACCCCTCCCCTAGTCCACTGATAGGGGAAGTCCTCCTCCCCTTCCATCTGACCCTAGCCTATCGGTTAGGGTTAGGGTTAGACTAAGAAAGACTGTCTTTCATAGTCTTCCTCTGTGGCCTGGTAAGACTGCCCCCCAGGGGTAGGTGGTCAAAGCGCCAGCCACTAAGTTCATGTCAGAGATCTGACATGAACTGTTCCCCTTACTAGGAAGCCCCATTTGGAGACTGAGCTGCCACAGGCTACATCTGTGCAGTGGTTCTAGGTTATCTCCATACTTTGTTGGAGTATCAGTCTCAGAAAAGACCCCTAGGCCCAGATTTTTTTGTTCTGTTGTTCTCCTTGTGGAGCTCCACACCCTTCCAGGTCTTTCTATCTCCCCCCTCTTTCATAAGATTCCCTGCACTCTGCCCAAAGTTTGACTATAAGTCTCAGCATCTGCTTTAATACCCTGCTGGGTAGAGCCTTTCAGAGGCCCTCTGTGGTAGGCTCCTGTCTTGTTCCTTGTTTCCTTTTGCCTTCCTGAATGAAGATTGAGCATCTTATCCAGGGTCCTCCTTCTTGCTTATCTTCTTTAGGTGTACAAAATTTAGTATGATTATCCTATATTATATGTCTAATATTTACCCTGACAACAGCCTCCATCCTATAGACTACTACCTCTATTATTATTTTTTTAACAGGCAAAGAAAGTCAGATACTATAGAGATGAGATAACTCATCCAAGATCCTATACCTTTTAAGTCAGAAAGCTGAGATTTGACCCCAGATAGTCTAGCCCTGAATCTAAACTGCTAATAGTTCTTTCTGTACCTCCATGGCATCCTTCTATAGTTTGTGATGTTTAATTGCCCACCCAGCACAAACTTTCACATTTTGGGGATGAGGGTATGTCTATCAACAGGGCTAATATGGGCATATCCTTCATCCCTAAACACAGATTTCCCGCATCCTCGGAAAGATTGCGTGGGGGTCCTCCTCCATGTCCCAGAGTCTGCCCTAACTATCATAAAAGAAACAATAGCAAGTTCCACTGCCATATGCTTCTCTCAATAAACTCATTCTAGATGACAGAACAGAGAGATGATCAAATTCCTCAAAGTCACTGTTAGTAAAATAATGAATGTGTTCCTTTCCTTTGTTTTTTAAAATACTTTTCAATACTTTAAAAAGTGTCTTCACTGAGTTCATTAGTCAAAAACAAATATTTAATGGGAAAATAAAATAAACTGTGATCACACAACTAAGACATGATTCCATGACATATCCTTTGCAAGTGTAACTTAGAGAACACTTCTCTCTTCTGAGGCTGATGTTTGTTTTGTTATTTCAAAGATCACTTATTAAGCACTAAGGTGTTATCTCTTGTTCAAATTCAGCCCTGCACATGTATAGATTAATTAAAGGGACCTTTAATGAAGCTACCATCTAAAGACCTGTTGGGAAAAGTTTTCTGCTGAATTAAGAAAATAAAAAACAAGGAAATCATGAAATTTGCAGGTAAATGGTGGGAACTGGAAAAGATCATCCTGAGAGAGGTATCCCAGAAGCAGAAAGACACACAGGGTATATACTACTCATAAGTGGACATTAGACATATAATATAGGGTAAACCTACTAAAATCTGTACACCTAAAGAAACTAATCAAGAAGGAGGACTGGCTAAAATGTTCAATCCCCATTCAGAAAGGCAAAGAGGATGGACATCAGAAGAAAGAGAAAACAGGGAACAGGACAGGGGCCACAGAGGGTCTCTGAAAAGCTCTACCCTACAGGGTATCAAAGCAGATGCTGAGACTTTGGGCCAACCTTTGGGCAGAGTGCAGGGAATCTTAAGAAAGAAGTGGGAAATAGTAGGGCCTGGAGAGGACAGGAGCTCTACAGGGAGAGCTGCTGAACCAAAAAATCTGGGCACAGAGGTCTTTGCTGAGACTGATACTCCAGCCAAGGACCATTCATGGAGATGACCTGGAACCCCTGTACAGATGTAGCCCGTGGCAGTTCAGTGTCCAAGTGGGTTCCATAGTGATGGTAACGGGAACTGTCTCTGACATGAACTGATTGGCCTGCTCTTTGGTCACCTCCCCCTGAGGTGGGAGCAGCTTTGCCAGGACCTGGGGGAAGGCAGTGCAGCCACTCCTGATGGGACCTGACAGACTGGGATTGGAGGGAGGGAGAGGAGGACCTCCCTTATCAGTGGACTTAGGGAGGTTGAGATTGGGAGGGGAGTAGGGAGGGAGCTACAGGGGGGATACAAAGTGAATAAAGTATAATTAATAACAATAAAAATTAAAAGAATAATTTTTCGCCATAAAAGGAAAACAGCTAACAGATGCACAGAGCTCCTGCTTTGCTTGTTTACTGGGTTAAAGGAATCATCTTGTCACCAAAATGCTCAGTGTCGTATGAGCATTTCATTCCCATCCTGCTGATGTCACAGCTAGCAGCAGTGAGCACTGTGTCAAAGGTCTGAAGTTTCTGTGGTATCTTCAGCTGAATCTCCTTTCAGGGTCTCTCTGGACAAAGAAGTACAATGGTTTCTGTGACTATTGCTGCCTTCTCTTAGATACAGTAGTTTGGACGTGAGGCTCCAGATCTAGCCAGGGCCTTAGGAGGTTAAATCAGATGATAACTAACAACTTACATGGAAGTCTGAAGGGGAGGCTGGCTAGTGGCTTGGTTTGATGGCCAGTGCAGTGTTGGTATCAATTTAGGTGGGTTTGTTGTCCTTAAACATAGCCAGTGTCGACTCAGAAAGAAAAGAAAAGGGACGGAGGAAGGAAGGAAGGAAGGAAGGAAGGAAGGAAGGAAGGAAGGAAGGAAGGAAGGAAGGAAGGAAGGAAGGAAGGAAGGAAGGAAAGGCAAACAGGATGGACATCAGAAGGAGAAAACAGGGAACAGGACAGGAGCCTGTCACAGAGGGCCTCTGAAAGGCTCTACCCTGCAGGGTATCAAAGCAGATGCTGAGACTTATGGCCAATCTTTAGACAGAGTGTAGGGAATCTTATGAAAGAAGTGGGAAATAGTAGGATCTGGCGAGGACGGGAGCATCACAAGGAAAGCAACAGAACCAAAAAATCTGGACACAAGGGTCTTTCCTGAGACTGATACTCCAACCAAGGACCATTCATGGAGAGAACCGTGATAAGGAAAACTGAAGAGCCCCAACATCTTTGCACTTGCAATGAATAAAGCTACCAACTGAGCTACTCACTCACTCCATGCAGAGTTTAGGATACCAGCAAGTGACTCAGCACTATTTCCTGGCATGTAGCAAAGGAGTATCCATGTCTGAGAGTTATTGTTATTTTAATGAAAAGCTGAAATTTAGGTCACTGATGCTTCCCAAAACCTGCTGGCTTTGTTTTGGAGATTAGATGCTGTGTGAAAATTTCCTGGGCAAGAAATAATACATGTCAAAATCCCATGTACAAAGGCTGGTATATACAGGCATGAACTGGAGAGTTAAATATCAGCTTCACAGTAAATCTCTTGATAAAACAAAACTAAAGAAGAGGAAGAAGAGGCTTGATACCCTAAGCAGGGATGCTGCAAAGAGGTCCATCTTGCAGAGTGTAAAAGCCAAAGTCCCTCTCTAATTTCAGGTTCTGTCTGCCACTGCAGTACAAATTTTCCTGGGTACATTACGCTGGGCTGCATTGTCATTGTCCAGTTAATAATTCCTTGCTTCCTGCCCCAGTCCCTGAACCTATCTTTTCTACCTCTGCCAAGAGGAAATTATATTAAAGAAGAGAATGCATGGCCATTTGCTTCCTAAAGGTGAGGTTGGAAAAGGGAAAGTAGCTAAAGTGAATAGAGTATGTGCACCTGATCTAAGGCTGAAAGGCTGCCTGTCTGGACTCCACAGGCATGAATTAATCCTGCTGAGGAAGCCTGGGGACCACTGAGAGTTACATGACGATGGTCCACCAAGGCTAATGGAGTTAGAGGCTAATTTCCTTTTTGCTGCTATCATCCTTCTCACCGTAATTGACAATATCTGCATTTTCCATTTAGCAGCATCTTCTTCTGAGGATGCGACGGACGTGTGAGGGTTTTCTGTGCCTTTTCTGATGGACAACAGTTTAAAATCTGGCTTCAAAATGGCCTACATGACTGACAAACTCTCTGTCATGGGTTGACCAAGTCAAAGGAGTCACTCAAGCAGATGCTTATCTAATTGTCTGGTAAAGAGTTGAGATGCCAGTAGTAATTAGTAATAGCGATAATAATAATATTTTAATTTTTCTATTTATTGAACATAAATGTTTTCACATAATATATCCTGATTATTGTTTTTCTTTCCTCTGCTCCTCCCAGTTCCTCCCCATCATCGTTATCATAGAAAAGGGCTGGCCTCAAAAATTCCTTTGATCAAGACACCTTTTCTTATGTTCATACCACACAACATGAGCCCATTCCAATCTTTCCATCATGCTAATAGCTTCCTGTCCTCTTGTCTCTGGTGTTTGCACAAGACTCCTGGGGGAATTATATACAAGTAGTATGGGAAAGAAAAAAAAAGATGGATACATTATTTATAATTTGCTGTCTGCTGAAATTGCATCCAAGGTCTACGTGTCTTTTAGAGACATGAATTTAAATGAGGAAACAAATATTCCCTGTAGAGCCACAGGGACTCCGTGAAATGATCTTCGGAGAGGCGGGTTTCATTGTCTCTTTTAATACTATAAAAGGCAAACAAGACTCACCCTAAAGCTCATCTGCAGAGACAGGGTATGCTACAAAAGGGTTGTCTTGACCTTGAGGTTAAGTGAAGAGGTAGCTAGAGATGGATAATGAGAAGAGGTTGCTGTTCTGTTTATTTTGCTTTTGTATTTTCAATCTTTTTATTGCCTTTGCCCCCTGCTATCTCCCTTCCAGGTCAGGCTGTTCTGTGACACTCTCCAGAAAAACACCAGCATTTCCTCTGACATAAAACTCAGCTTTTTAGGTTGTAAAAATGAATGAAAATTGGTGAATTCTAGACTCCAAAGCAATGAGTAGTGGATTGTACAAAAACTCGTGGTTATCAGGATTTCTATTGGGAAGAGAAGCCTCGTGACCTGTACATCAGGGTACCACGTGTCCCTTCATCCACACGGGGATTTCCCCCTGCTCTACCACTTAGAAACATTTTGATGTTTTGTTTCCTGGAGAAACAAAAGAACAAACAAAGCCTGGCCGTCTGGAGAGAGAGAGGGAGAAAGAGATAGACAGAAATACACACAGAAGGAGGTCTGCCTTAGCCTGCTTTCCAGGCCTGGCTATGGAGAAGGATATAGGCCACTATTCATGTTATATGAATATACCATCCCAAGCATGTACAAAGGAATAGTTAAATGTCAGATCAAAGGTTTGGATTCATGTAACTGCCCACTTCATTGTGTGTTATCAGTATCAACCTCCAACAAGGTCCCTCTCTGCATTCACTCATTTACTCCCTTTTGCCCCAGGTCTTTTTCTAGCTTTCATACACAACCATTCCAACAAGTCAAATGGAGAGGCTCATGTTCCTGCCTTCCAGAAGTGGTTTGATTATGAATGATTTAAATGTGTGTAAGGTGTTTGGGATTATATAACTCATTACAATTTTTTTTATATTTGGGCACTTTTAGAGTCATCTATCTTTTACTTCCAATTGTTGTAAAATATGATTTGATGTGTGCCCATCACATTTGCCTCCACTCCTTCAAAGACAGGCATCAGATCATCTCCAGCTTTTGAACAGACCCAAATATTGCTGCGTTATGTATCATTCTGTAGACCAGTGAGATGTGCAAAGGTTACACACCCAGAAGAGAAATGTATAGGTACAGGGTGTGGGTTTATATAGTTTAAATACTTACCGGACACATAGTAATGCCCTATTTTCTGGGAGCATATGTCATTCCTAATGACTTGGCACAGTGCAGCCTGGTCCAGCCTTATAATTTTTGACAGTCTGATAAGTATAATTGACATCTCATTATTTTTTGATGAATCTTATAAGTAACAGTAACTTTGAATTTAAACATCTCTCCCCGTTTGTTAGACTGTTGAGTTTTCTTTTGTTGTAAATTACCTGTTCCTGTCATTTGCTCATTTTCCTGTCGGGGATCCTGATAGTATTATTCAGCATTGCTTGAGCCTCTAACATCTTTACTAAGAAGGCTTCCTACCATGAGACCCAAAGCTATTCTTCGATATTCTTCTGTTCGCTTTGTGATTTATTATCCTGCTTTGTCTTTCTCATATGTGGCATGCAGCTGGGATACCATTTCATTTTTCTTTATACAGTGAACCAGTGTCACCGACATCATGCACTAAGTAAGCCATCTGTTCACTGATTTGTGATGCTTTCCTGTATATTAAGCTCATACATGCACATAATCTGTCTCTAAACTCTGAATTATCTATTTTATTTCATGCTCTATTCATCTGTTTTTTTCCTTAAAGCCTACATTGTATATTTATATCTAGAGTTGATTATAATACATTTACACATGGTAAAACTAGTTTCCTTGGCTCTCATTTTCAAGGTTCACTTAGCTATTTGATGGCACTTAATTTTCCATAGGTGTCATGTCATCGAAATTATCCCATTTAGATATGAAGTCTCCAAATGAAATTTAGATTAGAATTGCAATGGACTTATAAGTTAATTTGAGAAGAACTGACATCTTTATTATAGTAGGTTATCCCTTCTAAAATGCACAAACTGTATCTTCATTTGTTTAAATAATCTTTATGTTTCTCACAATGTTAAAATCCCCCCCACACACACACCCCAGCATTCCTGTGGTCTTGGTTGATTTCTGGAAATTTTATTATTTTTATTGCTTTGTGACTTGAATCTAATTAAAAAATATTTTCTAGTTGATTGCTGCTGATGCAGAAAAATACTATTGATTTTATATATTGAGCCAGTATCTAGTAATGCTGCTGGCTTTCTTACTAATTGTAGTTGTCTATTGTTTCTATTAATATTTTAGGCAAACGGGGAGCTGTGGAGATAGTAAAAGTGACGTGCTGCTTGCTGTGCACCTATGAGGACCTGAGTTCTGATCCTGAGCTCCCAAGCCATTGGTGGGGGTAGAGCATGGCAACCCAAGCCTTTATCCCATCACTAGGGAGACAGAGAAGGGGGCATCCCAGGGATTTGCCCAGCCAGCCAGTCACCCTGAATAGGAGAGTTATAGGTTTAGTGAAAGACACTGCCACCAAAAGCAAGGTGGAGAGCAACAGGGTTAGACACCAGACACTGATGTCTGACCTCCAACTACCCAAGCTTGGGCGTGAATACACAGGCTCAACTATTTTGGATAGTTTGTGTCATTTATGAATAACAGTTTCAATTCTGTACCCCACATTAACTGAAGCCTCCAAAGCTGTCAACCGTGGTGAGGTTCGCTAACCTTGGCATGCTCACATGCTCAAAGAGAACACAATTAAAACATCAGAGGCACGGTCCTCACCAACTCCTCCTTCACTGACCTCTTTAACACTGCAACTGTTTCCTAAAAGAAAGAAAAATATGTAATTGACTAGCCAAAAACAAAAATATTTCTTGCTGGCATCTGTAGTTTGAAGCACTCATTAAGTTACAGAATTTTCTTCTATTTCAAGTTAGAGGAATTTTTGCATGAAATTTTATCAAATGGTAGTTTAGTAAGTTGTGGTTTTTACACTTCTGCTTACTGATGGTATGACTTGCATTGGTGGCTTTTTAAAAATATGTGTGCTTACTATCAGTGAAAATTTTCACTTGAATATGAGTATTTAATACATTCAAATTTAGTTAACTCTATTTAGACATTTTACATCTATCATCATAAAGAAAACTGGCCTATCCATTTTTCTTGTTTCTATTTCCATGTTTCTCCAACTTCATTATAAACAAAACAAACAAACAAACAAACAAAACCCTGGCTAGGATTCAGTCTTACTACTGTTCTTGATTTATTTTTATCTGAGACTCAGGCTCTCTCTATGTACTGCTGGGTGACCTCAGACTCACAGAACTCTACCTGACTGTGCCTCCCAAACACTGGAACTAAAGGCGCATGCCAGCATACCTGACTTCTCTTGTCTTTTCATGTGTAGACTTGCCTTCAAGAAGTCTAGCATCAGGTAGATTTTGTTCTATAGGTGTCTGTATTTTCTGTCTGGAATTTTTAAGAATATTTTTTTTCCTTTGTGCATGTGTGCATATACATGCATGCACGTCAAGGCAAGAAGTCAACATCGGGTATCTTCTTTGATTACTCTTCTACCTCATTTTCTTGAGACAGGCTCTCTCACTGAAGACCTTGCCAGTTTGGAAAAGCTGGCCAGTGAGCCCCCAGGACCTGCCTGGTTCTGCCTCAGCAGTGCTGAGATTACAGACATGTGAAGACATGGGTGCTGGGTCCTGCTGCTGGTGTGGCAGGAGCTTTACCCACAGAGCCTTCTCCCCAGCCCCACAGTCTTATTGCTTTTTGACAGTCTCACACTTCATTCTAAGAATTCATTTATTTTTTTTCTCTCCAGTTTGACATTCAATGAGGCTTTAAAATCGGGAGCATTTTATCTGTACTTCTTACACATTTGTCTTTACTATTCATTTAAGCACTTCTCCTATTTGTATTTTTTCCCCTCAGGACTTCTATTAACTAGGTGGCAGAATGTATGTGCCGTGCTCTGAATCTCCTAGATTTCTTCTTCTTTATTCTTACCTCTTATCTTCTAAAAGATGGTCTCAGATACTCCAATTCATTATTCATATTTTTAACTGTATCTAAAACATTTATCTTATCTATTGCACTGTTATTTTAAGCCCTAATATCGAAGGTTAATATTTCTTCTGGGTTTTAATTTCTTATTTTTTTCATGGTGTTGATATTTTCCTTACCTCTTTATATCAAGTTAGCATATCTAATTAAAATGCTTTCTAATAAACCGTACTAGATAACCAATGAAATATCGATTGTGAACTTTGTTTCGGAGTAGTTGTATCTTCAGCAGCATTGCTTGCATGGATAGTTCATACCTTAAGCTCATTTCCCCTTAGGATTATCAGACTTGACTTTTGGTAATGTGTCCATGTGGTCAAAAAAAAAAAAAAAAGACTAACTGCAGATGAAACTGGCCACAGAATGAATTCTCTGTGGCAACCTAGAGAAGGAAGAATAGATTTCAAAACTATCATCCAACCTGTGCTGCCTTTTAGCAGTGTTTTGTCCAGTTGTTTGTTTCAGTGAGAATAATTCTAGGCTTGCTATCCAAACTGAGAAATTTATTTGATTTTTCACCTCTTTTTCCTGAAAGAGATTGTATAAAACTGATACAAGTTCATCATCAAATTCTCAATCTGTTCTCACTAGTGAAGCCAGCTGAGCCTGGAGAGTCTTTGTAAGGCGGGATTCTTACCTACAAAATAAGCTCTGAAAAATAGCTGTTACTCTATAAATCATTTTTTCATTTACATCCTTGTAGCCCATTACCTCTTCCTCTCCCAGTCCCATCTTCTCTCCTTCTTCCCTCCCTTTTCCATCCAACCCAGCTCATCAAGTTGCATCTGGACTTAAAGTGTCCTCTTCCCCTGTGGCCTGGCAAGGGGAAAGTGATCTAAAAACTAGCAAGTGAGTCCTTGTCTGATGCAGTCCCCACTTCCCTTACCGACATGAAGCCTAAGTTGCCCATCTGCTACGTCTTTGTAGGGGTCCAGTTCATGCATGGTCTTTAGTAGATGTTCAGTCTCTGCAAACCCCTCTAGGCCCTGGTTAGTTGGCTCTTTGTTTTTCTTGTGGAGCTCCTGTCACTTCCGGGTCCTTTTCTCGTTCCTCCCACTATTCCCCCAAACTCCCTACCCCTCAAGCAATGTTTGGCTGTGAGTCTCAGCTTCTGTTTTGAGGTGCTGCTGGGTAGAGTCTCTCAGAGGACAACTCTGTCAGGCTCCTGTCTGCAAGCTTAGCAGAGTATCATTCATAGTATCAGGGGTTGGCACTCTGATAGGGTGGGTCTTTGGTTGGGCCAGGCATAGGTTGGACATTCCCTCAGTCTCTGCTCTATCTGCTCTATCTTTATCCCTGCACGACTCGTAGGCAGGGTAAATTTTGGGTCGAAGTTTTTGGGGGTGGGTTGGTGTTCCCTGCCCTTTACTAGAAGGCTAGTCTAGTTAGAGGGTGTCCTCTTCAGTTTGTATAATCTCTGCTACTAGAAGTCTATGACTGAGTGCCCCTCATATCCTCCCAGGAGCCTACCCTACTACTTGGTATATTATATTCTTTTACCTTGGAGAACCTCTAGGGGATGGTGGTATTTAAGGAATGGTCCTTTCCAACTAAGTTGCTGAGCTTACTGACATAAAGCTGTTGTACTACTAAATGGGACAAAAGTATGTGGCCATCCATTTGGAAAGAGATGAGTCTCGTTCAACAGTACAAATATTTACTGTAGGCTACACAGTATTTGTTCTCAACCTGTGGGTTGTGACCCCCATGGGAGGCATACAGTCTTTTCACAGAGGTCACATGCCAGAAATTCTGCACATCAGATATTTGCATTATTATTCATAACAGCAGAAAAATCACAGTTATAAAGTGGCAACAAAAATGTTATGGTTGTGGGGCGGTCACCACCACATGAGGAACTGAATTAAAGAGTCACAGAGTTAGGAAGGTTGAGAACCGCTGCTATAAAATGATCTTAAAAATGCTACAGAAAGACCTTATATATTACTAGTACCAGAACTTAATCTGGCCTACTCTAAATTAGGGCACTGCAAATTACTTCCAAAAATCTGATTTTGAGTCCTATGTGATAGGGGATGGATGTAAGCACTCAAATGACTAAACATCTAACAACTATTGAAGGGCCACCTACTTTGTGTCAGGCTCTTTTCTAAATGCTGGGGACAAAGTAGCAAAAAGAAAGCCAGATGCCTATCACTATGGTTTTAAAATAACAAAATGGAAATCTATTATATTAGCTTACATGATACAGTCTGAATAGTTCAACAATGGCTGTCTCATCCCGGAGAGGTTGAGACAGTATAAAATTTTTATTCAAGGTGTTCATTTCAAGGGATGCTGTGTCTGCAGAGATAGAGTATGGCAGCTGTTGCCTTCGGTAGAAGGTCCATCTCCTTCCACAACACGATTTGGTCACTGTCATCACGTCCATCGAACCCAGTGTTTGTTTTGTCTGTTAGCTAAATCTCCGGTTTTCTGAATGGTCTGTGCTCTTCCACATGCCTGAAATAGCCTTCTTTACCAGTTTGTGGCTGATCTCTGTCAGTTCCTAAAATAAGAAAGCTTTCTGATTAGCACTTGTCAAACTCTACTCTATTCCAGGACCCCATTTCTCAGCCCCTCTTCACCAGCCCCCAGCTTTACTTGCACATCCACGTTGATGTCCTACTATCCTTCCTTATTTGTCTCTGTCCAAGAGCACTGAGAACTTGAGATCATGTTTGTTTCTCCCACAAGACCACTAGCCAGCTGAAAGATGTCTTTCTCCTTCTGTGTATTCCCATCTCTTAGCCTGGGATTTAGAAATCAAGAGACATTTCACATATGTTTGTTAAGTGAATAACAAGACAACAAGCTGGTAAATTTGGAAATTCTCCGAGAAAGTTGAAGTGATAGATTAAGCTCACATGGGCTGACTGATGACTAGACTCTGTTCACAGACTCAGGCTGCACCCCAAAGTCTTATATGTTCCTTTACAAATATGGGTCATTGATTTTAACAAGGCAGATGATTTTGGGAAGAAACATACTTTGTTCTGCATTTACCAAGAAACCTGCCAACTGTTCTCTGAGGAACATGCTGATGTCACATCTTTAGTTTGGATGCTGAGTCCATCAGAGTGGACAGCAGGCAGAGGCTCTCTAGAGCTATTAAATCTGACCATTTTGAAGACTGCATCCAAGGACAGAAAAAAAGTGAGGGCTGAGAAGGGACAGAGAAACCACTCCCCACTGGCACAGAGCCATCTGATTGCCCTGTGTGTAATGAAGATAGCTCCTCTCCACTCAGCATTCAGCTTCTGCTGCCCAACACAAACCAATTTCTGAGCAATTCTTCTGGTGAATGCCTTGGGCCTGTGGATCTCACAAGTACATGTAGAAGTACTTAAAAAGGAGACTCTTCAGTGTCCCAATCACTTGGCTTTGATTTCCTTCTAACTTGGTAATAACCATAGCCTGTGCTTTTAAAAATAAATGCTACCTTATCCATCCAAGTTCAAGTTACTGCACAAAAAAGAAGAGCCTCCTAAGTATGTGTTTGATCTGAAAAATTATCAGGATGATCAGTTTCAGGGTTAAAGGTAGCTCTCTGATTAGATTAAATGGCATGGCACCCAGAGAGTTGAGGATGCCTATAGCCAGTCCTGAAAAGCCTCTAAAACATATGAAGTCTAGCCTGTGTGTAACAGGTCAATTAGAACATGCGAGAGGTTTTTATGATTGTTAGTTGAGAAAAATCCAATACCTCCAATAGTAGGGTGAAATGGTAAAGGCTGGAACAGAAGGCTTAAACTCAAGGCCAAATACCCTTCTCCTCTCCATACCACTCAAACTGAAAGTTGAAGTGCTCTGGATGTACTTACTGGGGAAGAAAGAACACAAGAAGAGAGAAGCAGAGACAGAGAGAGACAGAGAGAGAAGAGACAGGGAGATGGGGGGATTAATTCTGTTATCCACCCAATCATGCATCTAAGCAGGAAGAGCTGGCCAAATGTCCTCCAAGGCCATCTCATTTACCTTTTCCACCTCTTGGCTTCTGAGAAGAGAAAATGGTAAACTACAAACCGTCTATCTGAAGCACATTGGTAAGCTACTGACTCCTGAGCCTGTCTTCCTGCTTGGGAGTGTGATGTGGTAGATCTGGGAATCCAAACGATAATAAAAGTACACGACTTGAGAACTCCCAGCAAACTTCTCTCTCTCATCAGATGAAAGGAACTAGTATGTTCACGGAGGACTAGTGAGTTGGAGACAAACTCGGTTTGCTTTGAAAGCTGGGCAGAATATAGAGATGCTTCCTGTCACATCTTCTCCAAGTTCACAGACAGGAAACTCCCAGGTTGCTGCTTCTGATAGTCTGTAAAAGCAAAAGGCTTCTTGATTGCCTTTCCACTAATGCCATAGACCAAATTACGGTAAATTGAATCTATTAACAACCAGATGGCCTTGTAATTTGTCAAGGGTAAGGCAAATGCACCCAGCAACCATGCATCAACCTCCCCCACTTGGACAGTGCCTCCACCAGCCAGCTTACTATGGGAGCTCAGAAAGTGGGGCATATGGCCCTCCTTCTCCCAATCACCTTCTGAGACCTTTATCCCATCCATCTTTAACACTCCTTAGACACATTCCTTCAGTGGATCTTATTCTTATCTTCCAACTTTAAAAATAAGTGAATGCCTCTTTCATGACAGCTTCTTGGATACTTAAAATTCCCCTTCCCCAGAGCGAGTCATCTCAACTTACTACATGTGCCTACATTATGTCTAACTTAGAATAACTAAGAACAGATTTGAACCCTTTTAAAAGTATCTATAACATGAACTTCATGTTATCAACGAAGGGGAAGGGGTTTATGTAAAATTGCTTATGTCTCTATTCTGCATGTGGGCTTGGTTTTGTGTGTGTATTTGAATGTGCTGGGTTTCGGGAAAAGGATTTTGTGGGGGGACCCATGGAGTACTGAGAAATGCAGAGTTCTATCTCCCTAATAAGCTGGGCTGGTCTAATGAGGATCTCTTCCTTTGGGAGAAATAGTGCACAAAGCAGCAGAGATCTGGAAACCAAGAACATTATGTGCTGACCTAAAAGAGGAACCTTGGGCAGTGAGAGAGGAGAGGGGGATAGGCAGGCTGGCTGGCTGGGTGCTGAAGAGACCAGGGTCAAGAATAGCCCAGACAACTGGGAATAAGGCCAGTGTTCCCAAAGCAACACAGAGAGGGGACAGAAGCCACTCACACCATCCCCTGAAATCCCAGGGATAGGTGAGGTACGAGCTTTCAGGAGGTCTAGGACACACTGGAAATAAAATCCAATAGCCTTTCTGAAGCTACTACAAGAGCCAGTTTTGAAGGGAAAATGTTTAATTTGAACATAGTGCTTTCCGGCATAACCTTAACACCTGGAGTATTATGCTTGTATGTTAAATATAGAAATTTATTAATCCTTGGATAGATGAAGATTTCTTTTATATTTGTATTTGCATATGTATTTATGTCTGTGTGTGTAAACCACATGTGTGCAGGTGCCCACAAAGACCAGAAGAGGGTGTCAAATCCCCTGGAGCTGGAATTACAAGTGTTTGAAAGCCATCTGATGTGGGTGCTGGGAACCAAATGTGGGTTCTCTGAAAGAACAGGGAATGCTCCTAACCACTGAGTCAGCTCTCCATCCATGGTTTTATTTCTTCTTTTAATAGATTTTATAGTACACTTGACTGAGCGTTGAAAACTTGAACTCAAGCCACCTGAATAAGCCGGTCATGTAATCTTTCTGAGCAATTTCCTGCTCTATTAAAAACGAGTCTCAGATCTATACTGACCTGCCCTCCTCCAAAGTTTCTCACAAGAATTGCACAGAAACAAAAATACACCTAGTAAAGTGTGGGTTTTGTTGACACAAATCACAAATCCTTGGTGGGACCCTGCTTGAAGTGTCTTGTTCTACCAAACCACTTTGGCAGATGTGGCAGCAATCTGGGATATAGTCCTCAGAATTAATACATCTTTAGATCTGCTGGTGTGGGGGAAGGCGGGGGAGTTAGGGGTGGGAGTTGAGGGTTCACATGAAGACTAGGAAACTTCAGTGGCTTCTTTCTAGCTCCGCACGCCTTACAGATTAACCTGTGACAGGGACTCTCAGGAAATTTCATGCGTCGGCTTCCTTGTGTCGGCTATGTCTAAATGGTTCACTGTCATGCTTTTTTCCAATGGATACCGTCAAGTGGCACATTTGCGGTGTATGAGCAATACCACCAGGGGGGCACTGTGCTAGCTAACCTTCATTGACCCAGAAGCCCACTTCTACAGAGCACTTCCACCCACCTTGCTTCACAGGGTGGGCTGTGCCTTTAACTTGCCCTCTCAGCAAAGTCCCTCTGGTAGACTGCTCTCAGCCTGCCTGATAAGCACAAAACTTATCTCAGAGTAAAGCGCTTCAGGATTTAAGCTTCTCTTCCAGCTAATTAGGTATTGTTTTACAGATTGGGCTGTTCCTTCTGAAAGATGAGCTGCAATTTACTTCCCCTGCCCTTTCCTTGAATTAAAACTGAACTGTAAAACATGGCCGTTTGATTGTTCAGTACAATCAACAGATTGCTTTGTACAAGAGGTAGACATTCATCTCCTTGCTAATGCTGAGCTCATTTGGGCATCCCTTAATGGCTGCTCTGTGGACGACACAGCCTTTGTCCAGATGCCTTCCTACTTTTGAAAGGTCCCTGTAGCTGTTCATTGGTCTTTCTCTAAGCAGTCATCAATGGCATTAACTCACCTTCATGCTGTCAGGGGCAAGTCCCATTTTGTTGAAAGAAAGTGGATGCTCAAGACCTTTAGTTTATAATCAAGCAAATTGTTAGAGTACCCAGATCTGTGGTCATCAGAGTCTGTGAGTCCAACGTGAGTTCAGGCTTCACACCCACACACTGTCTGAATTCTCTGAGAAGTTCTTACAACTCATGATGAAGTACCGACCATGGGACTCTTTAAAACCTCCTGTGACCCAAAGGTCTGGCGCCTAATGGAAAAATAATCATTTCTAAAAATTGCTTTGGGGCTGACGATTTTGGCCAGCAGGTAAAAGGTATTTGCTGCCCAAGCTTAGCAATCTGAATTCCATTCTCTGGGACCCAATGGTAGAAAGAAGGAACTGGCTCCCCCTGTCTCCAAATGGATGCTATGGCCTGAATGCAGGCACATGGTGCACACGCACACACATTCACACACACCCACACCCACACTAAATAAGTATAAAAATTTTACCACTTTTCTTTTTTAGGGGGCCGGATGTTCTCTCATCCTCAAGACTGTGCCCAGCATTTGATGAATGGAGACACTCTGAGTGGCGTTTACACCATCTTCCTCAATGGGGAACTAAGCCACAAGTTGCAAGTGTACTGTGACATGGCCACAGATGGGGGTGGCTGGATTGTAAGTACATGCTGTAGGCACATGTCTTCAGGCTCCTAGTCTACCTGGCTGGGCACCTGTGCATTACAATGTCACTGTCCTTTGAGCTGCCCTTTTATCTACCCTCCTCATTTGGATCTTGGTCTCTTCGCTGTCTTCATGGCCCTCATTCAGTAGCCCACTCACAAGCAGAGAAAGGAATGATCATACTTTTTTTTTTTAGTTTTATTCTGCTGCTATAATAAACACCATGACCAAAAGCAACATAGAGGAGAAAAGTGTTTACTTGGCTTATATTTTCAGGTCACATCATTGAGAGATGTGAGGGCTGGAACTCAAATAGAAACTAAAGCAGCAAGCATGGAGAAATTTTACTTACTGGATCTCTCACTGGCTTATGCTCAACTACTTTTCTTATACAGCCCAGACTCACCCCCCCTTGGGATGGTGCTATACTCAGTGAGCTGGCCCTTCCTACTTCAGTCAAGACAATTCTTTATAGACATGGCCACAGGCCAATCTAGTGGAGGCAATTCTTCAGTCAAGGTTTCCTCTTCCAAGGTGACTGACTCTGTGTTGGGTCAAGTTGATTAAAAACTAACCAGGTTCACATACGAAGGAATTACTGGCCTAGCCCAAAGAAGGGCTGCAAGAGGCTGCCTTGCCTCGGGCTCCTTCTGCAAACAGATGAATGCAAGGGGTACTGGGGGAAAAGAAGGAACGAGGTATGTGGGTGATCCTGATTGCCAAGGGCTAATGCTAAAATGAAGTGAGGAAGAGGAGGCAACCCTAAAGGAGCACTTAAGCCTCCCATGGTGAGGCAGTTAATTAGTTTCCTTATCTTAGAGAGTAGTATATAATAGATCACATCTGGGGCAGAATATGGATGGTCCTCATCCTGTCCTGGACCCCTTCTTCTTCCCTAGAACTGTCATAGCTTTCAGCAAGCAGCAGTGTTTGGGAGAGAGACACTACTTGCTGACACTATCTCCTCCCATACCTGATCAGACAGTACAGAGCAGAAGAAATAGGGCAGCCTGCTAGGGGAGGTGCTAGCCACTGTGCACCTAAGCGAGGCCCTGACTCTAGACCAAGCAACAGGGGTTGAACTGGTGTGAAAGGAAACTCGGTCCCACCCACCCTCTTTTGAACAACCTTCCTAGCACTGCTCAGGTGCAGCATTGGAGCCTTCATGATCCAAAATGGGAAGGTTTTGAAGAGTTAAATGGTGACTGTACTCATAATACTCTTGGGAGACATTTTCTTTTATGTTTCTGACATATTTGTGCCTCCTCCTTAAAGCATAATTGGAAATTGAAGCCAAGGCTGATGTATTGGAGGTTAAATGAAATTAGCACTTAAACAGCTTGGAAAGTGAATGATATGCAATTGCTTTGCCTGCAATAAGATGATGACAGTGAGTAGATGATTTGAAGTTGGTCCCAGTCCTTTGGTGAGAAATGCTTTCTATTGCTCTCTGTGGTGCAAAAAGATTAATTTGAGAATCAAGCCCATTTCCCCTGACTATTTGGAGCTTGATATGTATCCTGAATCTTTTCTATATTGCAGGGGTACAAATTAGTGTCGATATCATACCCCTAGCCTATCTGTCAGAAGTATCAGCACTTCAAGGAGAAGGGCTCCGAGCATCCCCTACAAATATCTGCCATGGAAAAGCTAAGCCCACTTCTAAAATGGTCCTGATCCTAGCTGATACTGAACCCAGTCATATTCACTTATCAATTATTAATTCTTGTTTGTTTGTTTGTTTTTTGGAGCATCTCCTCTCTTTTTCTCTCTTTCTCTTCGCAGGTATTCCAGAGGCGGCAAAATGGCCAGACTGATTTTTTCAGGAAATGGGCTGATTATCGTGTTGGATTTGGGAATTTGGAGGACGAGTTTTGGCTAGGTAACATCCACCTTGTGCTTCCCATGGATAGGCTGCCCTGGGTTTCTGTCCATCTCTCCTTTCCCTGTCTGTCTGAGATTGTCAGAAGTCTGTGTCCATTGAGAAGCTGACAGCTTGTGAATTGCTTTTGTGCCTCTTGCTCTGTTTGGCTCCGCTATTGATCTGTTTTCATCTGACTGTGGTGTTTTCCTCTTTGCTCTGTCTCTTCCCATCCTCATTAATAGTCTTTTATGCTGATGGATCTTGACATGAGGCAAGTACAAAGGCAGGGATCTGCCTGGTAGGGAACTGGGCACAGGAAGCAATAGGCAGACTGGTCCCCCTCTAAGAAGCTAAGCAACCAGCTAGCCTGCCTGCAGGTCAAGAGAGAAATGAGAGTCTGCTGGGTGCCCCGGAGAGTGTTATTATCTGACTCAGGAGGGAAAGGGGGGAAATGAGAGTGGCAGTAGAGGTGATTTCCTAGATCTGACACAGCGGGGACTTTAAATGGAGGTTTAGGTGGGTACAGGAAGATAAACACACTTCAGCCAGACTGATGGTGCTGATGGCGGATCATCAGTGTGTGAATGCCCACATTCCATAAGGTTTTCCTAATGGTTGATAAGGGGAGGCAGAGGGAGATTCAAAGAAATGCTAGTGTTAGATACTCATATTCTTCTTTCTCCTACCCTGCCACATTCCTGTTCAAGCAACAGCCTTCCAGATGGGATCCCTCCCTCCAGGATCACCCCCATGGTCTATATGGCCACTAGAATGATCTTCCTCATCCCCCAAATCTGAGGGAAGGGTAACACTGAAAGGTCAAGCCTTTCAGTGACTCTCATCACCACCTGGTAAAGTCCAGACTCCTTAGCAAGGTACAAGACTTCCTTCTCTCCTTCTGGATCCTCTGTCTACCACCAAGCACCTTTCTTCATCCCAATTCCCCCGGCACCCACCTTCAAACCTGCACAACCCCTGAAGTTTCCTCTGCAGGAAACACTCCTTCAGCAAATTTCGCATCTTCCTGCTACCTTAGTGTCTACCTACTTATATTCAAAGGCCCGGTTAAGCTCCTCTTCCTCCATCATAGAAACCGTACTGACTCTTTCCTTCATTGCCTGCGGGATAATTGGCCATGTTCTCCGATACAACCTAAATCATGGTGTCAATTCTACTTTGTCTGTCTAGTCTATATTATATGTTTTTGGGAAGCTAGGATCTCACCATTCATCTTTAAACATCTATCTAAGACTTCCTGAGACATATGTACCTCAAGCATAGATATCAATCAATGATAAGAATTTATTGAGCATATGTTAAACAGCCAAAGCTATGTTTGCCAATACAGGCAATAAAAAGGTAAGGTAAGAGCCACTTAAAAACACTGAGAGAGAATTCAAACAAGCAAGAAAATGTGCTTCAATTTAAAACATTTTCAAACAGCTTGGGAGTCAGTAATACACATGAATCAACATAGACATAAGTAGTCAAGACTCGTTTCTACAAAAGCCTAAACTACTGGGTACCGGGTTCACAGTTTCTGTCATTTCTGTGAAACATGTGAGCCATTCAGCACTGAGATGTCCTATATATCACTTTCTATTTAATAAAATACATGTTTTAAAGAAGCTTTATCCATTGTCAACATGGAAAGCTAGCTGTTGTGTGCCATAAATAAAAAGATGCCTCAAAAGTAAAGGTATCATTTTAAAATGAAAAGTGAAAAAAAGCAATATTAATATGATTAAATGGTGGTTACATTCAGGAACACCAAGCCTATTGCTGCTGCTGCTGTTGCTGTTGAGAGTGATGATCAGAAAGTGATCTCTGTTCAACCGACTGTGAAATACTAGAATAAAGCTGAGACTGGGAGTTAAGATTAGGGTCAGGGATACAGTTTCACCTTCATCTTTTAAGAAAAGCTGAACTAGAATGTGGAACTATTTGTTCAAGGTTATTTAGTGCCTTGTTCCCACAATGTGTCTCATATCATCAGAAATGCCCTTTCACACTGGTAAATAACCCAGACTGACTGATGAAATACTGATTAAAAAGCCCCAGGTTATCAGAAAAGGACGAGAGCTAAGACACTGAGGATCAGGAGAAGGGAAAAGAGGAAGGAAGAGCAGGAAGACCAGCAGGGATCCTTTTGACACATGCAAACTGGGGGCAGGGAGGCAAGCCCTCAAACCAGATGAAAGGAACAAGTCAGAGAAGGAAAGAAGTATGCTCAGGTGGGCTCGCTGAGAGGCGTGGTATAGAACTAAGAGTTGGAGCGTGAAGTCATTGGTTAAAGAGCTTCGAGGTGTGCCATTATTTCTCTCACTGCTGCAACAAAGTAAGCAGCTAAAGCAACTTAAACCAAAGGAGGGCTTAATTTGGCTCCTAGTTTTGAGGATCCAGACCACCATGGCATTAGGCATGGTTGAAAACACAGGAAGCAGTCAGTCACATTGCATCTGGAACAGAAGGCAGGGAGGGACTGATGTTAGAACCCAATTCCTTTCTCCTTTTTTTAATTCATTCCAGGATCCCATCCCAAGTGATTCTAGCCCATATTCAGGGGTTAATCTAGTCTAGATAGTCCCTCACAGACAGATGCAAAGGCTTATGTCCAAAGGTACTTCTAAATCCAGTCAAGGTAGCAATGAAGATTAACCACTATAAGAAGGTTTGCCAACAGCGGCAAGACCTGAGGCTATGCAGTTAGGCAGCAATACTCTATGGCTAGTAACCCTGTGTTATCTAGGACCAGACCCTACAATGGAGATTCTCATTCAAGTTATTTACTGGGATGAATTCTTCATATTAAAGGGAGCTATTGAGTTGAATTATCTGAGAAGAGAATTTAAAGAACCAGGAGAGATCCAGGAAAATTATAACTGAGTGTTGACTGAAGACTCCCTTTAGACTGAGTCCAAGAGATGCTCTGGAACATGAATTGCCCCTCTGAGCTGGACCCTATTGGGCAAGGAGGCTAGTCTTCTGAAACTCCACTTTAGTCATTGGTCAGAGTCTGCTCCAAGGCATGAGGAGAAGGAAGGGGTGAGTCTCATTCCGTCAGGGGAAATTGGCCATCAAAAAGGCTGCTAGTGAGTGATGCCAACATTTCTAGCAGGGGTTGGGTTGCCAACTGACTAAGGGCGTCCAGGCACAACACCACCAGCAAACAACACAACTGCACAGGTCAAGGACAGGCTGTGGGTCAGCAGCTCCACAAACAGCATTTGACAGCTTTCTGCTTGCAGTCAATAAAGTTTTAAATGTTAAGCAGGTAAAGAAACCAAATATTCTCGGCCCTTGGCTACTCGGTTCACTCTCTGAGCTCTCCCACAGAATGAAGAGGGAGGTTTAAGTCATCTCCAAATCTCCTTGTACCTCTACCACTTTTTAGTTCCAAACCATGGTACACTAAGACAGCTGATGTCACGCCAAAGCAAAAGGCTCCAGCTCTGCTGAAAAGTCTTAGAGCCCTCAGCTTAGGTAGGTCGGTCAAAATCAGAGAAAATGGATATGAGAAACTATCACCAAGAAGGATCTAGGCTCTGCCCAAACCCTGGACTTAGAGAGTTTTGTACCTTAAAAGAATTTCTTAGCCCAAGGCCTGGGATGCTTAGAGATCAAGTGAGTGGGAGTTTAGAAAGACCAGTAAAGAGGCAGCAGCAGTAGATAAAGATGTAGCATATGGATGACATTAAAAAGACCTGGAATCAAGAGGCAAAGGGCAACAGAGGTACACCTCAACTTATGATAGGGATTGATACCCTGATAAGTGCTTCTTCGGTGAAAATGGTTGATAAGCTTTAATACACTAATGTTTTTAGTGTTTAATGCACTAATCTACCAAACATTACAAGTTAGCTACACAGTACTCTCCAGAGTGCGGCTGTTTGTCCTTCTGTTCACATGATTGACTGGCAGCTGTGCTCATGGCTGATGTCCCACCTAAGGAGAGAATATAATATAGTATACCCCTAGCCTAGAGAAAGACCCAAATGCAAATTGCAGTTTCTAACAAATGCAGATAGATTTAATTCAATCATAAGATGGGAAATTCAAAAGTTCAATTATCACAAACCTGGGACTCTCTATTTCTCTTACCTGTCTCTGGGGGCCCAGGAACCCTGAGCAGAAGGAGGGCAGGATAATGCAAGGTGGACTGAGCCTTCTCTGGGGTCTTCAAAGAAACTCTACTGTGTCTCTTGGATGCTCTAACAGTTGCTTCCTACAACTCAAACCAAAAGAATCACATCTGTTCAAGGCTTCCTGTGCTTTTGCTACCAATACTGAACATAGAAGATTATAGGGAACAGGGCTAAGACTCTTGAGCTTCTGGGCTTGTCAGTTATGAAGTAAAGACTAGATGTTAGGCTCCAGTGTTGTCTGAGGTGGCACTGGCGTGGCCTTCTTACAGGAGGAGATTCAGAGTCTTACAGGGACTGCTTGACATCAGCCTGAGAAGGGTAGAGGGCAGAACAATATAGATGGCCCACCCCTAGTTCCATAGCGCGCATTTCTCTCAGATTGCTAAAGATGCTGGGGAGAGACTCAGTACACAGACTGCTTCTCCACAGGGCTGGACAACATCCACAGGATAACAGCCCAGGGCCGCTATGAGCTGCGTGTGGATATGCGGGATGGACAGGAGGCAGTCTTTGCCTACTATGACAAGTTTGCAGTGGAGGACAACAGAAGCCTGTACAAGCTCCGCATAGGAGGCTACAACGGCACTGCAGGTACTCATGGGCCCCGAGATGACCCTGGGGGCAGTGGGGGTGTGTTCCAGTCCTGAGCAGCAGCCAAAGCAGCAGAACTCATAGAGTTCATGAACTGTCTACTAGCCAGAAAGGAGGCTGGAACAGCTGGGCCACAGTATCTGATCCCGCCTATCCACTCAAGAGACCTAGAATCGATTTCTTGGGCCTTACTTTTCTCACTACTACAAAAATTATAGTAGTGATGTCATCTGAAAAATTCTAGTAGTGATGTCATCTGCTAAATTATAGTAGTGATGTCTGTCTGACTTTACAAAGCAGTCATAAAAATTGCTATAATTGGGATGAGTTTGTGTGTAAAGTTTACTTGAAAAGAATGCAATGTGAGAGTGAAGGGTTGCTTGTTTTACCTAAATTAATCAGTGTGGACTCCCACTTAGAGAGGGCAGAACTATTTCTCATCTTCATAGACATCTTCTTGCAGTGGCAGACAGGAAAATGACATTTGAACTAATGAAACAGTTACCCATTCTTTGAGATGCCCCCCCCCTTTCACCTATCCATCAGCATCCATCATAGCACCCCATAAAGGAGTAGAGGTCATTGCTTAAATGTCTCTCGCTGGCCATGTTGCCTCTTGTTCTCTTGTGAACCGTGTAACTGGCTAGGTTCTCAGTGCTGGTTTTTATAACTATTTTTTACCAAGCAGAAACAATCTTCTGTTTCAGCTCTGTGTACTCACAGTTACACGAGACTGCAGCACCCAAGCCAGTCCTGAGCCTTTGCCTAATATGCTCTATTACAGTACCTTTCATGAGCCCTGTTGTGCCAAGGATGCTACTGTTTGGTACATGGAGTTATCGGACATTTCATTTCTCCAATTTTAACGATAAGTGCCGGTGTTTAATTTTAACAGCATTTTCTATGACTCTGGAATTAAAATGAACATCAAGGTGTTACCCTTCCAATTACTGTATCTGCTCCATTATTCCCTTTCTCGGCCACATATTGTTATTCTAAAGGGAAGATACGCGTACCTTTGTTATTGTTCACAGTTGAGTCAGTCATTCATGGTGGCAATCAGAGAAGCCTGAAGAGCCCCAACAAAAGGTTCAATTTGCCACACTTTGAGCATAAAACAGCCATTGAAATGGACATTAAACAAGATGTCAGACTAAATCATTTCAAAAACTAAATGGATACTATTCACTCCCGAGAATTAGAACTGTGCCTAAAGAAAAGCTTTTCATGTTTCCCTGATGAGAAGGGAAACAAGCTCACTTACCCCAATTTCTGTCTCTCCTCTTCACCTCTCTTCATCTCTCTCTCTCTCTCCAATGCCATAAGTCATCTGTCTACCTTGGGCCCAGCCTTTGAAACCTCTCTGCCCGTTCTCTCTGTTACAACCCACAGTGGGCACACCTGTTAAGATTACATACTTCTCTCCGTGTCAGAGACCAGTGCTGCCTAGAGCTTGGCTGGTCATTCATAGACATTAATGGTGATTTGTTAGTCATAGAAATTAATGATGACTCATCTATCACCTTATATATTCAGTCCATCTTCTTCAATAGGTAAGACCCTGGGTTTATTTGCGCTTCCCCATCTCTAGGCAACTGAACACAGGTCAAATTGGATAGAAAACCATACCCCCCTTCTTCCTGGCATTTGTAATAGTTCCCAGTTATTCTGGTTGTTAGCACTTACCCTAGCCTCACTGGTAACCCAGCCACCCCAGGGCATGAAGTCCAAGTGTAGCCCTTCTCCTACCCCCATCTCTGAAGGCCTAATACCTCCAAGACTCTAAGTAGAATCTACTGGAATTCAAACTGAGATTTTCAATCTGTGTCATCAAAAAGGTCAGAACAACTCTCTCTTCTGGTTTTGGGGACTCTAAGAAGAACGTAACACATGGAGTCTGTAATAGTAACCACCACCTAGTTTAATACAGAAAACACCAGGAAGTAGCTCTCTGCAAATGTCACTTTTAGGATAAGGATACTCATAGAAGGGTATCTTGGAGTTAGAGGAAGGATCCTTGAAAACAGCGTATTTTACTAAAATCACTAGCAGAAAACATCTTCTGGACAGGAAGTCCCAGAAAACTTAGATTCAGTGAAAGGGGAAAGCTTGATGGGATACAACCTTGGGCCAACTGTATGGATGGAAGGCTCAAGAGCTAAGAGCAGTGACACATACACCTATGATCAAAGTATGTGAAAGGTTGAGTTGGAAGGACTGAACATTAAGGCTAGCCTGGGCAATAAAGCAAGATGGAATAGAAAGGGAGAGAGAGGCAATGGGGGTACGAAAGCAGGGAGAGGAGGTAGAGGAGGGAAGAAGAGGGAGGGAGGGAGAGAAGAGATGGAGGAAGGGAGGGAAAGAAGAGCAGAGAGATGCAAAGGGAGATAGAGAAAGAGAAGTTTAATTCTGGAACATCTTGACACTGAAGGAGAAACTTAGTCCTTACATGACAGAGAGCATGTAAGCGGCATAATGGGATTTGGGTTTTAGAAAGATTGGCTGGGACTGCCCCAAGCAGGATAAAGTCAATCTGAGTGAAGACCAGAAAGACCAACTGGTGGCTGCTGTATTAATCCTGATGGGAGATAATGAGAGCCCTCCCTAATGGCAGGGCTTTGAGAAAGGTGTGAATCTGAACAGGCGCTCCAGAGAGAACACCAGGACTTAGAGCATGTCCTGAACATATAAGGCAGAGATGAGCAGGGAGGATACAAAGGCCAAGGGGACCATGTCTGAGGCATTTGGCTGGCAACATCAGAGTAGAGACCAGAAAGGGTTGTGTGCAGAAAAATAAGGGTACATTCTAGTTTGCAGAAGTTGAGATGATAGGAGCATCATGGGTAGACACATATAGTCAATGAACTGATGATTAAAGAATGGGTTGATGGAGAGTGAAACTGATCCAAGAACGTTTTAATTAATTACTTTTTTATTAATTACAACTTATTCACTTTGTATCCCAGCTGTAGCCCCATCCCTCATCCTCTCCCAATCCCACCCTTCCTCACTCTTCTCCCATACCCCTCTCCCAGTCCGCTGATAGGGTCAGTCCTCCTCCCCTTCTATCTGACCCTAGCCTATCAGGTCTCATCAGGATTGGCTGCATTGTCTTCCTCTGTGGCCTGGTAAGGCTGCTTCCCCCTCAGGGGGAGGTGAGCAAAGAGCCATCCACTGAGTTCATGTCAGAGACAGTCCCTGTTCCCCTTACTAGGATGTCCACTTGGAGACTGAGCTGCCACAGACTATATCTGTCCAGGAATTCTAGATTATTTCCATGCATCATCCTTGTTTGGAGTATCAGTCTCAGAAAAGACTACTGTGCCCAGATTTTGATCCAAGAATTTTTAGGGGAATGGGGATGAGTATGACTTGGGATCAAGAAGGTAAAAATGGTATTTAGGATCGAAAAGTAAGGCATCATTTTTTTTTATCCTCTTCAATCAGTCTTGAAGAGATAGCAAAAAGTGTTTCAGGTAGTGGGATTGGCTCTGGGTGGGTATATCTGAATCCTTCAAGATTATAAGGAGATGAGAATGTTATGAATCATGTTGCCTCCAGGACTCTCCTGAGGGCTGAAGGCTTCCCTATAAGACTGACTAGCCCAGAGTTCAGTGGATGCAAGGAAGGAGATGCTAAGTGGACACCAGGGGCATAACTTGGAAGCCATAGCTTTCATGAACCACATCTCTCTCAGGGGATACCAACATTAGCCATATCTAATATCACTTCAATTCAATAAATAATCTGAGTTCCATTCCTAGCACCTCTAGCCACAAATCCTGCCAAAGGTTTCACCAGTCATTGTAAGTGAATGATGGTCCCACTTCTTACCTGGAACACTGAGTTCACCTGAGCCACCACATAACGTCCCTGACAAGAGAATACCCAGTCCCCACTTGTCTGTGAGAAAGGAAATCTCACCACAGAGTTAGGCAGCCTAGATGGCAGTATCAGGTAATTTCTCTTTTCCTATTTAGCTAAAAAAGTTTCCTCTTTACAGTCTCTCTGCATCCATTCTCACACTTCCCCACAAAGTTTATTCATGTGTTCCTCTCTTTCAGTAGCTCCTCACATGAACCATGGACGTGCTCTCCTTCTCTAAGCCTGCTTCTCCCTGAGACACAGCCCATTTTCCTACCCACCTCTCCTGTCACCCTGTTTCTGGTAGATTGGAACTCTGGCTAAAAAGCAAGCCATGGGTCATTTCTTATTGCCAATTTTGTGTTTTGCTTTCAGGAGGTTCTCATACTTGGGGACTATGGTGAATGCCCAAATACTAACTAGGTAGAAGCATTTTGAGTAGTTTTTCTTCTTCATGGGTAGAAGCAAGTTCTCAGTGTTGGGTATTGGGTGCAGTCTAATCAGGGCCAGCAAGCACAGGGGAAATCCAGGATGAACTTACACAGTGGAGAGCCAAAATGATCCGAGTCATTATGGCTTCTTGCTGTCCCCAAAGGTCACAATGGAATCATGAGTATTCTGTGTCCTAGAAAGGCCTAGAGGAAATAGACAGAGGTGTTAAGACGGAGAGCTGTCTGAGTAAAGTTCTCAGCAAAAACTCAGTTGTGATTAGAGTGGGAAACATGGATGTCGATACCCCTGCCCCACCCCCCACCCCATAAGGTAATGTAGAGGGAAAGCTCAGCAGAGTCGTACTGTGGCTCAGAAGGAATGGGGAGGTAAGCCAGAGTTCCACAACAAATGGAACAGCCTCCTGAATGTTTTTGTTTTCATTTTTGTTTTTGCAGGAGACTCCCTCACCTATCACCAGGGACGCCCTTTCTCCACCGAGGACAGAGACAATGATGTTGCAGTCACCAACTGTGCCATGTCATACAAGGGTGCTTGGTGGTATAAGAATTGCCACCGGACCAACCTCAATGGGAAGTATGGGGAGTCCAGGCACAGTCAGGTAAGCCATGGTCTGCCTGTGGTCAGAGCGGTGGAGAGCACAGGACTCATTTCAGCAATGTTCCCTCTTTAAAAAGGAGTACTCTGAGACTGAAAAAAGACCATGCTAGGGGCTCGTAGTGGGAGGAACTCATCAATTCATCATAGGCTACAGGCTTGATGGCACTCTAACAAAGGGGCCCAGAAAGGAAGAAATCAGAAAGCTAAGTAATCTGGACTGTTTCCCCCAAGAGACTGCAGGCCCACAGTCTGGGCTAGGTGACAGACGAGCAGCCAGAACACGCTCAGGCAAACCCTAGAGGTAGTTTCACCCATGCCTGCTGGAAACCACCCAAGTCTCTGGATCATGAACGAGCTGTCCACAATTCCACTACTCAAAACGCTTCTACCTAGTTGGTATTTGGGCATTCACCATAGCCCCCAAGTATGAGAACCTCCTGAAAGCAAAACACAAAATTGGCAATAAGAAACGATCCATGGCTTGCTTTTTATAAAGACCGAGGCCTATGTAAAAGGGAAGCTGGAAGGAGACCCAGCTCTCTCCATCATACTGGGAACTCTGTCCTAAGCTGCTTGTTAACTGAGAACAGTTGAGCTCCTAAGTAGGGTGCTCTGCTGAGGGGGAAGGGCCACCTGACATGTTCCTCTTTCTCACTCTTAGGGGGTCAATTGGTACCACTGGAAGGGCCATGAGTTCTCCATCCCCTTCGTGGAAATGAAGATGAGGCCCTACAACCACCGTCCCACTGCCGGGAGGAAACGGCGAGCCTTGAGATTCTGAGCACCAGGCAGCCAGCCACCAGCCAAACGATCTTTTTCTGTCATTTGTTTGTATTTTATAATATGAGACAAGGGGGGAGGGGCGACCATAATGTGCTTCACAGCATATTCAGAGTATCTGAAGGAAGCAGGGATCAGTTAGGTACCATCTGCTCATAGTTTCTGCTGCCTTGGAGCCCGACCCCTCGGGCTACAGGCTCCCTGCTAACTACTTCTCCCTGATCACCCCCACCTTTCTCACAGAGGAGGAAAACTGGGGAGTTTAACGTACAATTCAGAAACAGGCCACCGAAGTACAGATTGTTATGGTGATGGACACACACACACACACACACACACACGCATCTTTCTCTATCCTGCTTCTGAAAAAATCCTTCCAACTTCTAACTAATAGTGAGCCGGTCACAGCTGACCATGGTCAGGTAACCACACCAGCCCAGAGAAGCTTCAACAAGAAAGCTTGGCCAATCAGCTCTTAAGAGGGAAGACATCTACTATACCCTGACGCTGCAACCCAAGTTCATTGAAATGGGCTAAAGCATCTCACATTCAGACACTTAACTTTCAGGAGGCGTGGCCTCCTTTCCAGCCACACCCATCCCTTGTTCTATTCCCTAGATCATACAGACTTACCAACCCAACCACTTTTTAGAACTCCGGTTACCCAAAGCTCTCTGCTTCTGGCCCTGGGTCATACAACAGATGTGCTCCTACGTGTCGTAAGCCACTGTCATGGAATAACTTTCTTTGGTAGTGAGATTGGGAAAAGGGTTTTGTTTCTAGCATGTTTGCATCAGGCATTAAGAAAGGATAGGAGTGGAAATCAGGGAGTCTGTAGCTCCCATTGGAAACTGGCCTTGTTTAATGCTGCCTTTTGCATTTATGACCTGATTTAGCGTGGATTCCTTCCCCTAATGTCCTGGGTGAAGGTCTCGAGTTCTTTCCCTGGCCAGGCTATACTCAGTGCATGTGGCTTAAGAGGAATCAGGGGAATAAGTTGGATAACCCCACCTGATGACCCTGGGAGGAGATAGAATGTTTGTTCTGGTAGTTCGTCTGTTTGCTTTGATCCTGTGGTAAACAAAAGCGATCCCCTCAATGAGGTGAGATCATGAGAAACATTTTCCAACTCCCTTTCTTATTCTGCTTTGAGAAGAAAAATGAAAAGTGCTGGAGGAGATTGCATTTAGAACTCCAAAGGTGAGAGGAGCAAACTCTCCATCCCTACATGATTTGATTTGTAAGCCCTGGAGAGCCGGAGGCTGCAGACGCCATGACCTTTAGCCTCTCCTCAAATCAAAAACCAGCCAGTCTTCCCTGCAGCATCTGCCCAAGATGTGGCAAGTCTCTCAGCCATGTTCTCCTTGTCCTCACTCTTCCCTGAGGGCCCAGTGTGTCTGCTGTAGGACCCATTGCTACCATCTGGGGCATCTTGTGCCTTTGCCAACCAGTTACTGGATGAGCAGGCATCCTGTAATAGAAACAGCCACCATCTTACCCAGCTTTGAACCAGAAGCACCAGTGCTCTTGGCCTAGCATTGTGACTGACAGTGGACTTAGCTTGCTATCTTCTGTAGCCTTCACCATCTTTGTGATTCAGACTCATTGACACGCTTGAGGCTAGAAAGTACAGGTGGAGTTTTCCTTCTTTCTTTCTTTCTTTCTTTCTTTCTTTCTTTCTTTCTTTCTTTTTTCATTAGGGCTTATTTTATTCTTAACACAAATGAAATAAAAACAAATATTCCCCTCTTATAACAAAGGAAAGAAAACTATACTTTCAAAAGGCCAATAGGTATTTTAAGTGACATATTTTGTATGACAGGAAAATACTTTTTCCTTTTTTTATGGTTTTATTTATTTTGTGTACATGAGTGAGCTCCAGATCTCACTATAGATGGTTGGGAGCCACCATGTGGGTGCTGGGATTTGAATTCAGAACCTCTGGAAGAGCAGACAGTGCTCTTAACCTCTGAGCCATCTCTCCAGTCCCTTTTTCCTTTTTTTTAATTAATTCTTTTATTTGTTGCAATTTATTCAGTTTGTATCCCAACTGTAGCCCCATCCCTCCCAATCCCATCTTCCTTCCCTTTTCTCTTCCTATCCCCCTCTCCCAGTCCGCTGATAGGGGCAGTCCTCCTCCCCTTCCCTCTGACCCTAGCCTATCAGGTCTCATCAGGACTGGCTGCATTTTCTTCTTCTGTGACCTGGTAAGGCTGACCCCCTTAGGGGGAGATGATCAAAGAGCCAGCCACTGAGTTCATGTCAAAGACAGCCCCTGTTCCTCTTACTAGGGAACGCACTTGGAGACTGAGCTGCCATGGACTACATCTGTGCAGGGGTTCTAGCTTATCTCCATGAATGGTTCTTGGTTGGAGTATCAGTCTCAGAAAAGACCCCTGGGCCCAGATTTTTTGGTTCTGTTGCTCTCCTTGTGGAGCTCCTATCCCCTCCAGGTTTTTTTTTTAATCTTCCCCCTCTTTCATAAGATTCTCTGTACTCTGCCCATAGTTTGGCTAGGAGTCTCAGCATCTTGCACAATCACTTTGAAAATCAATCTGGCATTTTCTCAGACAATTAGGAATAGTGCTACCTCAAGATCCAGCTATACCACTCCTAGGCATATATCCAAAAGATGCTCAAGTATACAACAAGGACACTTGCTCAACCATGTTCATAGCAGCTTTATTCATAATAGCCAGAATCTAGAAACAACCCAGATGTCCCTCAGCTGAGGAATGGATACAGAAATTGTGATACATTTACACAATGGAATACTACTCAGCAATTAAAAACAAGGAAATCATGAAATTTGTGGGCAAATGGTGGGAACTAGAAAAGAACATCCTGAGTTATCCCAGAAGCAGAAAGACACACATGGTAAATACTTATAAGTAGATATTAGACATATAATATAGGATAAACATACTAAAATCTGTATACTTAAAGAAGCTAAGCAAGAAGGAGCCATGGGTAAGATAACCAATACTCATTCAGAAAGGCAAATGGGATAGATATTGGAAGAAGGAGAAAACAGGGAACAGGACAGGAGCCCACCACAGATGGCTTCTGAAAGACTCTACCAGCAGGATATCAAAGCTGATGCTAAGAGTTTTCATTCCTTAATCCCACATGGACTTCAAAAAGCTGAGAGAAGGAAGAAGAAAGAGAAGCCTATATGTTATATGAGATTTAACTATATCTGGGCCAATTGTGCAGAATTGAAGGTGAGCATGCTCAGCTGGTGATATGAGGGCTACAAGCCCCTGATGGCTTTGTTCACATCTCTTGACTTCAGTTTCCTCACCCATTGAGTCAGAGTTTAGACCATAAGGATTTCTAATGGCCCTTCAGTCTTAACAGCCATTGTGATAGGAAAAGCAGAATCAAAGTTGACCTTGTAGAGCATAGTAATTAAGGAAAAATCAGAATTCTTGTTAAGGAGATGGGGGAAGGGAAGGAAAGAAGGGAGGAAGGAGACTGATTCAGAATTCTTCCCCTATATGCACATGCACACGCGCACGTACACATACACATACACACACACACACACGCACCTATGCACACACACACACACAGACTCACGTGCGCGCACGCACACGCTCTTGCAAGAAAAAAAAAATGCCAAAAGAAGCTGAAGCCATTATGTCTGTGAAAGCAGAGCCAAGGACGTGGGTGTGCCTAGACAGCCCACCTCATCAAGGGAGCTGAAATGGAACAAAATTGCATGTCATCTGTTCCAGGAAAAAAAAATCAAGAAACATCAATGGAGATCCAAACCTGCCTTTCATTGAGACTATTTTATCATGTGGAACATTTTTATAAATAGTATCGGCAGCATCACCAAGCTTCATTTAAAGAAATCTTAAAGTAAGGAAGAGACTTCAAAGATCAGTTTATCCAACCTTCTGTACAAGTGTCTATAGATCCCTTTCGTTAAGTGGAGTGAACCTCCCCAAATTCTATGTTTTGAAGAGACTGTACATTCCACTTTCTTCCCAAGATCCAATGCAAAGTTCGGCTCAAAGCTTCTCAACATCACTGACTTAACTTCTTCACTAGGCTTCTTAACTCACTACTTTTTATCTTCCCCTTCCCAGTCCTGATTTTGTCCCTGAGGAGACAAGCAGCAATACTCAGCACCCATCCGAATCACCCAAGTTTCCCATAAGAGACTCAGAACGACTGGCAGTGAGCTTGGTCATGAAGACACGTCAGAGATACACTTACAAGAAAACTCAAGCAACAATGGCAACAACCACAGAACAGCAACCGCCACTCACTAGAGACTGCCATGGCTTCGCTGCCTAGAATGGAGAGCCAGAACCCTCTTCCTCTTCACCTGCCCTGTCATAGAAAGACTGTGTCCATATTGAATTCACGTTTTCCCACAGCTACTTCCAGAAGATGAAAAGAATAGGTTGTGAAGACTGTTTGTTAGGGATGTCAACGTTGCAGAAAGTGTTGGCCTTCAGACTTATGGGTAAAGTGGGACTCTTATAGGCAAGAGGCAAGGGTGGTGCTCACAGCTGCCTGATGTACACTGAATTGTGTGTGAGAAGTGGGGCAGGAGCCAGCATAGTTCTGGTTCCAGAAAACTCAGACCAAACCAAGACCCAGAACCCATTTATATAGGAAACCAATTAGTAAAAGAACAGCAACACAGCAGTAGAAAAATGTGGAGCAAACTTCCACAGATATTTAAATGTTCCCTTCTCCTAGCTACCAATACCCTATCTCTAAAGAGGTGAGACTCATTCCTGATATCCCACTACCTTCCATTGAGGAGCCAATCAGCTCCTGGTAAATAGAAAACTACTAGGCCAACTTTCATTTCAGAGGCAAACTTGAAGTGCCAAGGCTGCCTTGCCAGCGAGCTCGATGCCTAAACTATCTATCCTAAACACATTTTTACCTTTAAAATCTAGTATCAGGAGAGAGCTATAGATTTTGAGACAAGAGGTTATTACAGAATCTTTTCAAAGAGCTTTTTCAAAGCATCCATTGAGAAAGGTTTGATGAGTACCTCTTTGTCCTTTTCTCTGAAGAGAGAGAGAAAAAAAGGGACCTATGAGGACAGTGGATGCACCAAGCCAAGGGGTTGAAAAGGGGCAAACGGTGACCACATTTGAAAATGCTCCTAAGACATGGACTTTTTTTTGCCTTCACCCAGGATCTCCAGAAGGATGGAGGCACTTCCTGGAAAGATATGCTTTTCTAACCCTTGCTTTCTAATCACCAGCCTCCTATTCAATCTAGTCCCTCGGTTGCTTTTCTTTCTCTCATAAGAAGGAGATGGGAGATCACTTTCCACCTCTGCTTACATCCTACTGTCTACTCTGCAATGTCCATAAGGAGACCCTGAAAGACTCAAATAACTCAATTTCAGTCCTAGAGGAAGGGAGAGACTGCTTTGCTCACCTCAGCTTGCCCAGGCTACAAAAAGATGCTTGGAATCCCCAGAGACTGAGGTGACTCCTTAAGGTCTGGGGTTCAGCTGCTCATCCGTTCTCCCTGGGAGGTCTGCTTTCATTCAGATAACTAAACAGCAAAGGTTCCCTCCTCTGGGAAAAGGGGGACAGAGCTGGCTTCCAGGCTGTGGCTCATAGCTTCTCTTTCTTGTACCGCTGGGTCCTCAGAACAAAAATTTTTTAAGTTCTTTGACTAACTGCTTCCCTAAGCCTTTGCTTCTTCCATAGCCCAACTCTCCCATATGTATTTCTCCCAATAATAATGCAGCATTTTGGCACTGCCAGGGAAAATGAGAACGCACAGAACAAATGAAAACTACTCAAATTAAGTAAGGAAACCAACCCCGGTAGGAAGAGATGTCACCAGGATCAGGGGAGGCTCCTGTTTTCAGAGGCTGTGTTTGGTGCAAACTAGGGTCCCTTTAAAAGAGTGGCTTTGGTTCATCCTAACTAAATCCACGCTAGATTTAGTTAAGCCATTTATGTCTTCTTCAAGCTCTGAGAAAATAGCTTGGAAGAAGAAAAAAATGCAAGTTAAATAAAAGAAGCTGATGGAGTCTTATAACATGAGAGCAAACTTTAAAGATGGCCCCACAGTGGAAACAGAAACAGTGTGAGTGAGGCCCACAGTAAAGGCACCAGCATGGGCTTCTCAAATTGGCAGCCTCACTGCACAGAAGCAAGAAGCAGAAGGGCTGTTTTTGCTGCTCAACCAGTCTTGCCTCAACCTCACTTTTCTTTTCCCAGCTAGCACAGCCTGATTCCTCATCTCAGGCATCTCTGATTTATTTTTCCAAGGTCATTCCTTGCCTGAAACATGACTTCATTGCACTTTGTTGACCCAAAGTCCTTGGCAAACCTCACAGTCTTTGGACAGTGATAATTTGTTTCCAAATAAGAAATCCTCCCTCCTGCCACAGTTTAAGAAGCCTGTTGCAGAGTGTCCGGTCAACTCCGCAGGCACCGGTTGAGAACATCTCTCCTACTAACTTAATAGAACATCTTCTATCATCTGAGCTGTGATGCTGGGTTCACGCTCAATTTCTAATTTAGAAATATTTAATCCTCACAAAGCCCCCGAATGGACACTTTCCTGAGTACAGTCATTGGTTTGTTGTTGCCATGGGCTCTGGAGAGAAAATACAAGAAATACAAGATATTCTACACTGTACTCGAGAAACCTGAGCCACACCAGGGCTCAGGGTTAGTGTTGGGGAGCTGGGGGGGGGAGGGGAGAATAGACACATGGAAAAGAACTATTTTCTTCTTGTCAGTGGTTTAACAACCCGCAGAGAAACCTGTAGCCTTTAAACAATCTGTTGTTAAACACTAATATGCTCAAACCTGTCTCCTAGGCAAATATTTAAAAGCACTCCTTCTGAGCCAAAGGAAGTTCTTGGAGATCATCTGACATGACTCTCTCATGTCGCACTCACATCATACTCAAGAAAAGCAAGGCCAAAATAGGTAGGCAGCTTGCCCTAGTTCACACAGCCAATTAAACATAGAAATGGGGGCAGGCCTGGTACAATTGTTTTCTTTCTTTTCTTTTTTTTTAAAATTTTTGTCTCTCTTTTAATAGAGTCTGAAAAGAATTAGTACTTAATGCACACCTATTGATCAGATTCTGCAAAGGGCTTTGCACTTCATATCAATTACTTTATTGAATCCTCACCACCGCAATCCAGAGTAAGTTTTAACCATTTTACAGAAGAGGGAAATGGAAGCACGGGATTGTTAGTAGGCTGTTTGAAATCACAGTATCCGAGGAATACCGTCATCTGTATCTAATATAAGCGTCCTTGGTTTTTCCAGTTTGCAAAGCCACTGTCACATTGACTAGGCAGCCACCATCTTGAATCTCACTAATATTCTCATGACAGCATTTCAAACTCCATCATTCTCTCTTTTCTTTTTAACAAATGGGAATTCTTGTTTGTTTGTTTGTTTGTTTGTTTTTCCTGCTACAAACTCCGGGAGACACTCAACCCCAGCTGTCAGAAATGACGGCCTAGAAGCAATTCTCGCTCTCCCTCTCTTCTGTCTAGAGTTTTGAAGATAGGGCCAGAACACAAATGTAGTTTCCCACCCAGTGCCAGAGCTACACAGCACCCTCTGTCTTTTCTAACTTAGACCCCTTCTCAAACGAGAGCAAGAGACAGAATCAGGATCAAGGAAGGAGAAACCACAGCATAAATACAGTGTAAGTTCTAGGGTAAGAATTTACAAAGGAAGGGTTATGAGTGTGTTTAAGTAACTAAAAATAGCAGCAAATGCAAACATCCCATGAATTTCTGGGATAAACTCAGCAGGTGTACAGGGAAAATTTCACACAACCCCCTTCCAGACTTACAAAGTTTCCTGAAAGAACACATCAGAGGATGTAAGACAGGAGAGAAGTTCTGTGTGTTTGTTTCTTCATTTCTTTCTCCAGCTCCTTACCTGTCTCTCACCCCTGTGAATCCGAAGCCTGCTACAATTCCAACTAACTTTGCTACTTTGGAAAATTTAGAAAGATATCAGAAAATCAGGCAAAACTCCAGTAACAAATCACTTTCCCCTCCTTGAAAGTTTATGATATAAGGACTAGGTCTCCTCAAGAGGGAATTCAGGTCCCCTTAGAGTGGGGTCTCCTGAGCAGCACATCCAATATACAGCAAGCAGTGCAGTGCCTACAGAATGTCCTCCTGCAGAGTATTCCTATTCTAGCTCCTTTTTACACTGTTTCCCTCCAGGGCCTAGGACCACTGCAGGGATTTACAAAAGGGGTTGGAATATGTAAGGGTCAATTTCCTCCTGCCTCTCCTAACACATACATGCTCTTCCTTTCTATATCTACACACACACACACACACACACACACACACACACACACACTCATTCTAATCCCAAGTACCCTCAAGCCTACAGGAAATCCCAGATGCCCAGAACAAGTCACTGTGACTCTGAGGGGGTTTTACTACCTGGGGCTCCAAGCAGATGAAATTCATCCTGGCGGTCTCTCAATTGTCATCCTGAGAAAAGCATAAGCACCAAATCCTCCAATCCCTCCGAATTTGAATTTGTGGTTTTAACCTTTTAATAGCCTTTTCAGGTAAAAATAACAAAGACCAATTTACTGACTTTGTAGCTACACTGTTCTTGAAAAGCCTCTTACTTAAAAGAAAGGCCAAAAGGAAGAAAACAAAGAGAACGGGTATATGGTATAAGCTTGTCAGGTGATACACGCTCTGACGAACAAAGATAAAAAGCTAGAGAGGAAGGAAGAGGGAGAGCCAGCTTGCCCCATCCTTTCATGGCACTGTAGCTCAAAGACTGGAATCTGCTTGTTAACCATTGTTAACTAGTATTTTTAGTCCCGGTTGCTTTTAGCCTCTGTATAGTTCCTTTTTTAAACACATTTTCTATACGTTAATAAAAGATCCTGAAAGAAAGGGATGTGTCTTCTCCATCCTTTGGGGGAATTATGGGGGGTGTGCCTCCTTAGTCCTGCTTGATCTGGGCCCTCTTTCTTCAGCAGTTCCCAGCTCACAGCCACCCTGTTTCCTCTGCCTCACCCATTCAAGGGAGCTGTCCTTGCTCCCGCTGTCCCTGCTCCCTTTTTTGTGTCCCAGGTCCACTCTGTTCCTATTCTGCCCTTACAGCCTTGCCATCTTGCACCCCCCCCCCCAGTCCTTCCACTCTACTGTACCTCCTTCCTTCTTTCTTTGCATCCCTATCCCTTTTCTCACCTTGCTCTCTCCATCTCCTCGGAATTCTTCATCTCACTCTTTGCTATCGAATGGCAGGCTCTGGTCTTATTTGTGGTTTGGTGACCAGGATCAACCATCATACAGTGGTCTAGTCTGCCTCCCTGCCACTCTCCTGCTTCTTGGCTGCCTCCACCCACCTAGGGATGTGCCCAGTGGCAACCGCATCTACAAATCTCTAGCACCACCTATGGGTATTGACTGAGAGTATTTGACAGACCCAGCTTTCTAACCCTTCCTGCCTTCTGGTAGTCAGAGCCCTGCCCACCCCAGCTTGGAACTAGTTCAGCCAACTTAGCACCAGCCATTCTAAAGGTGGGTCTGGTGGCCCATCTTCCCCAATTTGATCTCCCATGAAAGTCTTCTCCCCTTATTGTTCTGTCAATGTACAGTATAAGATCAACTCTAACCTCTTTATACTAGGCAGGACCCCAGCCTGGGGAATAGCCCCAAGAAGAGGATGACAAGGGAGAAGCCCATCCTGTTCGGTTCCACAAAGTCACAAAGTCTCAAGGTCATTGACCAGTGGATTGCACTATATGCAGTAAGTCAAAAGAACTCTGCCCCCTCTAAGAGGGAAGGAGATTTGTAAAATTATTATTATTTATTACAATTTATTCAATTTGTATCCTGGCTGTGGCCCCCCCTCCCTCATCTCCTCCCAATCCCACCTTCCCTCCCTCTTCTCCCCATATACCCCTCCCCTAGTTCACTGATAGGTGAGGTCCTCCTCCCCTTCTATTTGACCCTAGCCTGTCAGGTCTCATCAGGAGTGGTTGCATTGCCTTCCTCTGTGGGCTAGCAAGGCTGCGTCCACCCCACCCCCCACCAGGGGTTGGTGATCAGAGAGCCCGCTACTGAGTTCATGCCAGAGAAAGCCCCTGCTCCCCTTACTAAAGACCCCACTTGGACATCTGAGCCAGGGTTTTAGGTCCTCTCCATGCATTGTCTTTGGTTGGGGTATCATTTTCTTCAAAGCCCCCAGGGCTCGGTTTTTATGGCTCTGTTGGTCTCCCTTTGGAGCTCCTGTCCTCACCAGGTTTTTCTAGCTCCCCCTGCTTTCATACGATTCCCTGTACTCTGCTATATGCTCAACCATACAACAAGGGCAGGCTCAACCATGTTCATAGCAGCTCTATTCGTAAGAGCCAGAAGCTGAAAGCAACCCAGATGTCCCTCAATGGAGGAATGGATACACAAATTGTGGTACATTTAAACAATGGAACACTACTCAGCTATCAAAAACAAGGAAACAATGAAAATCGCAGGCAAATGGTGGGAACTAGAAAAGATTATTTTGAGTGAGACACATATGGTATATCCTCACTCATAAGTGGATATTAGCCATATAATATAGGATAAACATACTAAAATCTATACTCCTAAAGAAACTAAACAACAAGGAAGACCCTAGGGAAAACGCTCATTCAGAAGGGCAAACATGATAGACATTGGAAGTAGGAGAAGACAGGAAACAGGACAGGAGCTTCTAAAAGACTCTGGTGATGGGAGTATGGAAGCAGAGGCTGAGACTCATAGCCAAACTTTGGGAAGGAGATTTTTAGAAGCCTGGCTAGGGGAAGGCAAAGTGGCCAGATCCTATGATAATATAACTCATCAAAAGAGGAAAATACTAAAGGGCAGGCATGAGGCAGTGTATAGATACTAAGCCTTCAGTGTGAATGTTGGCTGACTCCCTGGAACCACTTGAGAGAGTAGAAGGCCACAGCATGGGCCAAGCATTGTGAAAACCCCAAACCAAGGAAGAACAAACTTTCATGTCCCTTGTTAAAATGGAGAAAGAGTGAGTACTTGAAAAAAGGGATTAAGTTACATTCCAGAAAATAAGCCACGAAAAGGATTTACTACATCCACTTTTTTTTTTTCCTAGTGACAACAGGCTTCTTCGCACCTCTGAGCCATCCTCTGAGCCTGCTGAAGGAGCCTCATGTAAACAGAAGATTTGGGGTAGCAACACTTTCCCACTTCCCCACTTCCTCAACACCACTTGCCCTCCCCCAACCCAAAGTCTGGCATGTCATTCAAGTAAGGCCCTTTAAAACAGCCACAATTTTTGGCCCTGTTTTGAATAAACTACTGGATACTCAGGACTCAGAATTTTGTATGGGAGGAGTGATTGCTGCAATACTGAGATGGAAGTCTGCCATCTGGATTTCATCTCTCTTGCTGTCTGGAAACAGTAGAATCTAAAGGGATCTAGTGGAACTTAAAGGAACGCCAGTAATTAGTATTTATTCTGAGAGGGCTGAAAGCTAGCATTATGTTCTAACTTAAATGGGTATAATTCACCCATTGCTTAAGACCTCTGGGTACATTTACAACCATCTGAACACAGATTTAATTATTGCTGTGTTGTGGGAACTACAAAGTGCCACGGGTAAAATTAAAAGTGGATTATTAAGCAAGAGAAATGTTCACAGCATTAGTAATCAGTGCAATTACCCTGCAGCATCTTCTCTCCCATAATGCCCTGAGTGGCCCTGGGGACCTGTGCTTCAGCAGTGGTCATTCTGCCAGTCAGCAATAAGATATCATCACAAAATGAGAGGCCTCTAGGCCTGCATCCCTCTTTTCCTGTAATATGTAGAATGTGCTCCATTGCCTAGGTTTGTAAGGAATTACAAAATGAATATGCATTGCACTCAAACATATACATAAACATGTCTCTTGTTTTTTTTCACTCATCTTACCATCCACATTCAATAAATACCTACTACACAGCAAACCCAATGCTGACTTAGTTAAACAGATGGAGATCATGGGCTAGAGAGGCACACAGCTATCCACACACAAGCACACACATACACACACACACACACACACACACACACACAATCAAAAATAAACCATGTTTTAAACAATAGAGACTTCCTGGTGACTTCTTAAAAAATATTTATTTATTTATTATACATATATATATGTGCTCTATCTGTAGGTCACTTGCATGCCAGAAGAGGGCATCAGGTTCCAGTATAGATGGTTATGTCTACCATGTGGGTGCTGGGAATTGAACTCAGAACCTCTGGAAGAGCAGACAGTGCTCTTAACCACTGAGCCATCTTTCCAGCCCCTTCCTAGTGACTTTAAGAGGCCTCCCATTCCTACCTTCTTGAAGAGATTCTCCCTACCATCCCCCCCCGTGTGTGTGTGTGTGTGTGTGTGTGTGTGTGTGTGTGTGTGTGTGTGTGTGTGTGTGTATCTATATCTCTGTCTTTCTCTCTATGTGTCCCTCTGCCTCTCCGTCTCACACTCTTTCCCTTTTCCAGTGAAGAGATAGTATTTTATTTACCCCCTCATCATATACCAAGTCCATATTAAATGTTGAGACTTTGGTACCAGTTAGAGTTCTGAGAAACAGAACTAACAAGTAATAGATTCCGGTGACGATGATAGAAGACAGACAGACTGGCAAACAGACAAAAATTGGCCTGTATGACAATGGAAGTTAAGAAGTCTCATGATCTGCCATATACAAGCTGGAAACCCAGGAAATCCAGGGGTGTAATTTAGTTCAAGCCTAAAGGTCAAAGAATCAAGAAAGCCGATGATAATCCCAGTACAAGGGCAGGAAGGTCTCAACTCAGCAGACAAGCCGGGAGAAAAAGGAGATAAAGCTCTTCTTCTGCTGCTTTGCGGTCCCATTCCTATCCCCAACTGACCCTGGGAACACAGTCTGCTTACCCAACCTGCCAATCCATGTTTGAGTTCTGCAGTAGTACCCTCACAGACACGGGTGTGAAAATAAGGTTTAACCTGCATGGTATAGTCAAACTCGACTAGCAGGTGGTAAAACACACAGGAATGGCTCATAGATGTCCCATAGATGTCCCATAGATGTCCCTCTGACGAGGACGTCAAAGTACAGACTAAAGTTTTAGCAGAGTGGTTTGCAGGTCGAACTTTTATTCTTTTTGCCATTTCCCTTTTCTGCTCATTTTTACTGAAATCCCTTCTTTCCAATCCAGCTAGTCCACACACACACACATATAAGTCCTCTTGATCAAAACTTGTCAAATAAAATAGAGGAAATTTTCCAAACTTATGTTTATGTGTTCATGAGGAACTGGAAAGAGAGACGACGAAGCACAAGAACTTAACTAATTAGGAAAAACGTTGTCATTTCAATATTGAAATTTCTTTTTAAAACTCAGACACGTTTCAAACATTTCAAACACTAAGAAAAGTGGCAATTAAGGGACTCCTTGTCTCTGGTTGCCAACAGAACCTTCTCAAAGGACTGATTACTCCCACATCCTCCTGAGGGGGGAGAAGAAACTTCCTGAAAGGCGACGGCACTTTGTTGACGTTGATGCCTCTTAAAGATTTTAATAAAAAAAATGCTGTCATCAGAGATCACTGCTCAGTGTCCCTTCTTAGCCGCGCAAAATCTGTGGGTCTGATCTTGGTGACAATCAGCTCTGTAGAGGCTTCTGGGAAACTATGGAAATTACCAGCAATAGAGTGGCAATTTTGAAAATTCAATTTGCTGGCTGTACAGGAAATGTTAAGATTTAAAAAAAAAAAAGTTAAAACTGGGAAGCAATGCGTGTAGATTCGGGGCAGTACCTTGCTTGATTTGGGGCCCGCATGCTCACTTTTTGTGACTTCAATAAAACTCACAGAGCAGCTGTGCTGGAACTCTTGGCAGCAATGGCAATCCAGGTTTTTAAAGGCAACTGGGTGGGCCTATTGCCAGGAAGAGTTACTATGGAAGTCCTCATAGAGCTGCTTCAGCTCCTCTATCCCATTTCCAGACCCCATCACAGGCCATTTAAAATCTGGAATATTTGAGTAGATGTATTTGAAACACACATCTCTCCACCCCTCCCCAAAAGAAATCCCAGATTGAAATAATAACTCAGTTTAAAATGCCCAGGTATTCAATAAGACAGTGCTGTTGACATTTGGATCACATATATATATATATGATTTTGGGTAACTGACCTGTACATTACAAGATGCTTAGCAATATCCTAGGCATCTACTCACCAACTTCCAACAAGACCGTAACCATCTCACTAAGTAGTAACAACAAAATCTGCCATGGCCAAAATAGTCTCAGATCCCCCTCTACTGAGAGACACCAAGAAGGACAAAATTTAACAACAACAAAAAACCTTCATTCCAGACTCTATGGAAGCAACATGTCAGAAAGCATCAGCCAGTCTATTTCAGCTCAAAACACAAAAGGCATCCCCCAATGGAAGGTTGTTACAGTTTTCTATTAAATTTGTTTTATATAGCTTATAAATGTTTGAAAAGTATATAGCTGTGCTTTATTTAGTTGATTTTACTCCCTTTTGGTGGGGGGGGGGAATTACTCTGGGTATTTTTATGGTTCAAGATTAGATTCCAGGGCTGGGAACAGATTCTGGAAGCTAGTGCCTACAGAGTGGGTCTGACTTAGACTCCTTCGATTTATCATGGTTTTCCTGAATTCGTCATCTGGGTTTCAAGCCAAGAGTTGCTTGTAAATTAGACCTCTGGCTTGTTGCTTTACCTAATGTACAACAATAAATGATAGAGATTGTTTGAGGTCCCCAAATACCTGACAATCTCCAATGTTTCATTTCTTTAAAAGAAGAAAATTAATGGTAAGTTTAGCACTAAAGTTAGATGGGAAGATTGTTTTTCTTCTTTAAAATCTCAAAATTTTACTAAGAATGGAGCCTAGGTTGAAGATTCTGCTCAGTTGAGCCAGAAAGGTTCTGAAGACATTATATCCATCTCAGTACCATGCCTGGAGAGGGATCCACATGTCAGTAACATTCCTAGAAAGGGTGCTATGGTAAAAGCGAAAGCAAAGGATTGCCCAGGCCAGCAGCCTAGGAAAACTGTTCATTGTGTCCCAAGAATGAAGATGGCTCAAAGGGGGATAATAAAGTCACTGACCATGCAAAAAATCCACTGCTCCTGAGCCTCAGGCAGAGACTTCCCCCACACTGATCCCCTTTCCCAACTCAGCCTCTAAGCAAGGACTGTGGGTCACTGAGAAATAAGAACACCATGGACATTTTCAGGATTTTCTGAAATTTGAGATATTTTCTTTCCTATTGACCCAGCCATACCTTCAGGGCTACTTGGGAACTCTCAGGGTTTTTTTCCCCTTTCTTCTTTCCTCCTTATCTATCTATCCATCCATCCATCACCTAGTTATGTTTTCATAAAAGGCCCTACAAGGCTTAGCCTAGCTGTATGTGTATGTACACAAGGCTGACTTTGAACTCATGATCCTCCTACCTCTACCACAGCTGGGAAAACAGGTCTGCTCTGTGAAGCCTAGCTGTGGCAGCTCTTTACAATGTTGAGCTAGCTGAGAGGGTTTTATGTGACTGGGGGACAATTGATGTGCCAGTGGGTCATTTGTTTTTCTTAATTACACAGACAGGCCTAGCTCCCAAAAGAGATTTGATGGTGTCTCTGCCTGCTGGGGTGTGTATAACCACAGAGCTCAAGGCACGGAAAACTGGGGGTTCACATGTTTGTGCTATGGGAGATGTATAGGCTGTCTTTCACCCCACTCCTCTGTTGCCACAGGATCTTGGTTCAGACAGACAACCACTAAAGCTGTTCTCTCCTGTCAGGGTCTGACTGAAAGCCCATTGCCAGATTTCAAGAACCATTTTTTTTTTTCCTCTTTCCAGATCAAGCCAGTCTGAAGAGGTAAAACCTCCAGCTTAGCAAAAGAAATGGTTTATTTTCTTTCTAAAGGGCTGAAGGGCATTGGCAAAGGGTTGGGAAGACATAATTGAGAAGAAAATTTCCCTCATGTGTGAGCGCTGTGAAGGGAGAGCTTGGATTTTTCTTCTTCTAATCTCAATATTTAGCCTAGAACTCCATGTCAATTGATGAAAAGTCTACATAAACTGCATTGAGTCAGTTGTTTCTTAGACTTCTGAAAGACATTTAACAACTCTAACTGTGCAAAAAAAAAAAAATAGGGTAGATTCCTAAATATTCAGGAAATGCTCAGCTTGAGATTTTCTCAGCATCAGAGGAAAGAGCATTGGACTTAAAGGTCAAAAAGCCTCTGGCTAAACCGCTGCTGCCTCAGACTGGCAGTGTGCTCGGGGTGGGTCCTCTTGACCCTCTGAAATGCAGTATCCTTCTCTGTAAAATGAATAAAGACAACCATCTCACACTCTGCAGACTTTTAAGGGAGGCAAGCATTGAAATATATAGGAAGTACTTTGCAAAAGCCATTTGTTACAACCGAGACTGTGATGATTCGGTAAAAATTAGAAGATATCAGCATTGTCATCATTATCATCATCATCGGCTGAGAAAATCAGCCTGAAATGCCCTCTCATTGTCACAGTAGTGGGATGGTCAGAAACTTCACTAACATAGTTCCCCAAAGCAACTTAATTGCTTAAAGCAAATGCTTGCTGTCAGTAGTCAGATGATAATTCCCTGAGAGCAATAAAAGGCGGGTGAGGGTAAGAGAGGAGGAAGTGGAGGAGGTGAAGTGGAAGAGGAGGAAGTGAGGAAGAGGAGAAGTGAGTCATCCTAAGAGGTGATCCTGCATTTACGAAAATTCACAGGAGGCAACACAGGTCAAAAGGCTTGATAGGTTCCAGCATTCGGAACCTATTACCGTGTGTGCTTCTTTAGCACAACCTAGAACTTCTAGGGAAGGGGTTCTGGCTGGCTTCTGAGAAGCTGTGGATTTCTGGTATGTTGGGGGAGGGGCGTCTAGAGTTAGCTTTGTATTACCCAAGTAACAAAGAGTACCATCCTGACCTCCCCCTCCCCACATAAGCTTTAAGTCTTAGTCTCTCTTCTATAATAATGTGACCAGATGCTTAAGAGCCTCCATTTATAAAGTTATTCCGGATTCCCCCATGTCTCAGCAGAGTCTGGTCCTCAGTCTTCACAGAGACCTCACACAGGAAAAGCTTTTGTTCCAAGCCCTGCAGAATGAACACAGAACTTCCCAGTGGTAGAAGCATAGGCTCTCTGGGACTGCTTCAGCCTTGTTCCCATTTCTACCTCATTGTGGGTGACCCAGGAGCTGGATACTCACCCTTCACCCTCTCCTTGCTCCTGTGGGCTGGGATCAAGAGACAACTGTCGCATACCCCAGCCCTGAGTCTTCATTCTGTCTAATGCTGTAAAGAGGCCCAAGGCTAATAGCTACTGAAATTCTGCGTTTGCTTCTTGGTAGTGGTTCACTTCTTGTCTGTATCTTTGACCATTGTCTATACTTACCCACTCTAAATGCTAACCTGTGTAAAAAAGAAATAAAAGAACAGAACATGGGCTGGAGAGGTGGCTCAGAGGTCAAGAGCACTGGCTGCTCTTCCAGAGGTCCTGAGTTCAATTCCCAGCAACCACATGGTGGCTCACAACCATCTATAGTGAGGCCTCATGCCCTCTTCTGGTGTGCATGCAGACAGAATGTTATATAGACAATAAATAAACCTTAAAAAAAAAAAAGAACAGAACATATCACATTCACCCTCACTCCTGATTGCATCAGGTAGCACAGATGCATTTTAGGCTCACTGTGTCTGTTGTTTTCACTCCCCTGGTCTCATCTCCACTGTAACAGATGCACTGAAGCATGGAGGCTCCCATTCTCCCTGTTGAGATTTATATACTGAAAGTGAGAGAATGCTGCTTTATGCACAACATCTGCCAAAGAGAGCACTGGCCGGACAAGAAAGAAAATCATGTCCTCCAAATGCAGCATCTTGCCTGGGCTAAATTCTTCCAACCTGGAATATTCATTCTTTCCCTCACTTGTTCATGTAGTCATTTGCTCACTCATCAGCGAAGACATTGGAGACATTTTCTGTCTTTTGGTACTGTTTGGGAAAACAGGTATTGTTTCCTGTTCCAATAAAGCAGGGACACTTATGGGTGAGGATGGGTACGGAGATGCAGCTGAAAAAGAAAGCATTAATTATTCAGACAGAACCCTGCCAACCAGGTATGAATTTTGATCAATTTTTAAGCATGGAAAGCCACAGTGGGGTTCTAAGCAGGAGAGTGAGATGACCACAGCACAGATGCAAATATTCTCTTTAGATATATACATGGTGGAGGGATTAACAAGATTCAGGAGAGAAGTCTCCAGTGTTTCAGGTGTGATGTTAAGGTAGCTTGGACTTTGTGATTGCAGTACAGTTGTAAGAATTTCCAGGACATGTCTAGAAGATAAATAGAACTGAGGGACAATGGATTCACAAGAATGGACTATAACCTCTGAACAGCATCAGTGAGTAGATTTTGACCACCTAGGCAAGGAAAAGGAATAAGGTGAGGAAGAATTCATTCTGGTTATCAACTGTAGGCATCTTTAGATACATAAGCAAGAGACATTAAGGCAGGGCCCAGGAACACAGTTCAGTGGTAGAGTGATTGCCTAGCATGTGTAAGGATCTGGGTTGGATCCTCAGCACTGCCAGAAAGAGACAGAATGGCAGCTGCATGTGTAAAAATGAAGTTCAGAGGAAAGGCCTGAACTAGACAGGTCAAGGCATCATACGCAGGGCCAGAGGCATGGGCTTGTGACCTTTATCATCACAAACAGGCCTCATGCTTCAGCAAGACTTGTATTAATAGTTTTGAATAAGGGACCTCACAATCCTTTGCTTCTTAGATCTATAAATTTCCCTCTAAATACAGATTTAGCTGCCTCCCTTAAGTTCTGACATGGTGTACCTTTATTTTCATCATTTCCTTTGTGCTTATTTAAGTATCTGGTTGCAAATTTCTAAACTTTCTACAGGTATCGAATTACATTGAAGGCAAAGGATGTGTTTTATTACTCAAATTATCTTTAATGTCGTTAAGATGTGTTTGGGGCTGTTGTGTGATCTAACCTAGAGAATGCTGATGTACACTTGAGGTAAATAATTAATTTTCTAATGTGAGGTAAACTGCTCTATAGAAGAGAAAGCTTTCTATTCCCATTTTCATCTTCTTACCAATTGATCTATCCACTATTGAAAATAGAGGATCAAGTTCTACAACTATTATTATTGAAGTTTTTATTTCTCACTATAATTGTGTTTATGCTCATGATTATACTTTCTTTGACAGAATGACTTTCTGATCTTATAAAATATTTTTGTCTGAAATTTGATATAAAATATCAATTATCATCTTAAATATTGATACAACTGCCTTCATTATTATTTTCAGTCTAGCTTTGATCATCTTTTAAATTTCAATATATTACTTGTCTGAGTCTAAAACGTATTTTTTTAAAACACTTAGCTTGTGGGGATCCAAGATGGCTGCCACGAGAGAACACTGTGTCTGAGGAGTAGGAGAGCAGAAAAACGCAGCGACCAGGAGACTGAACTCTGGGACCTAAAACACCAGCATTGTGAGTGCCAGGTGAGCGGAACTCCTACGGTGAGAAAATCAAGTGGGAAAACCCTAGAGACACCCAGTTATTACCTGGAGAAATTTCCCGGTGACCAGCGGCGCACAGCTCTGATCTGAACGAGCAGCTGCTGCGCTGGGCGCCCGCACCCGCCATTGTAGACTGGATCACACAGTCTCTCGGGCAGTCTCTGGAGGAGCTGGGTGCCACTTTCACTGAACTGCACCCTGCGAGCTCACACTGCACCCGGGTTCTGCTTCAACCCACAGGTGTGCGGCGGGCACAAGCCGATCTTCGGAACAACCCCAGACTGAGTGGATTGGGGGACCGTTTTGACCAGTCTGTACACTGCACGGGCACGAGCCAAATGCTTCCGCCAGCAAAAACTCAGTCAGTGTGTGAGTCTGCCAGCGGGTCTGGGAGGACCCGAGTTCTGCCTCAACCCACAGCTGAGAGGATCCTGGGACCATCTTGACCAGACCGCACACTGAGGGCGAAAACTGCACACATCCACCAGCAAAAACCCCAGTTCGGGTGTCTGTCCACAGGCCAGACAGAGAAGGCCTCTGGCACCATTTCAGACAGCCCTGCATACAGCAGATGTACACCAACCCAAACCCACTGTGTGTGCCCCAAATATCATCTCAGACTGTGGTGCAAAGCCCCTGGCACAGAAGGAGGTGCCAAATATCCATTCCAGGGGAGAGCCCTTAGCAGCAAGCCCAGGGCGGAGTGCACAGGCCCCAGCTGACATCTCAAAACTGGACACTCAGACTCTAGCACAGAGTGAGGAGTAAAGACTCCAGACCAGAGGGGTGACCAGCCTGCAGTGCTCACAGCTTCTAGCACAGAGCACGAAGCTGGGCACACAGAGCCCACAACAGAGTTCAACTGAGACAAAACACACACCACAAACCACCG